>CAXAMN010025807.1:92418-259802 GCA_963970005.1 Durusdinium trenchii | reverse complement strand
ATATATATATATATCTTATATTCATTTATATCATATATGCATGAAAAAGGTAGGTCTCAGGGGGGGTACCACATATATATATACATATAATTATGTATATGTATATAATGTATATATATATACTGGTCCAAAGTGGGTTGGGAGTTGTGAAACATACACTGCACATTTGAGCACAAGTCATTTCGTCATTTGCTAAGTCTTGACCTAGTTTATGCAGTAGGTTTATTTATGTGTATTTCAGTGAGTGGCCCTGGCTCTTTTGTGGTTGCCTCAGATGGTGTGAGAATCCATCCAGACGTTTGGATGGATTCATGGATCTTTGCTTTATGGTCACAGAGATTCGATCGTAAGCAGATCGCAAGGGCCATCGTCCGTCCGACGGCGCTCATCGTGTCGCCGTGCCGGGAACGCAGTGGAGCCGTGTGCTAGGCCCTATAGGCTCCAGCCTAGCACGGCTGTGGTTCGCACTTGATTCTAATGTAACACACGTGCTTACTAGGAGCAAGGACGCTTACTAGTAGCTCCTGGCATGTAACAAGGGCATCGCTACTAGTAACACAGGGTTACAACATAGCTCCACTGAACCACCACCACTTCGAACTCAGAGCCACCACTCCCCGAGCGGAATTGGATTCTCCGGCAGGTCGCGAAGCCCGGAAGCGCTCCCGGCCGTGCTCTCAGAGTGACAGGAAGGATTAGGAGAGGTGCAGACGGATGGTGCGGACCTGGAAAAAGGACCGTGCAGGACCATGCAGGTACAAACCCCCCACCCCCTGCCATTTTTTGTGTTTTTGGGTGTTTTTGTTGCCAGGAACCTACATCAGTTCCTTTGCAACACACTATCAACACCAAACTTTTGCACGCCACAATCGGCTGTCCTTTGACAAGGAACTTTGAAATTCTGAAGCCCAAGAATTAGGGCTGGCAGCAAGGCCTGAAATATCCTCAATGCGGCCGAGCAATGAGCAAACCCACCATGGTGTAGGAGGGATTCAATCCAATACGTTGCAATAAGAGTGTTTATTCTGCCAGGTGTTGGTGGCTGTAGAATAATTTGAATTTGATCATAACATGTACTTGGACTCCTGGATATCCTGGCTGCTTGATCGACGCTACCTCGGACTTTGACAACGTTTACTTGGAAGTTGGTCATGGTTGGTCTCCTATCTTCCAGCCTCGTTAATCACCGTTGGTAACCTGTGTTTTTGCCAAGATGTTATGGCTAAAGCCATGGTCACAAAAACCCTTGCAGTAGAAGATAGGATGTGTCAAGAAGTTTCATTTACTGTTTAGAAGACCTTGGCACAACAGTGCTATTGTAGAGGTGGCACCAAGGGTATGTCCATGTATGTCCAAAATTCTCCCTTGTAAATGACTGCTCATGAGCCTTGGATGTGTAACCCCTACCTACTGATGGGCAAGTTCTGCATTCTGCAGTTCCTGGACTCCTTTTCGACGGTCCTCGGTCATTCCAAGCCCATGGTGTGGGGCGGCGTAATCCTGGACGAGTAGCTTGGAAGATCGTTTAGTACCCTAAACCCTTGCAGCCTGAGCTGACTTGCCGGATCTTCCTGGGTCACATGACGCACCGGTTCCGGCCGGTTCCACTCTCCACCGTCGTCCGCACGACCCCCAGCCCGCCCGTTCTCAGGCTTTGGCCGCTCGAAGACCGCCAGCGGAGTCACGGAGGTGAAGACCGGGGCGTTCGGCGAAGCACGAGTCACGAGTGTTTCTGGAGGTTTCCTCAATGCCTCCCGAGGAATTCGGAAGAGATGGCTTCCCCAAAGGATGCTGCTGAATGGGGCTCTTTTGGGGTTCAGGCAGAGTGAAAAGAGGAGGCGTAGTGCATGGTTGTCTTACCAAAAGTGGGGCCCCACATGATCCCCAGCTTGAAAATTGGACAGTACATGCTGAAACTCCAGGTGCGTGGTGGTGTCAGGCACCGTGACTTCCAAGTTCTTGTGCGAGATAGATGTTTGCTAGTGAAATCGACTTGTTGTTGCCCTTCGCAAGTCGGGCACGGATTTGATTCTGGATTGTCATGCTGCGATCACCCACTCGCAAACATGGGGCCCCATGAACCAAGTGTTCTTCATCGGTCGCAAAACCACTTTGCAGATGGCCGGGTGTGAACATCACACCCTTTCAGACCCTTCGAGTTTCACACCCCAAAGCCATGGGCAAAGCGGACGGGGATGACGTCATGAGCTTCCTGACCCGAACCACGAACGCTGGCACCAGGACCAGAACGGCTCTCCACGGTCGCACGCAGCCACGGAGTTTCCAGAGGCTGTGGATGGAATCGGATGGATTGTCAGGGACATGTCAGGACTGTGCACTGCTGGTATCAAGCCAGGGGCACTGGGCACAATCAGTGTAGTTCCTACCCCCAAAGACACAGCCGAGAACCTTTGGCTGAGTTGTGAAATTGTGTTTTGATGGTTTTGATGTTTTTTGGAGGTACCCATATTCAGGTTCTATATCATGGGCAGGAACAGTATATCATCCAGCAAAAGTATGGACAGTATCATTCTCAGCATTTTTGTACATCTGTATACTTCCTGCATCAGTGTGTCGGATGAAGCGGGTTCCGGACGAAATCCGGGCCAACCCGCGGACTCCGACCATTTGGCCCGTTCCGAGCACGTTCACCGAAGGGAGCTGACTAGCTGACTATGGCCACCTCTTGAAGTCCTCAACTTCCACAACTCACACAGGCCACGTAGATTTCGTAGATCATCGTAGATCAGGTCTTCGTGACCTGATGAATGAAGTGTCTTCTAGCTAGGATGCTCCGCTGAAACCAGTGCGTGGGACCAACCACCACGTCCACTAGGCCACTAGGCACTCGGCCACCATGGCCACCACCGGGACCCGCCACGCGCGTGTGGAGGTGCCGGATGACCGTTCCGCCTCGGTCCGGGGAGCCCAGACATGAGGACGTGGAAAGGGGGCAGAAGCTGAAGGAAAAGGACCGTCGAGTGACCGACTCTTCGACCCAAAAGGATCTAACTCTGATTCAACTGAAGACTTTCCACCTACATACTTGTGTGAGTGTGTGTTTGAAACGACGAGAAACGCGACCACCTTGCGCACCTACAGACTTGGATGGTGGAATCTGGTGTTCGATGGTCTCGCGCTCCACATCCGAAGGCTGAGATGCCGGATTTCGACTTGGAGTTTGAAGTGGATCGCCACTACCTTTGTGAGGCCCACACCTGCGGCTGACGTTGTCGTGCGCGGCATTTTGGGTGGATGTTCAGAGCGACAGGTTTGCTTGTGAGACCGGCAGGGGTGCCTTTTCATAGCCGGTTAGTAGAGTCTGAGGATAGGTTGAATATATGTGTGATATTTTTGGGTGCATATATCATAATATATCCAAATAAGTTTTTATCAGTGATGACATATAATATATCGACCAGTGATTGATGTATAACTAAGTTGCTTGGTATCACACACGATCATAGGGTGGCTTCGATTCTTAGGGCCACTCGTCTTCGCTTTCGAAGGTGTGGAGACGGAGGAGTCTTTTTGTTCACCGTACTACAGAATGATATGTCCACATGTTTGTTTGTACTGTATCTTACACAGTTGACAATGCATGGGCATGTTCTAAGTGGTGTTGATTGTTGATGGTAAGCTTTAGTACTGGCGAACTGGTCTCAGTGAGTTCCAAAGATCAACGGGACAAGCTATGCGTATATACTATTGTTAACAACGGAGTTGTTATTGGATAGAAGCGTCACCTGGATACCCAGGAAACATGCCTGGTAGAAAAGAGTTTCCAAGAGGATGCTTCATGCTCAGAGACACGGAGAAAGAGGTCAAAACCGACAACCCATGTTTCATTTGGAATTTGGATTACTGTAACTTCTTTAATCTGACTTCTGGTGACTGGTTCTTGCAGCCTGTAGCCAACTCACCAAGTTAGATCAGTTGCGTCGTGGTGTGGGAAGTGAGCTGGACCCAATTACTGTAGCCGATCACACCTAGAACTCCATGCGGGAAGCATCTCCGTAGCCAGCAGACTTGGACAATCCCAGCGGATTTTTTTGGATGATCAAAGTCCCTGCACGAGGAATGCCCTAAGAATCCCTCCACAGGGCGGGATCCCTTTCAACCGGTGGATCGGAGATCAACTTCCGAGGTATGATTGGACTATAATCCGCCATAGCCCATGCGTATCCCTGGTGAGACCCTTAAGAAGGTAGCAAGTTGTGTATCACTGTAGATCATCCACTTGTAATTCTGCTCGCCTGTGCCTGTTGAGCGAAGCGTTTGTTTGAGTGCCAAAAGCTGCAGCTCGAGCAGGATTCCAATCAATGTAGTTGCATGTTGAAGAAATACAAGTTGCAGTTCCAGGCTTGTTCTTGGTCCCCAAGTGAGTGGATGTGACAGGGACATCCCGACTTCCTTCGTTCGGAGCTCGGCATCCCAACGAACTGCTGGACTTCGGTCGCCGGCACCTACCTTGGCGAAGACCGTGGACACAGGTCCAGAAGGTTTGAGCTACACAGGTGATAGCTACACAGGTGCCCTACACTCATGCATTGCATAGGTACATTTTTTTGAATCAACACACATGTTGAACGAACAACTCACATCCTACTGTTCCACGCAGGTCTTGCTGAAGAGCGGTGGGGCTCAAAACACGCCTGGGATCTTAGATGATCTTGGATGTGTTTTTGTTTTGGACTGGACAGAGGGGGCTGTTCACTGCACTGGAATCATGACCGGGGCACTAGGGAGAGGATGGGAGAGGAGAATTTGGTAGATGATGATCTTGATTGAGGGCCTTCCCCAAGGAGAGATCATGGCATATGGGGGTTGATCACAAGCCTGTGGGTTCCCTCTCGTTTGGTTGATTTTGCGACCGAACAATTGGAGCAAGCTCCACGTGGACAGATTTGGCAGGATCTAACAGATCCTAAATGTCTTCAGAGTCATAAGATTTGCCCACAGACTGCTGATAATATGAATGACCCTGGCACCTGCCGGCCCCTCATGTTGTTGTAGAAAAACCGTTCCTATGAGAAAGGAAAAGAGGGAAGCCATGGAAAAAGTCGAAAGGGATAGGAAATCTAAGCTCAGCTACAGTGCCCACACTTCAGTCGCCGACTGCCAGCTTGGCCGTGGCCAAAATATCGGCCCCTAGAGAGTCAATGGTAGATGACGCCCATGATATATAAAGCCGGTGAGTTGGCTCCTTTTTGCGGACTTTGTAGAACCACCTGGCGGCTTTGGGGAAAACGATTTGAGGTCACCCAGGCCACCTATCAGCCCGCAGAGGCGTTGGAGTGAGAGCGGGGGGGGTTCGTGGGTTGGCCTGCAGCCAATATGGAAGTGGAACATGGCCTCTTGGAAGACAATTTTCCTCTACTAACGTTACACTTTCATGATTGTTTCAGGAAAGCTAGGTGGAGAAACAATGAAAAACAGATGGTGGATGATGGAGGAGGCCTTTGTCAAAAAACCAATTCATACCAGTAGAAGAGCAGGTGTGGATAGAGAAGTTCTTGGACACGTGTCACCTTACAACTGATGGAAGCACTTGTGTTTTGAAATACTAGGTCGTCGGACATTCTGCATCTCACTTGGTGGAAGGATACTGTATTTTTTGAAACAAATTTTAAACATTTAGTACTTAGTAATGACTGCCATGTGAAGAATCGGTGTCAGTTTCATGTTTGCTCTAGGCCAACTGGAAGTTTATGGGGCTGTGTTCCGTGAACCGTACTGACCGGAGGCTATACTCCTTCACCATGTAGCTCACGGTCAATTTGGATGGATTTACACATTTGAGAAGCAAATTGCAAGATTAATTACTTGCAACAGTTGTATTCGTATAAGCCTAAGCTTCATTGTGTGGTAGTACTAGCCGGCAGTCTTGCATAAAGACAACCTTTTCACAAGGGGTTCCGGACACTGGGTCTCCGCTTGCCTTTTAAAAGATAGACGTTTAAAGGTTTGGGTTGGGCAGACTTGAAGGCCAGAAAGAACCTTCCATACTAGTTATTCCCTAGGGCTCCAATTCAAGTAGCTCCTCAGCAGAAGGTATGACTAGACCCTCCAAATCCACCCACCGAAACGTCCCACCGAAACGACTGGAGCTCGCCCCAACGGCCATGGCGCTTTGGTCCGACCCACAGCGCCAAAGAAAGTCGGTGAGATGTTGAAGCGGCATGGTGTTGATACGGGGCAAACGTATGTTCAAACATGTTCAAACCGAAAATAACTCGGGTTTGAAATCGTCTTCCTTTTTTTTTTCCAGGATGAGCGGAACGTAGTTTGGTCTGGAATTTGAGATACACTCACCATCACTCACCCAACGTTCGCAAATTCCATGTAGCAGAGATATTTCCCATCCTTTGATCCGCTGTTGCGAGTCGCCGCAGGCGTACACATGGCATCGACACCACCCCGGTGACCGCTGCGTGCACCGGTCGAATCCGGGTCGAAGGGTGTCGGATGAGGTGAGGATTTGCTGTATAGAGCAGAGGATCATTTGGCCTGTCCTCCAGTGACTGATCCATTAAAGTAGGCTTGCGTCCCCCAGTGGGCCTGTCCTATTGTCCAGTACAGTAGACGAAGGCAGGACCCCGCAGCCAAAGACCAGATTCAGCTGTGACTGAAACACAGAGATCTAAGGAACTGAATCCAAAGAACATGAAGAATCATGGAAACAGAAGTTGGACAACAAACAGCAACTTGATGTTTGTATATGTTTGTCTACAACCCTTGAATCTGAAAGAAAAGAAACACGTTTGGACACCTCATGTGGGTCATGTCCATCTCAGATCTCACCGGTCAGGCCCGGTCGACCGGTGACGCCTCTGAGAGTTCAACAACACCCGGTGTTCATCACCTTTCCGTGCTCTTATGGGGTAGTTTTATGAGCTTTGAATGTGTATGTTTATCATAATTTATCAGAATATACGTGTGGAATATGTCTATGCCTGACAGATGCCATGTGGAATATATATATATATAGCTATATACCTTGACCCCTGAAGCCACCCCAATGTAGGTGCAAGGAAAAGGTTGGATGCCTATTGAACAGATCCTTTGATTGACTGAAAGCCTCCAACCGAGAGAAAAGCTAGAAAAAAAGCCTGGGAATTTGTGAGTTCGTGTGCTGGACAACTACAGGTAGCATGATTTTATCCAAGGAGTTATTCATGACGTTAGTCGTAGGACAGTCACGGGACGCCGAACGGTCCACGGCCCTCAGTTCCGTTCCGTCGCAGCCTGTCCCATCATAGCAGACACAGGGTGAACTCCGTGGCACAGGGTGAACTCCGCGCCGCAACAGGTACTATGTGTGCGACTTTGGGCACATTGCCCTGGGGCAAGTGAGCCACTAGCCGCAACACCGATGACGGCCGCAACGCCACGGCCGCATCGTGTCTTTTATGTTTTTTTTCCAGGCCCGTTTGGAGGCAATTCATCCAGATGCCCTGCTGGAATGTCTTAGGATTGTTGAATGGGACAATCCAAGGTTTGGGTCCGGGTTCCAAGGTTTGGACGATCCAATTTTTCACGATGGGAAGGGGTCCAAGACTTGTGCAATCATCCATGTTGACCACTGGCTTTTAAACTTCACACAGCCGTATGGTCTAGCCAGCAGCCTATACTCATGTTGAACAAAAGACATATCCAAGTAACCCAAGTCTAGGACTCAAGTCCTGCTCCACAGCAACTTCTGGATGCCAACAGCTCTCCCCCAAAGCCACGCCCACTTGACTTCAGTCTCCCCACTTGAATCCGCAACACCTTCCAGAAGTTCGGTTCCGTTCCCAGCCGCGAACCGTGTTGGTGCTGCACCTCGAAACCGTGCGCGGTTCTCGGCTCCGCGGGCCGAGGCACTCGGAAGATCACCATCCACAACTGCTGCTCTGAACCAGTAGGGACTCCCGGACGTGGCGAAGGAGATGAACGAACTGACAGGTGTGAGAGAACTGACAGGTGTCACATGAGACCTGCGAGCATGGCCGCCGCACGACACGTAGAGAGAATTTGTAGAGTACTCTTCCATGATTGTTGGAGGAACATGGAGTCCATCAAAAGACGTGGTTCTTGACAGTAACTCACATGTCATGCACAACATTCTTGAAAATGACAAGGGCGGAGCATGGTCGCTTTCAACTGGTTTGGGATGTAAACATCTTCGCCCTGCCGCCAGGTGGTGAACACGACTTTGCTTCAATAATCCCTGGTTGTTTGAGATCAGGAGCCTTTTGTTCTCCGACTGTTCTGAGAAACATTCTGCACTTTTTCCACCAGATCACTGGGACACCATCGCTTCATCGTTCGGCTTTTGCTACGGGTCACGAGTCGACCTTTTCACTACTTCCTCAGGTGGCGATGTTCTTGGACAAGAAGCTCCTCAGAGACAACGACTTCTTGGCCCGTTGAGCCCAGTGGAACCGCTGAAGGACCGGATTGTTTGGGGGAACCGGCAGGGAGGAACCTCCTGCCACTCAGCATTGGGGGAGAGTTCGTGTGGCTCCAGAGTTTGTGCTTCTTTCATGGCTGTCTTACTGAAAGATCTACCAGATCAGATATTGAATGCACTGAAGGCACCATCTGGAATCTAGAGGGAAGACATCACCAGGTGGAGGTTGGCGAAAATACTGCAAACTGCCAATGGTGTGGAGGTTCCCTGTCTCATTGGCTGCAGACTTTATTCCGTCAACAATAGCACTTCTGGAAGGTTTGGTGCATCATGCAACTCTTTGGGAGCATACTTGTACGTGGACAGTCAGCGTTCCGCCTTCATTCTGTCATGTCACGTCACTATAATTCGAGACGTTTTGAGACCCTTTATTCATTCCCCACATGCAGTGTATGTTGTCAGACAACAAACATCGGGCACTTGACTTGCGTTGTTTGAGGCCTGATCAGCATTTAGCATTGGGGGACCGTCCCCTGGTTGCGGGAAGCCCCTGCGAAAGATCAGCATCGTCGCTCCCTTCACTCTCCGACTGGGTGGTGATAGCCCTGAGGGGCTTCAAACAGAACCCTTCAAGTACAAAATTGCATCATTCACTCTCCTCCGTAGTAGATGCGTGCCAAGGCGTGTCATTGCAATCCTTTCCCGGAACACGGATTTGGGGGCCCTACCTACCACTTTCTCCAAGTCGCGTGTTTTGCCGGCCAAGCGTGCCTGGCCGAGTCGCGTGCCCAGGTGGAACCCGATAGCTTGAAAACCCTGCCAGCTGGAAAGAGCTTCCAACTCCAGGTCAGCGGAAGGAGAGAAATCCTCAGATGCTTGAAATCCGGTCTGTTGGGGCGACAAACTCAGCGATAGATGGCTGACTGGACCATTCCTTCGCAGGCTGTCCTCGAGGCGGTTTTTGTTTTTTCAGCTTCCAGGTTTGAGAAAGGGTTGTGGTTGAAAGAAGATGGCCTGGACATGTGTGCACTCAAGGTGCTGCATTAGACATATGTGCAAACATGTCACCCCTGCCGCACCTCCAGTCTCCCTTGCCCTGTCCGCATCTATGTACCTTTCTTGGAATTCTTGGACATGCTTGGACCCAAAATTACTTTGCAAACATTTGCAAACCATCAACTAGTGCACTGCTGAGCCGGGGGCTTTACCTCCCTGCTTGATCATATTTTATAATCCACAGGCCTAGAGCCCACACTCATTCATGTTTGACCTGCGACCCTGCCTAACCAGAAAGACAGCTTCGAAGCCACCACAACGTGGCAAACTGCTGTTTCCTTCCAGTCGGACCTGAGCAGGACAATAATGAGCGGCTCGGGGTAATTGAAAGGAAAAGACCAGGATAAGACCAAAACAGGTCACCCGTCCTAGATGGAAAAGGACCCGACATGCCCTGACCACCCGGGTCACCGAGGTCTTTCAAGGTCTTTCATGTTTGGGTTGTGGATTGAAAAGGATCCAAGGTCATCCGCCCTTCGCCAGCCCAGAGATGAGTTGTTTTTTTTGTTCAGAGATCTTTCAAGCCGATGTGTTTTAGATAGAGCAGGTTCAAAGTAGATGACACAACCACTAGAGGTGATCATAGGTTGTGGATCCGCCTGAACATGCTCCAAGAAGTCACCTAGCCCGAACCTACTGCTTGTCGTGTGCTTCAAAGCATCCGTTTTCGTCCGTTTTCAACATGGATGGATCATCGCCCAGCTGGAGGTGGATTAACAATGATGACAAACCCACCCCAGCCGCGGTCAATGCAAACAATGCAGCTGTGGCCTACAGATCCTATCGTGTAACATAGTAATCCGAGTGTATACAGACCACCGTATTCAAAAGAGTCTTGTCCGTGGGTGCTTGTACTCCTCTGCAGCCTCCAAGGCCCACTGCCAGGCTCCGAAAATGGCTCCCTAGAAGTCTTCGAGATTCCCCCAGTCTCCGGCGGTTCTTGGTGCAGACAAGCTGGTCCTTCGTGTCCCCCGCAGGTGTCTGCCTGCAGAGCCCGCGATGAGGCTGAAGGCCCTTCCCACGGTTTCAGTCGTAACGGTTTCCGTGTGACTGGGACGTGGAAGACATGTGACGCGTCTGACAGGTCGTCGTGGAGGCACGCGACCTGATAGTTTGGGGTTCAGAACTTGACAGCACCACCCCCATGATCCACCATGAGGCTGCCCCAAGCATGCCAAAAGTATGCAACTGCTTGCTTTTACCTGACGATCTTTGATTTTCTGTGTGGCTGTGGTTGCTGTGGCGACTCCCAAGACTCTCAGGTCAAGTCCCAGGTGTGGTGCTCTCAGACCTTGATGTTGTCATGCTAGTTCTGTTCTACGTTCAATCATTGTGCCCTGGGTGAGAGTGCCAGCAAATGAGACACAGATATGTAGCTCCCAGCCCTTCAACTGTTGTTAGACCATGTTAGACAGGGAAAGTCCACGATCAACCAGGGGTGGTTCACTGATCATCACCACCTCCTAGGTGGAGATACTGAGAAAAACTGACATACTGGAAAGTCAGCCTTGGTGTGTCCAGGCAAGGCTTGTTCACTTTCTTTCAGATCTGCATACTCCTGAGAATCCCCTGAGAAGGTGATTAGGGATGTGAACTTGGAGGGCTTTGGATTGTCCGATTACCTTCTAACTTGACCACCTCCAGACTCAGACTAATCCTTCAGAGAGGTGTCTTGTCAGTTTTGCCGACGGGTCTTTCTTGTGCCTGTGAGGTACAATGGAGCTGGAATGGAACCTGCCAGTCAGGCGAACTCTGTGGGTTTTGTTGGGGTTGGAATCTCTATGTCTTGGATGGTTTATACATCTTGTAGATAGCCAAAGTTATTGACAATGTCGTTCAGTGAGTTGTTTGATGTGAAGGTCCAAGCTACTCTCTCTCCCCCTCTCCCTCTCCCTCTCCCTCTCTTTTCTTCCATTTATACTTTTTAAAACTTCAAGTACCCACCACGACAATTGGCGAGCAGCAAGGGCATGTTTGGCAGCACCAGGGAACGCTTGACACCTGGTGGCACCCTTTTATGAGCAACTGATCCCCTTTTCGGGGGATGTGTCCCGGCTCGCGGATGAGTCTTAGCAGATATGTTCACATTGATGTCCAGCTGCTTCCAAGGGGTCACCAATGGATATCTCCACACTACTTACAGGTCTCCATTGGGCACCCCATGGAAGCGCTAGGTCGTTGTTACAATATCATGCTGATGCTTCGAAGACTGTTCCCTTCGATCGACCGGCCACCGGTGTGTCCCGGACGTGTTTTTTTCCTTTTAGCTCAAAGGAGCATATCGATGTGTTTGCTGGTTCAGCCTCGATTCTGTTTGTGGTACTCCTCCAGTCATGGTCCCATTTCTTCTGGAGAAATCAATTTCTATTGACTAGAGTCACTGGAGTTGGGGCACCCCAACGCTGAGACTCTGCACACTTCCTGTGTTCCATGGCTCCGGGTTGAAACAGAAACAGCTGGGACTCCGCGGGGTCCCTAGACACCTCACCTCACCCGTGCTGGACATCCAGGGGTGGGCCCAACTACAAAGTCCAACTCCTGGCCGACTTCGTCTTGCCGGACCTGGTGCTCTCCCATGAGTGGCCTGGATTGAGTAGAGAGCTCGACAGAATGAACATCCAGGTGACTGGGTGGTGGTCGAAGAAGGCGGATTTTTCGGGGATCCACGGAGCTATAAGAGCCTTCAGAGCTCTATAAGGGCCTCCCAAATGGAATCATATATCTAAATCACATTGATTCATCTTTCTTCTTGTGATTCCTTTATTACACTTGTTTATTACAAGTCTTGTAATGTATTGTAAGTTCCTTGTGACGTTCCTGAGGTCTTCGACTTCTTCACTCTCACAACGGACACCGTGACCCGGACACCGTCCGTCCAACACCGCCCTCAGGTCGATCGACTTTGGTCGGATCATCGTAGGCCGGGGGTCCGCCCGTCGGGCTCGAGGGAGCGGACCGTGGTGCGTTGAAAAGGATCTAAAGAGCTTAGAAAGCTCTTCCCCACGGAAAACTTTCGAACATATTTTCCTATAGAACATAGACCCTTGATTAGTGGTGCAGGGTTCGAGGAAAACAGTCGGACTGAGGGTGCCATGAAGAACCTGGGTCCATCTCTTAGTTCTCGGGAGGGTATTTATATGTATTTATGATACTCTAACATACCTAGTAACTGTAATTGGCTGCAATACACGATTTCTTTGACGAGATGGGGGTAACTCGCAACGCAGCATGAGAGATACTGTAACACTGTAACACCGAGGATCCACTGACTGGGTACGACTGGAGATGTTTGGTTGGGGCGAATCTACAGGTATTGAACTTCCTTTTGAGGTGGTGTGCCAACAGCATATACTGGCCTAATTAGATCTAATTAGTCCATATTGGCCCAGAAATTGGCGTGGTGTTGGAATACCTGAACTAGAAGGAGTTGACCTTGGAACTGACATGCAACAGTCAATCGGCCTAGCAGGACATTTGCCATTAGAGCCAGCTTTTTTTAAAGTTATAATGAGAGATTGCACACGCATGAGATACGGAAGCCACTTTCCACATGGCTTGATATGGATATCCGATACATATCCTATTCTTTAGCGGGTTTCGCTTCCCGCCTGGCGCAGTGAGTCATGTTGAGCAGGACCATGACTCGGCTACGTTACAAAACGGTTCATGAGACATGAAATCCTGCACCATTCGGAGTCACGCTTGAAAACAAGGAGTCATTCTGAAACAAAGAGTCCCTATGTGCACCATTGATGGGAAGAGGAGCCACGCTCCTACCATTCTTGAGGCCACAAGAAGCGAGTGACCATGGAGCTGCAGAACAACAAAGCCGTGCCAGTGGAATGGGTCACGGACACCCAGCTGTTGTCTTTTTTGCTTGACCTACGTAGTCAAGCTGCAATTGTTCAACAACTTCTAGGATGGATGACATGCAAACGAGCCCACTTGCCCTGCTGCCCATGAATCCAAGCTTGATTTTCATTTGATCCATCTCCCCTGAGCAGTGCAGCGGTTTGGTTTGTGGCCCCCCCACAAAGCTTTCATGGTCAGGATTACATGACCTGTATGACATTGGCAACCACTGAGGCTTATGTCGAACACAAGGACAAGTATGGACGAGAGGCCAGGCACGATTCGTGGGCACAGCTTGCCAGATGCGGCCAGATTGAAGCCATTTGAAACCCTTTTGGAGAAGGGTGTGTGGCAGAAGTACGTGAGTGATGTTCAGACTGTATGACAAACCCCGAGCCGACTTGCGGACAACGTCACGCTGCTTAACTGCAAGCCCCGTCACCTCTCAATTTTGGGAACGGGTACAGAAAGTGATAGTCAGAAACAGTGAGAAACATCATGAACTACTGTGTGCTTTGTGATAGTCAGAAATGTGTGCTTTGTGATTTGGGGAACCGCTGATAACACAAAGCACGCAGTGGTTCCCCAATGAAGCGAACCTCCCATTGGAGTTTCTTCGACATCCCGAAGGGGCGAAAACATGGTGCACACTTGCAAACGTCATGTTCCAATGATGAAGCACGAGTGTCACGTTCCAAGTGGATCAACCTGATTACCCGGTTTCAAAGAAAAACAACGTACGAAGACGCGTCGTCGGTGTTGGATTTGCTAAGTAGTCTAAGAGTCTAAGACTCAGTTTGAGATCTGGGAGATCGAAAGTGTAAAAGATGGAGGAGAAGACGGATCAAGTACAAGGAAAGCAACAGCTAAGGGGTAGGTTTGGCCAGGAAGATCACGGTACTGTATATAAGTCTGTAAAAGCGATATCACCTTAATTTGAATTTGGAAATGAGGGACGATGTGGCCATTCTCCAACATATATATATATATATATATGAGGGCCCGAATCCCAAATGATCCCAAATGGATGAGACTAGTAGAATTCACCTTAGAATACACAGGGAAGAGCTCACCTATAGAGATAAATCTGGGGGAGTCCGATCAGCCTGCACTTTAAGACTTTAAGAGATCGCTTGTGCAGAGGCAAAAGCTGCACTTTGGTTGATGTATTTTGTGGGGTATGGTGTTTGGATACGCCATCGCATCCTTCAACCAAATTGGCAAACGATGACCTGTGCAACAAGTATGACAAACCAATGTTCATGAACTAAAGAGGTCCAGCCCCACCTTGACGAATAGGACCTGGATACATACCAAGACCATTTGCTTGGTGTTTCCTGCGAGACCTGGATGTTGATCATCACAGCTGTGGGCTGATTATTCGTTTGGACAAATGATGTCACCAGGCGTATTTGGTGCACTGCATCTCCAAAACCACGGCTGTTGTGACCTTACCTTTGCTTGAAAGAACCCAGGAACACGGCAACCACGGTGGGTGGCTGTGGTGTTGTCGAGACGAGTCTCCCATTGTTTGAGTCTCCGGTCCGTCTCCACTGCCACCTTCTGAGTCCGTCTTTGACCTCGTGCCCTCCCATGGCATTTTGGAGCCGGGCGAGCGGAAGCGGCTGGGCACGCACGCAGCGGGAGGGGCGCGTCGCCACATCGGGACGAGGTTCCCACCGGTGATGAGAGCCCACCATGAACCTGTCAGATGCAGACGGGAAATGGTGGGAGGCATCCCCACGAGTGGGAACGAGGGCTTTTGCCAGGGCACATGTTGTCCAGATCATTCACGGACCACCCATTGGCCATACAATATATATATACAGTACATATATCGTAAATGCAACAGAAGACGGTGAAATTCTCGGTCGACCATGACAAAGAGCAAGAATGTACTGCAGGGGTTTTGACAAAGATGCAAAAACATTGCATCCAGATACTGATCATTTGCTGTGCGGAACACTCAGAGGTTTGCTGAAACATGTTGAAACAATGCGGTACAACAAGCCCTGTTTAGGGGTTCATTTGAAGGTTCACTTGGGATAGATGAGAAACTTCTGACACATCATTTTGGAAGGCGTTGCCCCTGACAGAACCAGGAACTACAAGCCTACAAATAAAGGTGTGGTAGGTGCTATGTTCATCTATTTTCAGGCTTGGGGAGCACTGCAGTATCAGTCACCATCCAAACCAATCTATGGTTTTCTAGTTGCACATGGGTCCAGAATATAAGGGTGTACTGCGACTCCTTGATTCCTTCAGCGAGTCTGACGCCACTTTGCGCACCAGTCATTTGTGCACTTCTTCCTGCCCAGGCTACTGACGGTGTCCTTCGCGCCCATAGGTGCACAGGTCTTCACAGGCACGATTCACACGAAACGGAGCACGGGGCACCGGTGTGGCCGAACTACGTCGGCGGCCCAGGAGGGGTCGACATCCTAAGAGTCGACACGGGTCCTATGGAGTCCAAAGGCATGGGATTGGACATTGCAAAAGGGAAAAGCAGATACTGTATATATCAATATAGCATTTTATAGCTATACAAATCAAATACTATATATATATATATATGTATAATAGGGGTTGGAATTTCCTCTACAAAATCGCGGGGGTTGGGACCTCTAGAAAGCGATTTTTTTTAGCCATATGTTCTTGGTTCATATGGAGGCTTGTAAGTACCAACCTGGAAGTTTATCGATTTTATGGAGAATTTTTGTGTTTTTACAAACTCAATTCTATAGAGGTGTTGAAGTGAGGGTGCAGTGGATCTTGGTGCCTCAGGCATACTGATTCTATAGAGAATTATATATTATATAGCATGGATTTGCATGTCAGGGACTGCAATTCTATAGAGATTGATGTTTTGTTTTCAATTGTTCGAGTTCCAAACTCGCCTGATTCCGAGAGTATGCAATTGGGATTGCTCAAAAGAACTCTGGGGAATGGGTTCTTGGACGACCTTTGGACACTATAAAATCACAGACTCTTACCTGTCCATGACACCTTTTTTTTCTCTATAAATTTGTGGTCCTACCAACTGGGGAATCAATGCCTTCCTGGACAGTTGTATTCTTATGTTTTCTTCAGAACCTTGTACCTTGATTCTATATAGAGACCAATTTTCTAACTCCTATTGAAAAACACCTGTTCGACGGTACCTCAGGACCTGCATTTTATAGAGCAAAATCCTCAATGCTCGCAGCTTTTGACAGACTCATGGCCCTCAATTCTATAGAGCTGACTCCTTGTTTTTGGACTCTTTTCCTATATCATTCTCAATTTTATGAGGGGGGGTTGGTCCCAGCCTTTTAGCACTATAAAATCGCTACCCCCGGGGTACCCACTTAATACCAACCCCTATTATGTATATATATAATCTCTAGGATACTCTAGGGGAAACTTGGGATGGTTCCGACCTCGGTCCACTTTCTAGCCATAAGTCACCCTGCAAAGAAGCTAGTAAAACACTGACTATGAGATTTGCCAGGGCACCATTTGTGGATGAATCCATGTAGCCTCCTTTTTGTGTTTCTCGTGTTCACCTGCACGCATTTGACAACTCCGAGCAGTTTGAGCATTGAACTGCGCCGTATGCACTGCTTTGAAGTGCTTAGTTCCTCACCCTGGTCTCTCAGTTCTTTAGAAGACTCCCAAGTAGGAAGTCCTATACTTTCATGCGCACCGGAGAGGCACACTGCAGATTCGGATGCGCGACAACCAGCGGCGGAAGTCCATCAACGTCCAGGGCCGCGGTGATGTCCTGCGCCTGGAAGTCAGGCAGCGCGAGAGTCGCGCTGCGCGACTCCGCGCTGTGTGAAGAGTGCGGTTGAAGTTGACCCATCTGGTGGAGCTCGTGCCAGGTGCCTTTTAGAGATGACATGACCACTGGACATCTCAAGATGAGGGTTTCATTCCTACTGATTCTATGTATGAGATGAAACCCTCATCTTTTGGGGTATGAGAGTCCAGTGGTCAAGTATAGGGTATGCCACTATACAGACTATATACATGAATAGGGTATTCAACGACATATTGTTGATTCTATGAGACTTTGGGGTGACCGGATGGAGTGAAGATCCACCTGCTTCGGACCCGATGGGAGGCGAATGCTGCGAGCGAATGCGGACTTCGAAGGGTGAGACGGTATGCGCAAAGACACGACCTGTCGGAGACCTACTGTCATTCAGTTGTTTCAGAAAGATGGATGTTGAGGTCAAGAGCGTGGGGCTGTAGCATAGCTATCAGTGAGCATGATGATGTTCATTGGGCAGCCCCAAGCGATGATTCACCTGCGTGCTCACCATCAAAAGGGTTTGACTTTGAAAGTGCATGGGTTGACCCTGAGACAATGAGAGGTGTTTGAAGGGCCTTGGACCACCTCCGCATCATAGAGTTCGTGATTCACACGGGTTTTAGTCATCGCATCCATTCTTCAACAACTGCGAAGACTACCTAGTACCTTCACAACAGTAGTAATGCTTATTTTCAACTGGAGTTCCGTTTGCCAGCCACATGGTTTTGGCCAGGCCCAGTCTGAGCTACCAGCTTGGTCCTGCATGGGGTGCCCAGGAAAGTTGGAAAATTGTTTGGCTAAGTGGCTCAAGAGGGGCATTGAACCACCAAACATTAGTTCGGCTTTGCGATTGTCTTTGTGCAGGACTTGTAACACTGGGGTAGATGGGCTGGATCAGGAGTCAGGAGTGCATGGAACATTTGGAACATATTGGATCACATGTTTTATTTATTTTTGTAGTTGTTGGTTAGTAACTGCCATACTTTAGTTTTGCAGCCCTTGCACCATACCAAAGCTTGTAGGAATCGCTTGGAATCCCTGCCACTATGCCGCGCCTGGAAGGAAGCAACTTGAGACCCCAGTAATCGAGTGTTTAAAGAGTCTATAGAGTCTATGAAGTGGTGTATGATGGTGTATGTATGATTTCTATGGCAGTTTGGGGTGCAATCATGACTAGGTTTCCATGGAGGTGATGTCTTTTGCATCGTGCACCCTGACAATGTAGCACTAGGAACAGAGCGGAGTCGACACATTTGTCTTCTAGAGCGCATGGTGTGGTGGCTAATTATAAAAGTGTTTGCTGTGTGTTCTGAAAATGATAGAACGCGTGGAGAAAAGCCGCAAACCAGACAGACCAGGAGTGCTTTCCTTGGAGTGTAGTTCATTGTCCCTGGTTTTGAGATGTTTTGAGACACCTTGCCTTGGCAGAGGTGACAGATGTTTGGTAGCTTGGCCACGCAAAGCTCATCATCTGAAAACTTTCGACACGTTCTATATTTGGGTGAATTTGGTAGCCGCAGATCACCCTTTTGAAAACTTTAGACACTTTAGACATCATTTACCATCATTTACCACTTGTTGGTGATCTGTGTGTTTTACTTGATGGTTTTCCACGTGGTGGGACCACCTGATGAACTCATTCGAGCACTCCACCAAGTGTCGATGTTCCGTGTCGACCGGCGCTTCGGTCCAGGTCATGCCCAACAGCGAAGGCTGCTCTGAGGAGTTCTGGTCGGGCGGGCCCAAGCCAATCGGGCGCGCGGCCATGAAGGACGCGGCAACAAACACCGGAGGAATGTGTGGAGAGGTTATGAGGTTCTCGATGTGCTGTACCTATGGGTTTTGTTCGTTGGATGTTATTCATGTCCAACTAGGGATTGTGTAGTCATTGGAATGGATCATCCTCTACAAGCAGGAAGGGACGTTTGGTGTAACATGACAAAAGACACAGGCATGGACTCCCTCCGGGTCCTGAGAGGTGACGTGGAACGTGGCCAGCATGACTGGGTTCTTTCTTCAGTCGACTCAAAGGTTCCCTGGAAAGGTAATCGACTGAGTCATCTCAAGTCGAGTGTTCAAGTAAACTTTGTAAACTTCGATCACTGACTGTATTTGGACTGCAAGAAACCCGGGTTTCACTTAAGCTCTAGTCCATCAATGGACGGTGGACTCAGTTGGCCATGTGGCCCTTACTGTCCGCTTTAGCTGCTGTTTGGACGCTCAAGAGCAAAGACACAACAAGTAATTATGTTGTGAGTTGTGACACATTTGCTTTGAATACGCACCGACAAGTCATTTGCCCAATAGGCAGTTGAAAACAAGTCACTGCCCGATAGTCATAGTCTTGGGTTTGGCGATATGGAGGCACCTCATGGTCAATCCTTTGCAGTAGATGCATGATAAAGAATCGGCTTGAGTCAGCAGTGTGCATCTTTTAGGAGCACGCTAATTCAGCTATGCTATGTCCTGCTATGTCCAGTTTTGATCATTTGTATATTCTCTTTTGACACCTTTGGTGACTGGTGTTTTTTCATGGCGCAAACGGCTACAAAATGTATTTGTGTGTTCTACACCAGGAATGCTGATGATAACCTTGCAAAGGCTAGCACGCACAAGTGCAGATTGACAAGGCACGCTGTATCCCTGTCGGAGACAAACGCACACACACACACACACCGTGCTAGAACAGCTTCCCTTACAGACTTACTGCTTTGCAGGGAACTCGCGACCAATGGTGCCGAACCGAAAACACCGAAGGATAGACATTGATCAGAGGCAAACGGAAGGGTAGTGCACAGAAAAGGTTTTGCAAAAACCTATTCTACTAACATCGTGGAAGGCGCGGGACATTCGTAGAACCCAAGGCCATTCGTGGATAGTTCGTGGAGTGGTGGGCCAGTAGGAGAACTGACTGCAACGAAATCCTAGAAACCTTCGCAGAACTTCGTGGAAGGTATTTTTGATGCACTAACTTCGTATAAGCGATTTTTGCTGACCCCCTTTCTCCACACATCGTGCATTTAGCCTTCAATTGAGCACCTCCTTTTTGGAAGACCAACCTGAAGAATCCGAGCGTCGTTTGCGAACGGCCACAGGATTTCAAGAACTACAGGCCATCAGGGTCCTGCGAACATCCCGTCTCAACCGCTCAAAGGATTCCACACAACCTACATGATCATACGTAATCCCAGCTGCACAGCATGGGCTGGGCTCATGTGGGGCTTCCGCCTTCGCCCGAGGTTGGTGAATCCCACGGACTATCCCATTGAGGCTGGTCAACAGGGTGCTGGGTTTCGGGTGCTGGGGGTGACCAGTGCAAGGGTCATTTGGGTGCTGCGGTCGTCAGTTGATGTGGTTCGTGACCAAAACCCTAAGAACTGGAGGGGAACAAAAGAACTGACAGAAGGCTTTGCTCAAACAATTAAGCTGTTGATTGGGCAAGAAAAGAAGGCTCTGCCGGCAATGGGGGCTTAAGATGGCTTAAGGCTTCTTAGAGCTTCTCAGAAGTTTCTGGAGGTGTCACTGCAAAGAACACAACCTGTGAAGTGAGGATTGGGATGGATTGGCACCGACAATGAATTCATGATTTGCATGTGAGAGGCTCTATACTGTACAATATCCAAGATTACATTGTGCTACTCCTCCAGTCAAAGTCCTGTTCGACCGCCTTGGGGGGGCGAAACGAGCGGTCCGACCAAACAGAGGACTTCGTATCGTTCGCTTCGAATTGTCCGAAGCTGGATGATTCATTCAACATGCTGTTCATAGTCGTTCCTAGTCTTGAGTCTTTATGGATTTAGTCGGCCCTCGGGCCCTGAGGATGGCTCAACTTTAACAGAACCGATGGCGACGGAAGAGTAACAGAAGCAGATGAACATTAATATAGATGAACCCATCATTTCCGGCATTGTTTGTGTGAGCCCAAAATTGGATTGACAAGCAAATCTCCTTCAAACAGTTTCGTCCAGACTGCCCATATTTGCTTGGACCCTGCAAAAGTGAGTGGGAATGAGCACCCTGGCCCTTCAAAAGTTATATAATATGCAGATATATACAGTTATTATATGCTATTATAGTATATGTAATTGTGTATATTATATATTATAGATATATGACTTGGGGCAGTACACACCGTTTGCAACATCTTTTGAAATCGTGAGTGATGCGAAACGAACAGCACCAGCGATTCTTGGACTCAACTCGGAGATCAGCTGTAATAGCCAGCTCGGTGAAGTGATGAATGCCTTAAACCAAGCACGTGGGGAGGGTGAATGGAGGTGAATCCCTGCAAACGGAGTCGCCATCGAATTGCCAAGCTGTGAAACTCGGACCAGGCAGGGTCCATAGGGTTTTGTCTCTTGGGTTCTGTGAAATCACCAGCCAACCTTTGGGATCCAATAGATTCTCATCTTTGTGCCCACTGTCCGCCAGCTTTCGAGGTGTTTGATACATTTCAATTCGGACCCACAAAGCATCCTCGGATGTCCAACAACGATCCACAAACAATGTGATCAATGTGTTCTCACTAGGCTCGTGGCCGCTAGAGTAGAGTCATAGAGGTGGAGCGGAGAAGTCCAACGTAGAAAGTGGGGAGACACGAAACCCATGGTTTTTGTTTTCAGCTCAGGAGTGCCCATTGAAACCTAGACAGTGGAATCACAAACCGGTGATGGAAGCCCGGGGAGGTTTTCTGGGCCAGGTCTACAGCACAGAATTCGACGAAAAGTACCTGGTCGAGGACGGCGGAAGTTTGGGCTGGTTTGGATGGCTGGTTGGCTACAGTGTCCACTCCAGACAGGAAGGGATTCAAGGCCTATCAGAGATGGAAGGAACCACAAATTGATCTTTGAATAATCTTAAATTATAATGGATTTAGAAGGAGTGATTTGAATGAATGGATGAAAGATGGTAAAGAGGACATGTCTGAGTTGTATTCCCATCATTGCGTATTGTCGTTGGATTGTCCCCATACGTTTTCTCAGCACAGAAGCTCGCTATAAGTAAGTACCAAGTCTTTACACATTTAGAGGCTTTAGAGGTATATCTCCTGGTACAACTGAACATACATGTCAATCCTAGTGATGAATCCCAGTCTGCAGCGCTCCATCTCAGTTCCAAGATCCCCAAAAATGACTCAACAGGGCGGCCATTTGGTACCCGCGAAGCTGAGATATATAGTGGGCATGATGCAGAAGGTTATTTCTATATCAACAACTGGCAGCACCGGCTTGTCTCCACGTGTCCACCCCAATCCAGGCGATGACTCCAACCTGCAGGCTCTTTTTTCGGGGTCCACACGGAACCTGTGCGCTGTGAATCCACCAGGAACGGGCGCTTGCAGATTATGACGGCTACATGAAGGGCATGGCTGAGGCGCGTTTGTGCTGGTTCCGCTTGACAGCCTAGTGCTACAGTATACTAGAGTGGGGATTGTGACATTCAGCAAGCATGGCGCAGCCATGTTGAAACATGCATGGTGATTTCACTGATTTCACCAGTGGTCTTGAAGAGGGTCCAATCATGTCCAATCCATCTTTTCCAGATCGGTTTTCATGTTAAAGTCCAGCCCAAAATTGCCTTTTCCATTTCGTTGAGGAATCGTGCGAGACTTCGTGATGTCCGCCATAAATGGCCTGTTTTGGAGGTTTCTGTGCGACAGCCTGGCGATGGCATGTGGCCTGAGGCAGCGTCATGTGGCCTGAGGTGATCAGGAGGTATGCAATTGGGCACATTTGGGTTGGTTCATTGAGTTCAGTGGCTGATTGGGTGTGATTGGTGCTCTTTTTGGTTGCTTGGGAAGTAGACTTTGTTTGTTTTTTGTGGCCACATGCCACATGCGCCTTGTCGGCTCGAGTTGTACCTGCAAGGAGTGAGTCAACTAACCACTGCATCCTGTCTAACAAGGTACCGTAGGAGAAACTTTACAAACGCATGATGCATTAGATAACTCCTCCATCCTTCACCCAGTCCGCTCTGCTTGAGGTAAACCATGACCGAGTATCCCAGGAAGATGGTGATTTGTTTGGATCGGTTGTTGCATTACGATATGTATAGATTCCAGTTTTTGGAGGATCGTCCCTCCCCAATCCCCCCAACATAGCAACCCAAGGTGATTGCTACGTGAGGAACTGGGGAAGTTGACTTTTTTTTTGTGCTGTGTTTGTTATGTTTTGACATGTTTGAATTGTGAACCCTGCAACATGACAGTTCAGGGCCAAAAACAACCCACTGAACCTTGTTTTAACATGTATGTATATATATATATATATATATTATCGGACTATTTTGGGCCAGGGTGGTTTTTGTTGGTTAGAATCAGCGCTGAAGTGATTTTGGCAGCCCCAAACTGACCAATCCCAGGCAAGGCCGGTCATCACCCGAACGACCCACACGACAGGCAGGTAGCCTGGAGGACGGACCCTGTCCAGGTCGCCCGCAGAGTGGTTGAGGTCCGCAAGGCTCGGCAAGAGGAGGCGCCGTCCCCGGAGCTCGGCGGAAACGGGTTCGGGGAGCTCGGCGGAGGATGGAAGAGCTCGTTTTGGACCAATGGACCAATGTGGGTGGGGAGGATGATCCAACGTGTTGCTAATTTGCGACCCCTCCATGGGGTTGTGCTTCATGTTGATCCAATCTTCTAGCCCGGCAGGCAAACCCGCTGGGCCTGACTCAGACCGAGACGTTTGGATTTGGCAAGTTCAACAAAGACCAGAATGAAATAGTCGTTGCTCAGTTTCTGTTTATGGGAGGGTTTTTCTAGGTGATGGGCTCAAGGATTGCCATGGTTTTCCCCTGCCCCACCGCCGGATGTTTGTTCCAGGAGCGCAAAGCCAAGGAGGAGGCGCGTTTAAATCGCACGGTCGAACTCAGGAGGGGCGTGTACCGTTCAGAGACGATTGTTGGAGGTGGGGAACAAAAGGGATAACTGAGCTGGGAGGCAGGAACCCTTAGACTCTCCATCTAAGTCATTCCTTATGACTTGGAGGATGCATCTCCTTTAATGTCAATCCTTAGGCTCTCACGGCTGCTTGTGACCATCAAGTGAACTTCTCCTGCCAGGAGGCTGAGAAATCATGAGAAATCCCGCTACTTTGGAACTTTTTGGAGGCACCCTCCAGGTTTTTGCGCAGGTCGTCCTCGGCCAAGAGCCCGCTGTCCCGAGTCCAGGCAGCCGCGGGCGATGTGACTCAGCCATTGGAAGAGGTGCGGAGCCATTAAGAGGGGTGGAGACATCCATGAAAGGTGGAGATACTAAAGGAGTTCACCCATTCACCTTTGTCCACTATCCAGGTTCGTCTAGGTCCGGGACAACCCCCCCCTTTCCATGCATCCCTCATCCTCTTGAATAGCCTGGAAGTCAGGGATAGCCAACTAGCCTTGAGCATATATATATATATATGGGTTTGTATTTTTTTGGCGTGTACTTCCTGATGTAGTGGTCGGAAGTTCGACTTGAGCGATTCATACCCTCGAATCATACCTCAGATCATGCACCCGAATCATACCCCCGAATCATACCCCTCAAAAAGTAGACGTAAGAACCAGGTGTTAAGGTGAAGCTTTTGGTTGGTCTTTGTGCCTTGTAGATGTCCATGAGCCAATGGTGCATGACGTTTGCAATTGTGTGATCCACGGGCACTCAATTTGGCCAAAATTGTTTGTCTTCTTGTTGGAAGAGCAAAGGCTCACATCCCAGGGGTTCTCATAATGTTCCCATGTGCTCTCGCTTGGAAAGAAAAGCCAAAGGACCGCCTTCTTTTGCAGAACCTGGCGGCCACACGAATCACACCTGACTCATGCCCGATTCATACCCGAATCACGCACCTCTACACAGTCTCCCACCCATCCCACATCCTGGTTGTTTTGGTGGGGCCTGCAGAGGGCCACTGGTGCGCACTGTAGTCAAAAGGGTCGTGCCTTTGGGATTGGGGTCTTGGGTAGAAGTGGGCTTGCCTACTGCCTCACGGCGCAGAGTGGGCCCACTGCTAGAAGTCCAGCCAATCCAACAATACAATTTCAAAGCTGCGAATCATCTGCGAATCATACCCTCGAATCATACCCCCGAATCATACGCCGAATCATACCCTCGAATCATACCACCTATTCAAACTTACCGGCCCGACTTCGGTAAACAGATACACACCCTATATATATATATCACCTATCATCACATATCCATATATACTCATATATATATATATAAATTGTTCTCATATATCACTGGTCTGTTTCTTGTCGTGTCAACTCCTGCGTGTTGAACTGCGCGTGGTGGCGCCTATACACCTCGACCAGCTCAACTCCAATAGTGAGAATGGAATTACGTACTTCCAGGGAATCCTGTATAACTTTTTAACTCCTGGATGATGAATTTTGAAGGAGTGAAGCAAAGCTCTTCGCGGCTCAGTTACGCCCAGGGCGCAACCGGCAGGGTATGGGCCACCGTTTTGCACTCCTTTTTTGGCAACGGATCATAGCCGCCGCTCAGCAAGAATACACGTGACACGGACATGGACTAGCTCTGTCATCGATGGAGATGGACCAGACTTTGGGGTTTGGAGACCCAAACTGTAGAGTGAGTTTTAATAGGATTTAGGGGATTTGGGAATGGATCTGATCAATTTGAGAGTGTTTTCATGATCATGTGTTTTCTTTTGTTTGATGATCTGCCCCTTCATGAACATTTCGGGAATGTCTATTCAATGGGTTTTGCTCGGAATCCACTGCCTGCAGGCCCGCGACCCCGCGGAGCTCGAACGGGCCGGGCCGCCCAGTCGAGATAGAGCACACCAGCTGGGGGGGGAGAAGGCGGATGAATCTGAAGGCTCTTGTAATATCTTAAGCCTCTGTCATCCGGTGGTTCTTCAGTCTTTGGAACAGCTGGTTGCTAGCTCATCCAAAGCACTCACAACAAGAAACCCTTTCAGCGGGATCTTTTTAAGGTGGGACCCGATGGGACCCTTGTTTGCGCGCCGCTAATCTCTCAGGAAGCCGCCCTTCAAGCACGCTCGGGACACCCAGTGAGCTGCCTTGGTGCCACCGAAAACTGAAGCCGGGGGCGAAGCCTGGGCATGCGGCCGATGTAAACCTTGCTGCAGAGGCTCACTCGCAGGTCCTGCATGCCGTTGTGGTCGATCAATTATTCAGTTCTGCCCAATATGGGTGGCGTGTGAGCGGTCAACACCGTTTGACAGCCCACCCGTTGACGGGGATGGAGACGGGCGGTGTTCAAGATGTTTCAACCAGGACAGCTCCCAGAACAGACGAAAGGTACAGTAAAGTCTACCTTCTTGGCGGTGGTTGTGGCGATGGTGGTTGTCTAAGCTTGGCGTCATGACAAAACCCTTTTCTCAACAAACAAAAACTTGAGTTTGCTTGGGACTGTTCTCTTGATCAGTTTCAAAAATCTGCCAGTGCATCATGGCTACTGGCTGGAAAACAGAGTGAGGACAGAGTGAAGCATTGCCAAGAGTAATATAAAACAATGTAGAATGTGTTTCCCAAAACTCATTGAGCAACCCCGCAGATGAATAGGTAAGACATGGGAAGACCATTTGCATCTTAAGAGGTGATTGGTATACCTGAGGGATCGACCCAGTCTGAGAGGGTGAGTGTGGAGAATGTAGATCCTCGATTCACTGATCTTCAGGGTTTGCCTACCCAGGACCTAGTCAATCTTTTAGTTTGAGTTCATAGCTGTTTTTGCTGGTGGTTTCTTACTGATTATTGCTGTATTGTTTGTTTTATTGTTCAATAAGTGTAATATATATATAATATGTAATATAATATAATGACGAAAGCTGTCCACTGTTTAGAGGAGATTATCAATTGTTGAGGAGATCTTCACTGAACACAGTGAACTATCTGCCAAGCACCCCAGCAACACCCAACAGCTAACCTTTTCACGAATTCAACCAATTTTGAATGCCTTACCTACAATTGTTTTTTGTGGTCCCACCGGCAGCGCGCAGCGCGAACGAATGCGCGGTGTTTTCGAGGGGCCGAGCAAGAGCTCGCAGACCTGGAGAAGATCATGGCCCAGCCTCCGCCAGAGGCCTCCGAAGACACCAAAGACACCGCTGAGGGACGCCAAAGACACCAACAGCTTCAACTTCTTCAACAGCTTCAACTTCAACCTTTTGGTATATCTTTTAATGATGGGTCAACAGCTTCAACTTCCTTTGTGTGGAGGGTGCAGGGAGAAAAGTGTGTTTTCTTCACATATGACATAGCGTGATATGACATAGCCACCGGGCGTGCGAGTCGCATTGATTGGTTTGGATTTTATTCCAACAACTTCTGAACCACAAGACCTCAACAAATGCCAGTGGGTGGCGATGTTAGGCGTGCTAAAAAGCTTTTGGTGACCGCGTTACCACGAATGTCACTAAGATGTTTGGGGCCTATAGTCCTATACCGCAAGTCGCAGGAGATGTACATGTCAAGTGCGCTTTATTTAGATCTCTTAGTATATGATTCCTTGCTTGGTATGTGCGGCCTCCTTTTGAGACCATGATGGCTCTAGAAGAGACTGCACTCGCCTGGCTACCATTGGCCATACCCACATGAAAGAATTCAAAAGCAATATACACTCCCTGACATCATCATGGAAGTGGAAGGCCACTTGTTTGGTATTTGGAAAAGGATGGAACATGGAGAGAGTCACGTGGAAACCCCCGAACTTGGGGCCATGCCATCTACGTCGACCTCCCCGACGCTCCACCGGCGTCAGCGACGCAGGAGGTCGACCTGACGCTCTACCCCTACCGCGTGAAGACGGATCGCGCCGGGACGCGCAGGGACGTGATCGGAGCGGGGCGGGACGTGTCAGAGCATGGATTGGACTTGATTGAAGTCAGAGTTTGGAACAACGACTTGAAATCTACTCGAAACTTGATTACTTAAAACATCTTGACTTTAAGAAAGCAGCCTGAAAACAAGAAACTACTCTTGATTAATACTTGATGAGCTACTTCCAAAACCTCATCTTGTTGGTGCATGTTCTTCTTTCGAACAGCAGAGCTGAACGGGGTACAACGGTTCCTTCGTCCAAGCCATGAGAAGTCGCGGTCTCGTTCGAAGGACGGATTTCGACGCTTCGAAATCCTTCGGCTCGATGGGCGAGCGCTTTTGGGCGAGGTGGAGACATGTCTTTAGTTCTCAAAATCAGGGGAGTCTCCTTCTTGAGATGACTTTGTGAGTATGTTTTTCTCTCAAGGAGATGATCTAGCTGGAAATCAGGAGGTATGATTTTGTTCGTCTTTATGCAGGCCCATGTGGAGCTTTCATGCTTCACAGTTGGTCGGATCGTTCCTGTGCATGAGCGTGGTGAAGGATTCCTTCCCGCAGATGTTGACCGAAGATTCTGTGAGTGCCTGGGGTCTCCTATCCCAAGACACTGGCCCCACATTTTTGAGACATGTTGACTGATGTCTCGATGCATTTGAAACAGTTGTACATTCTTGAAGTTTGAGGAGCCCAGTTGGTGTAGGAAGTGAGGTTGGGAAAGGGCACCAGATGAACCGGATCACAGTGGATCACTAGCTTGGAAGTGGGACTCCACTTGTGAGGTTGGTAGGGGAGTCCAGAGAATCACCTCAAGCTTGTTGTCGCACTGGTTTGCAGAAAGAGCAGTACTCTCAGTGCCACCAGATGAATGCGAGCATACACTTTGTTTGCGGGCCTTAGACTCTAGTAAATGGTACTGGTTTGGACCTGGCAGGGGCACGAAGGCAGAGGAAGATGGCCAGGCATCAGTTGTAACCTGGGCCACCGTTCTCATGGACCTAAATCGGCAAATCATCCAATTGTTGGGAGCATGTCACCTCTGTTTTGGAGGTGCAACCCTAGTGGGTGAGCCTTAAGGGGTGGAGATATGTGCAGAAATTGCAAGCAATGATCCTACCGGAATCCTACCTGTGTTTCCCAACTATCTCCAGTCAGAGCGCCTGCCAACTGACTGCCCGTTGCCTTGACCTGGATACAAAAGATCCTTGCCCTTGCTAGAATGCGCTCAACAACTGTTTGCAAGTCTTTGAGTCAGGTCGCGACCTTGCATCCTATGTCATGCTTGGCCGACAAATGCTAGGTCACCCGTCCTTGCGTGCATATGCAGACCCTTCCGAAGGCATGCTACTTACAGGGAGGTTGGTAAGGCAGGCAATGTGCTTTGTGCCAAGTACGCCGAGCCTATGCTTTTCCCAGGTCAATGCCGTGCTGGTTGGCCCTGCCAAGCGGGGTGCCCAAGCGGTTCATCGATGCACTCCAAAGTTGGCCCATTGAAGTGGGGAGGACAACTTTCAGGAAGTCCAACAGAATCCAACCGACGGCATGTCAGCACCAGCTCAGCTTTGCAGACCTGTTCTCAAAACTTTGGAAGGGGCTAGGCTAGATGTCGTTATCATTGGTGCCACCACAATAAGATCAGGGCCCTCCCAGATGAATCCTTGATCAGTGGCGCGTGCATGTGTGCACATCACTTGAGTCTATGAAAAGCTTTCACTGGAGGTCCGGCATGTCATCATTGGCACGATCCATGTCAAGAGAGGACATTCAGACGGCCGACTTTGGGTCAACCTTAGTGAGTCTTGATGTCAATGGAAACTGTTTTCCATGAAACAAGGACATATGTGAGGTGATTGCACGATGTTCCATGTGTGTTTCCTGATTGTTGGCTGCCTTTTTTGGGGCATGTGGCATGTCTTCAGGTCTGGGCCAGTCTGGGTGGCCTGAGATTGGAGTTGACATGTATTTTGTTTATATAATGTCTTGGGTCAGGTGTTGATTGCATAGTTTCTTTTACAACAAACACAGTGGAAGGTATTTGAGGTTCCTAGATCTCACAATTCCACAATTGTTGTGGATGCCGAGGGCTGGTCCAGCCCTAAAATAACATGTTACGATAAGAAACTGTGAAATGTTGAAACCAAGAGTTTGTCAACCTTATCTAAGTTATAAATGTGTTCCTCCATCGGCTTCTACTGATTTGCGAAAGATGCCCAAAATCAGCTATCGCCAGATTGAGAACATTGAGAGAAGATCTTCCAAATCCACTATTTAGTGGTTTGCCATCTTCGTGTGGGGAAAGGTTTAGTTGTTTCGCGAGCGCCTGGAGTCCTGAAGAGTCTTCATCCTTACCAGTGCCATCTCATGGTTGGTTGCAGGGAGTGCACCTTTGGCCCAAAGCCAAAATATAGGGCCACAATCCAACCTCCCCAGGTCAATGGAAACGCCAACTCCAACCTGCGGGTCTCCCTTGTCTCTCTTCACACACGAGCCATGCCCATGGAAAGCAGCTGCGGAAAGCTTCAGCGGCAGGACCATCGTTGTGTCCTTAAGATCGATGACGTCTTGGAGTGGGTCAAGCAGGCCTTGGACCAACAGAGGACGCGAATGAGATGAATATCTCTTGGCACAGGCCCCCAACTCTGTTGCCAAATAGGGACAAGAACATAGAGCTTGGAGCCCTAAAAAAAAACCTAATACAAGGATATTTGCATGAAACACGTTCAAACACCAAACCGAATCCATCGGTCCCTTCGGTTTCAGGCTTTCTCCGCATCTCCGCCCTCAGGGCCCGAGCTTCTTACATGACGATTGGATGGCTCGCTTGACGCAGAAACGCTTGCAAGGTGGCTGCGGTGGGTGGGTCGAAAGACTGGGAGACATTGGGCGGTGTGAAGAGACGGAGCTGGTCAGGAGCAGCGCTGAAAGAGTGTATGGACTGTATGGATGTAACATTACGTCATGGTGCCTTCTAATCCATGTCTATTTTATAATATGTCATGCTATATCATCACTTGATCTCTACGATTGCGACTTGTATAATATATACAGTAGATATATATTATATAGTTATAGTAATATAATGTAATAGATATATATATATATACACAGTATGTGTATATATATATATATAGAGAGAGGCATAGAGAGACCCTAAATCGGGTCAGATCCCCAAGAAGTCAAAAGCATTGTTGGTGACAGAAGCCAAGACAACAGCCTTGGATCATGTCCAGACAAAGTCGGCAGTTAGGAGTTTTGAGATCTCAGTCGATTGATAGGAGCTGACGTCAGTCGTACATAGTATAGGAAAGCTGTTTGGAGTCTTTGGGCCATGGTGTAATTCTAAATGAAATTCTGCCCCAGCTGAATCCAGCCGATTTTGCATAGTACCGGTGGTTGCTAGTTGTGATGTAGTACTTAGCAAATAGAGAAAGACGAGTAAAGACAAGACAATCAGGTAGTTCGCGCTATAAATATATATATATAATAAGTTGTGTCAGTTGATCAACAAACATGAACCCTTGTGAACTTTGGTCAAAGGAAGCTCAAATGCGAGCAGTTTAGTGGAGAACCAGCCGACCCATATGGTTCCTTGTGAGTCACGGTCCATGGTTCCTTTATCTCGACAGGTCAGATGGCGTTCCCACCGTTTCGGGTGTTCGTTGCCCGGAGTACATCCTCGCATGACGGCGATTTGGGGTCCACGATCGAAGTCATCGTCAAGCGAAAAGGAAGTCCCTGCTGGTTGGTCCGCCCGCGGGTTTTGTTGGCATCATCCACTTGAACCAATGAGCCAGATCCAGCCTGCCGTGGTGGATTTTTTAGGCCACTCCCTGCTGAGTACAGACAACGATATCATTTTGCACAATAGGGCTTGGGGGGATCCAGCGCTACTCTTGATCAGGTGGCCGGCCTGTGTCTGTGGAAGAGGCGAAGTGTTGGGCGGCGAGTTGAAGGGTGGGTCAGAGACGCGTCAGTTTGGCTTATGGAGAAACCCCGAAACAAATCCACGAAGTGAAATACAGCCTGTTTGTAGAGGAAAACACTCTGCCATGCTGGGGCCATGCTCCACTTCCATGTTGGTTGGATGGAGGGTATCTCTGTGGAAGGTCCATCTCGGACCGTTCGGCCATGGCTCCATGGCAGTCACACGCACCCGCAGGTCCCTGCGGTTGAAGCCTCCCACCTCAGGTGGCACACGTGTTGAAGCGGAGAGTTGAACTGCCAGACTGCAACACAGGGTGTCTTGCTTGCAGAGATGGAGCGTCGGAAACACGGCAGTGAGCCTGCCTGGCTAGGACACCATTTGTGTGGGAACGTTTCTGGACTGGTTTCTAAGTGGAGGAAGTCTGCAAGGTTTAGCAATGTATCTCAGCAAAAGCACTTTGACCCACCGGTAGGTTCTATAGTGGGACTTTACTCTTTGGAAAGATCGGACTAGCATGACTAGCAGACTCGCAGACCTTCTTTTCAAGGCAGTACTTATTCATTGTTGACTCCTGTTAACAGCAACTGTTGCTGTTGAGCACGCTGTTGGCGTAAAACCAAGCATGCTAAGCATGCTCAACAGCAACTCGTGTCTTCGTGCCACCGGTCGGTGCGACCGGTCGTATGCGACACCCATGGCCCCCAGTAGGTTGGTTCGTACTGCACGCGACAAAGGGTTCACTGCTGGAGGAGACCAAGTGGCGAGGCAATGGAACAAGACTAGCTGTGACTAGCTTGTTTGTTGAAGAGGGCCATATTCACTGCAACTGTCAGTCAAACCAAGCATCACAGATGACTAGCTTGTATGTCCATCCTCACCAACCTCAATCACTCGATCCCTCCATCCTCACGTCCTCTCCCGGTTCTTCCCATGGAATCCTCCCCGTTGATCCAAGGATCATCCTGGACGGCGTCGCGAGCGCCCACTTGGGGCCAAAGGAGGCGCACGGAAGATCGATCACGGAAGTCCCATCTCCGGTGAGAAACGGGGTTAGATGGTCATGTTGTCCAAGAAACACATTGCCTAGAACCCATTCGGACCTGCTTCGAGAGGAAAAGCCCATAATGAACTATTTTTGGCTAGGGCTAGGTGCTCTAAGCTAATTACTTGAAACCAGGGGTCACTCAAGTTGAAGGCCCAAGGTCACGATTTTTGGCCCAAAACCGGCATTTCTTGGCCTGGACGTTTGCCTTTCAGCCTTCCAGACCACCAAAGTAAACCCTGCAGCCACGCTGACGGCGAGGCAATGGGTGTTAAAGGCTCAAAAGCCACAGTGCCGAGGACTACCCACATGCAGGGCACTGGGAAATGTCCTACATAAACCGAAGAAGTGAGAGTCAACTGAGTCAGGAAATAGATTGGGCCCTTACCAATGGACCTCTATAGTGTATCTCCACCTACACAGGTGACGTATATACCATATGCCGAGGTCACACCCCAAATCCAACCCACGCGCCCACACTGTACACACAATGGCTGGACAGGTCTTAGACGTATTGCTCGAAGGCTTGAAGGCAGAGAAGCTGGTGCTGGTGACGGCGCCTTGAATGTTAAAGCAAGCTGGTGCTGGAGTCAGCAGTCCACACAGCACATTCGGTTGTTCTCCTATCAAGACCCTTTGACTGGAGGGCACTGGGGAGGGTTGCAGAAGCTAATGACTAACTATTTGCTATATATAAGCGATTTGTGGCTATGGCTAATTTGAAACGCAACCCAAAAGATGCACTACAATGGCTGGATGATTTGAACATCAGCATCAGTTCCAGAATGCACTTGTTTGGTGGAGTGGTTTCTATTGCAAAAGGGACCAGTTTTTAGCACAACTACAACTACGTACAAATAAAAAACAATAAACAAAGCACTACAAACTAGGCAGAGATACAATTCAGACACTTTCAACCCACAGGTTGAACAACCACATGCAAACCTCTTGAAACATGAAACACACAGTAGTTTGGGTCCCCGTGCCATGAGGGATGAACAAAGCCATTGCCAACAAGCAACTGTCAAAACACTCTTGTGGCTATGCTGTTCTTTGCAGCGGAACACTTGAAGGAACAGTTGCTGGCTAAAAGTTTTACAAAGAAGTTGCTCAGACCCTGGTGCTGGGGACATCAACTTTTGGCATTGAAGCACTGCTCTTTGTTTCTTGACGGTGATTTGTTTTGCAAAGTAAAGCTAGTCCGGCAAGGACAAAGACATTTAGACGGATGAAGGCTAAATGTCAAGGACTTCTTGCTTAGTTACTCTACCTGTTCAGCATCATGTTGATTCGATGTTCTTTCACAAAATATATTTGCAATTCACGTTAATGCACTGTTTGGTCAGGAACTTGTCCCCCTTTCGAATCAACATGATCAACCCTTGCGGCAAAGAAGTAACGGAACTGCAACCTGACTGGTGGGGCTCAGCAACGGCTCACATTGAAGGATTGCTTGGAAGACACGAGCATTCTACTAGAGAGCTTGTAAGAAGACATTCTCTATTACAGGAGGAGTTGTAGTTCATGTTCAAAATCCATATATACAATGGTCAATATGTTTGACTATAGTAATTAAATAGTTGGTTAGAATGTAAGGTGAGAGACTTTTGACAAAGCAACATATTGAGGACATTGATTTGCTTGCCCCAATAACAGTCCTCACTCGTCTTTCCTCACAGTCTTCACGGGCGAAATGACTTCGGTGACTCCATGAAGCGAAATGACCTTCCGCAGTCGGCGACTCCGAGTCGTCACAAGAGTCGCAGGGTCGGTGCTTGGGCAGTCGTCTGTTGAACGATGTCCTTTTTGAGAAAAGCCTTTGGGCAGCTGAGGTAGCTGGAAACGACTCGTAGTGGTCGTAGTGGTGCTGGAAACTACTCCAGACCCATTTGGCCCAGCCTCAAACCAGTGGATTTGGCAGAACCATTCAAGCACGCTTTGACCATTCATTGGTTGCAACAGAACTCCTGCAAACCGTTGGATCGTATGTATGTTCAAACCAATTGAACGCAGGGATTTGTGTGTATGTCCTTGTTTCAAATGTTTGCATCTCCACACACATGTCTCTTCTTTTGTTGCAACTGCGTTCAACACTTTTGTGTTTCGGACTGTGTAGTGTTTTTTGTTTTCCTAGATTCACCGTGAACGCAAGCCGGGTCCAAATCAATGAATCAATGGATCCAAATTGGTGAGGTCTGGTGTGCTTCAACATATATTCTATACTAAGTCTCGGACCCTTTTGTATTCATAAGGATTTCATTCCATGGGATTCCAACTTTCTTTTTGGTATGTGGCCACTGCTTCAAATAGCTGAGGTTGATTTGCCGTTGGCTGCCCAGAGGGGTGCAGTTTTGTTGCCGTTGGCCGAGCTTCAGCAGGGATCAGCAAGAAAGTTCAGGTGATGGGAGGTGGTGTTCTTTTCTTTTACTTATGATCCTTATTTGCATGAATAAGCATGTGTGTTTTCTCCGTAGGTTTTTTTGGATGGACTAGCTCGCCCACGGGCCCACATGAACCACGATACCCCAAGTCAGGGCCGTCAGGGGAAAGCCAGCGCACCAATGATGTGGAGATGTGTTCATGAACAGCAAGTTAGAGCCACGAAAACAAGCGGTTTGCCACGTAGCCACAGGTTTTCGGGCTTCCCTGTGGCTGAGGTTTGTTTATGACCATGCGATGGTAGGGGGGTGAAGCAGTCAGCAAAGATTGCAGCAATGAGCACCAGATCTCGAGGGTTTGATCTTGTTGTCGCTTCACTCCCAATGAGTTCAGTGTTGGCTTTGTTCATGCCTGGTTGACATCCATGACATGCTCCCAGAACACAAAAAGGTCGGTCTGTTCACATCCAATGGATCAAGTGAACAACAGCGGTCTTTCTATCGATTCCAGATTTGGTACCACCATAGGGTTCGGATTTTATAAGTCACCACCCCTCTCCGCGAATTGCCCAGGCCCACGCTGGAGGCGGAGCCAGAGGCACCGGCGGAGCCTCTACCAGAGGCTGGTGGTGTGATACTGCATGGAGGGAAGAAGGATGAAAGCTGTGACAGTTTCGGGGGAAAGCGTATAGCCGTTGGTATCGTGTTGGTATCAGAAGATATTAGGTGGCTCTTATAGTACCTAATTTATGGATTCCTCATGGGTTTTGGTCCTTCATGTGTCCAGGGTGTAGTGTGTCTCGGCACGTCAGTCATATTCAGCAGTTGACGACCTGGTTTTGTTGCGGTGATTCGGGTACCGACCCCAAAAGACGCGAGGAAATCACTTGCTGGCTGGATGCCACTGGGTAGTCCCCCGTACAATGGTGTATTGGACACAATGTTTGCAAAAAGTGAGATGCCCATTTCTACCTATTTGGCTGTAAGTACTTCAGCTCATCATACCTCATCCAAGTGAACTGGCAAATGTTGAGATTTATCTCCTGTATTATTCCATTTTATTCCACCACTTGCAGCCATCGAAAGCATGGTGTTCGCTCGAAGATAGACCGATGGCCCAGCTTGTCGTAGCCTCGCAGAGGGTGATTGACATCTGAGGAATCAGCTAAGAACTCATGTTGATGGCATTGTGTGTCATATATTTGCAAAATAAAAAAAAATATATATATATTGTATACTTAACTTGTAGTTGGTGATAGTATCCTTCATTGTCCGCGGCTTAGCATGTCCTGAACAAATGACCAAGGTAGAAATCAATTGACCTCACATAGTGTTTCTGTTTTGTGGTGTTTTTGGAAGAGGGCCTGCCTCTCAAGCACCACGATCCTTACCAGTGTCAGTGTTGTATAATGTATCTATTTACATGGGTTTGTGATTCATGCAACCAAGAAAAAGCATACCAAAGTATGATGGATTTTCTTGATTTTAAATCATCGCCATCATCATCATCATCATCATCATCATCATCATCATCATCATCATCTCCAACATATTCAGTCGACCCTGCCAATTCCAGATTTTGTCTACTCCAGAATAGAATCATATATATATATATTCATATCGCTGAGACACCGTTCACTGCAGGGTGCACCGAATCCTCCACCGGCGCCCTCTGTTCATGGCGAGGCTTGAACCGAGCTTGATGCGAGAGGGATGGAATTTGCAAGTAACTAGCACGGGCACAGGTTTCCAAAGTACATGCTACGGTTGTGCTGCAAATGTCACCTGTGTGTGTATCTTCTGTACTACAGGCGACGTCTTGGTCAAGACTTGGTTGATGTTTAAAAGCCGATGTGTTGCAACGTCGGAACTCTGAGTGCCATCGTCCTACGTGTTGGACATCTATGTCTCTTTACAAGGCTTGCTTGCTTCGTAGGACCCTCAAATGTGTTGACGTGTTCACTTTTTGCCCTCCACCTTCACGTTCGCCACGGCTGGCATAGCTGAACATATCATGGTTCAGTCTATCGTATTGGGAAATTCCTCCATCGTGCCCAGTCCTGTCCAAAGAAGGCACCATCGGCTGCTGAGCCCCGCTGAGCCCCGCTGAGCCCGGCGCAGTTCCGGGGGTCCGACTCGTCCGGTGGAATCTCATCCAGGCGCTGGGGCAGCTCTATGACGCGCTGTCGGCGAATCTCAAGACCCATGTGCAGGCACTGTCGAGCGGAGCGCAGTGGCTGCCGAAGCGAGAGGAGCTGCTGGTGGGTGTCGGACTGACATGGGACAGACAGCATGGAATTGGTGGTTTTGCTGGTTTTGTGTAGGAAATAGATAGCGCTAAGCAGCTTGGAAGGGTGCTGGTGCTGGTCACCATTGGTGCTGTGAGAGGTGTTGACTCCTGGTTGTGTCGTTTTGTGCATTGAAACTACCGCAAAACACTGCCAGAATGACGCGGTGACATCTCAGCAAACTGAATTGAATGTGCTACCAAAGTACCCAATGTTAACAAACAAAACAAAAACACACACATATATATATATATATAATGCAACAACAACCTTAGAAAACATTCTGAGGTTCCAACAAACCCAAGAGGTCAGAAGGATCCACAAGGTGTGTGTGTGTATACAGATAATACTGGTAATACTCCTTCGGGTCGAAAGGGGTGGTTATGGGATGTTTGGGGCACCCCTTTGGAAACCAAGCAGCTTCCCTGCATCCTGCCAAGCAGCTTCTGAGCCACCGCACTCGTGCGAATGCGAAGGCCCTTCGGGCGCAGCTTCCAGCATTGGAGGCTGGGTTGCCTTCGAATGGAGAGGTTGCTTTCCTGCCAAATGATTTTTGAGGGTATCCGGGTATCCTATTTGTTTCAAGTGCAGGTGGTACATCCAGAACACTTAGCTGGGAGCCAGAAACAGAGGTCCCTGCAGGTCTATGCTTTTGCATGCCTTGCAGGTAGCTTCCTTGAAGAAGCGGGAGCTATCTTGCGCCCTAGATAGCATACTTGAGAGCTATCTTGCTACCTCTTCGCCCTCCGCCTCTCTGCCCCGATTGGGCAAAGGATCGGTGAGATCACAAGGACGGACAGGAGAGAAGCCGAACTGGCTCTGTGGAGGGCTGTCGCCGTCACCTGGCTCTGTGGTGCACAAAGACTAGGAGATTCTTGGAGTCTTTGGTTCCAGCCATGCGTCGCCCGAGTTTCTTCATTTTTCCGAAAAAGGCAAATGACACAAATTTGGTTTCTATTTTTTTACCGGAATTTACCAAGTGCATGCTACTAGTAGCAAGAAGCTACTAGGTGGAGGCCATCGCTATTAGGTTGGAGGCCAATACTATTAGTAACAAGAAGCTACTGACATATCCCATTTGCCTCCAGGCAGCGAAGAAGGCGCAGGAGGAAACCTTGGCGAACGCTTTGGCCGCGGTGAAAGAGGCTCACGCCTTTTCCCATCCGGGACGTTTATGGCGGGAAAACAACACAAAACAAAAAATAGTTTGGAGGGTAAAAGGTAGATTCGTTGGGCTTGTGTTTGTTTGGGAACAGGTGCAATCAACTTGGAATGAACCATGGTTTCAAACGATCAACTCAACCCGGTCTTGTTGACTAGATAGATCCATATATATATAGTGTTTAACTAGATTGCTAGAGCTTTGTGCCTCTTGATATTCCTTTGCAACAATAGTGATATAGTTGTTCGGTGTTCCATTGTAGTGGTTGTATATAATTCGTCACATTAGTCACCTCCAGGTGCTTTACTTCTTCATTTGATGGGGCTTCATGGGTCTAGACTACAGCTCTTCTCAGACCTGAGCTCAGACCTGCCCTCCCAAAACCCGCGCAACGCGCGAGGCTGAAGAGCAATCAGAGCTTCAAGCCCAACAGACCTTGGATCCCAAAGCCGATCCTCCAGCGGAGGCGCGTACCGACTACCGTGTTGTCGGTCGGGCCGTCGTGGTAGTCACACTCCGCTTTAAAACGAAGTCAGGCAGAGCATGGCAGACGACAGTTGTTTGGGTGGTTTGGTTTCTGGACCTGTGTAATTTTTCGTGCGGTAATTAATGGGATACTGAGTTCATCACAGTCATGCTGGATGGCATCTTTTGTTCGGTTTGTCCTTTGGGTCGGACCGTCATGCGGAGGACGGGCCATTTGGTTGCATATAGCATATCTAACATCACTTGGACTGCTTATTGAATTTGCTCACCAATGATGTGTGGCCTGCAAGCATTTGCAAACACCATTTCAGTGTTCTCTTTTGGCTTGCTGCCGATGTTTACAACGACAGATGTTTAGATCCAGGGTCGACTGTTTTGCAAAGACCGCGTGATCCTCAATGAGATCCTCATGACTTGGGTGATCCTCCCACTTCTGACTTCCGACTGTAAGTTGCCTGAGATAGCCCAGCTTTGGGCTGAACCAAGGTGCCCAATGTTCAAACACAGCATCCTTTCCGATAAAGATACTTGCAGTCCGACGAGAGTTTCAGCGTCCGAGCCCGCGAACACAGATCAGATCTATATATGCGACATGTTAACATGTGCCGCTGAAGGGTGTTGGTTTTGCAGGTTGGCTTCAGATCTGAAGCTTGATCAAAAGTCATGAGCGCCTGAGGCAGAGATTTGTTCACCCAAGTCATAAGATTCAGTGGTTTCCTCCTCTTGCCCAGCTGGCTGGGAAGGCAGTGGTGGCTTACAACTATACCGACTATACCTACAGTTCTACGGGAAGAGGGTATATAATCAATCAATGATCCCTGTTACTGGTTGCAAACCACCTGTTATCTTGCATGACAAGTTATAGGCTCTCAGACCATTCCCGCTCAGACCATTCAGTTGGACCATCCCAGCAGGGCAGACCAGCGGCCGAGGGCACGCCGTTTGAGACGGACCGGGTTCATCCCGGCGCAGGACACGACGGAGACGGAGCCGGTGGATTTGCAGGCACAGCTACATGCAGCCAAGCAGGCAGGAGGTATGTATCGGCTATGATCGGGGACGGGAGGGTCAAAGAACTGGGGCTTTTGGTTTCTGTTGGAGTGATCATGCTAACTGTTGATGAAGTTTCAACCACCCCCACGACTGGAGATCTTGTACAATCCATGTAGTTTTTCTATATGTGTTTCTTGTTGTTTCAATCAACAGTCCGATGTTGTTTTTTCTTTTTGTGTTTAATGTGTTTTGAACATGTAGTGCTGAAGCGCGGACCCCTTAGCATCGCCGTAAAAATGGACAGTCCAGGGATGTGGGGAGAAAAACACCAAATGTGTGGTGCTCCCCTCGGGCATAATAATAACAACCGGTGTATAATGCTGTATAGAAGTGCATGACTATTACACCACCTGCAGGTGTGCAATGCTTCGAGGGATGGCTGTGGTTCTTGATGATTGTATCCCAATGAACATGCTCTTTCAATGGACATGCTCTTTCGAGTTGAAAGGTGACGAGGTGCTTTTTGGGGTCCCGCTTCTCAGCCCACACACAGCAGTGGATAAAGGTCCTCCCTCCAGAAGCGCAAGATCTTTCCGGAAGGGCCCGGACCACGCAACTTCCAGATTTTCCCCCTGTGACCCATCCGAAACGCCACAAAAACCACACGGCTCTGAAGGCTCCGGGCGGCCTCCTGGCAAGCTCGGGGGCTGCCCGTAATGGGTTTGATCAATCCTGGCATTGCTTGATCGCTGGCCCCTACTACGGTGGCTAGAAAGTGCTCCCGCCATGGTGAAACCCATGCTACCCAGCTGTAATGAGTTGATGGTTGAACATGCTCCCGCCACACCGGAGCGTCCACCCTCAGGGTCCACGACGGATCGTCCGGTCGCTCGAATTCGGCGAGGCGCTCTTCGACACCCAGCGCGAGATGGATCTCTTGCAGGTTGCCATCCGGGGATCATTGGAGCGTTTTTGGGGAGATTTCCGGACAGACCAGAGGAAGATGGTTGAAACATGTGAAAGAGAGGCTGTGATTCCCAGACAGCTGGAAGCCTAACTGGGGGTTCTGATGGGTTTAGGCCTACTGGCCTACTTCTCTTAGAAAAAGGCCTATGATGCTGGTGTCACCATCCAATGACCATCCAAAGGGGTGGTGCGGGTCGTGTTTTTTCCATGTTTTCATGGGGTGGGTCAACGGTGGTGCCATGTATGTCAACGTCATTTGCACGCCCGGGAAGATTGATATGTCAACCTCAGAAAAACCACTGAAATGGTAGAGGAACCTAGAGGAACCTCGTCTTCCTTCTAGATCTTCTAGTTTCCATGCCATCATCAGGTTCCATATGTGGGTCTTTGGACCCGGTGTCCTTCTGCGCTATCTCCACTATCTCCTCGATCGACCGCGGGTCGTCGCCGTCCGCCGAGGCTGAGATCGACAGCTGCGATGCCAATGCGACCTGGAAGCCTCCGGAGGTGGAGGCTCGAGCGCTCGGCCGGAGCGGCGCTGGGATCCTGGGATCCTGGGGTAAAGTCCGACCCGCTCAAACGCCGTGGTGCACGGTGTTGGTGTCCTTCCCAGTATCGTGGAGTTGCAGAGGATCCAAATCATCTTAGTTTTGGGTGAAACCATCGTTGCCGCACCACTGGTTGAACATATCTTTCAAGCTATACCCACGTAATAAGAAACCCTTCATTCCTATACCACCAAAATGTATGAAACATAATGATTGTGGGTATGGGGGTATGCTCGAGAGGTATGTTCACAAGTTCTCAGATAAATGCAATGTGAATATCGCTTTGATGCAGGGTTTCTGGCCCACCACGTATGGATGTGGAGTGATCCGCAGAGCTGCAGTCTAGGTCTTCCGTTGGCATCGTGGACTCCTCGGGACGGGCGATGCACTGCAGACTTTGCAGACCAGTCACCAGCTGTGGTGTAGCTTGGGACATCTGGGACTGGGCGTTCCAATCAAATCGAAATCAGAGGATCCCCACTGATTCAGAAGCTTCGCCACTTTGGAGGGTGTTTTTTTTCCAGTGGATCCAGGACATGCCAAAATCATGCCAAGGACCTGTTTGATCTCACCCGTCCTCAATGATTTGACCCACATGGATTTCTTTTTTGGGGGTAACAGACCCCCGCTCCACGCCCGGACGTCCCAGACAGCCCACCGGTCCCCGGCAGGTCGATCCGGAGATCCAGGCGTCCATTGACTCGGCCCGAGAGGCCCAACAGGCCGCCGCCAAGGCGCGCAGTCGACGGCCTTTGGTTCGGAGAGGAAACTCGTTGGGGTTCATGGTTCATAGGTTCTGGATGGTTCTGGTGTTGATTCCAAAAAAGCTCAAGAGGGAGGGGTGGAGATTTCATGGATGATGCATGATGGTGTCTTTTTCATAACTAATTATAACTAATTGCTTCAAGTTATCCTATAGTTGTCATCCTTTTCATCTAGGTCCTGATCTAAATCTCATGGTACATGGTACATGTCCTTGGGCCGGGGACAGGCAGATACGATCTGTCCTGATGCTTCATGATGGTGGAGAGAAAATGCTTTGGCATGTGGAGTGCTCGCAGGAGTGGAGAACCTGGAAACCCAGAGAACCTGGAGAAACGCTCAGGAGTGGATTCTGGGCACCAGGAGTAAATTCTGGGCACCTAGATGCTGTGTTTGACTTCAAATATTGCTACAAGTGCGCTAGAGAACAGAAGGAACGGAAGAACCCTACAAGTTGAACTGTCCAACCCTATATGAGTTGCATCTGAAGAATCAAAGCGCCGGTTCGTTTTGCGTCCGGCGTCAGTCGTCCGAGTCCGTTGTCCGACCCACGGTCAAGGCTCGTGCCAAGTCAAAGCCAAAGCCTGGAGATGCGGAGGAGCAGCCGCCCGCACCAGTCGGGATGCCCACGGTCAAGGGCTTGAACTCGGAAGCAAGGCGTCCTGAACTCGGAAGAGGTTGGGTGGTTGAACACCGAAGCGTACACTGTACACCTGCTGGTGTGGTCCTGGAATTGAGACATTTTCAGATTCAGATCCATTATAGTTCACAATCGATGGTGTTGGGACCCAGTTGAACAGTTGGGATCAAATTTATAAACCCCAGTGGCTTTGACCCTCTCCATGGACGAACTCGGATAAATCTGGCACTCTGGAGCAACAGGATAATTTCTTCCCGGCAAATCTGGGAACTCGTAGAGTTGATCATGCTGACAGTTTGCAAAATGCCGACCTGTTTGAAGCATTGGAAGAAGATGGATAAGTTGATACAAGTTGATAGGGAGTCGCAAAACTTCCTTTTGGTCATTTGATCACATCTCCTCAAACGGATTCGGCCCATTTGGCAAGCCATGGGAAGCTCCTGGAAAAAGCGGTGTCAGGGGGAAGCTCATGGGAAGCTCCATGTTTCGGTTGTTTCAAGGGCCCTCCTGGTCAACATTCCTTGCCTTCGGCGCACCCCAGTCTGGTGAAGCAGTGACTCGGTGTCTCAGTCTAGCCTAGCCCACAGCTAAGTTTAAGGAAGTAAACATTCATTCCCATATGGTCCACCCCGCTGATATGAAACATTCCTAAACCAAGCGAATCATCAGCATCCATAGATTTAAACCGGTCCCGCGGATGTCGATCTCAACGTCTCACCGAACGCTTCATGCGCCACTCAGCCCATCGCGGACATGGCGGTGGAGGCTTTGGCAGAGGCGCCGGCGGGAAACTACCGATCAAATGGCCTCTATGCGGCAGACTGGAAAAAGACACTATATACAGGTCAGATCAGGTCAGTTTGACCTCATGACTGGAGTTTATCATACAAAAACGCTGCGAAGCATGAGGTATTACGGACTAGGTGGTTTTATTCGGTCGGACTGGACCTGTAGGTGTCCTTCCCCGCTGCAACCACCAAACAGTGGAATCTGTTCGGGTCAAAGGACCGAATGAAGAGGTTCCGAAGGTTGTTTCCAATGGACCACACCGCTACCCTTTTTTGTGTTCAATGAAGTTTTTCCAGCACTTTCCTTCACAAAGATCTTACACTGTAGCTAATTCTGTGCGGCATTCTGAATGTCCACGATGTTTGACCCTCGTCGAAGACTCTCTCCCTATCGCCCACAGCGGTCCGGCCCTGCTCGAGGACCGACCCGTTCGTGGGAGAGTGACCCACCGGTTGGACGGGCGACGATGATTGTGCGGTCAAATCCCTCCCTGTGAGGCCTACACGGCATTGCAAGCCTTGGCCATCGACGCCTTTCAGAGGCCTTTTGGGACCGGAGCATCTGTGAAGAGGAAGATCATGGTCACGGAGGGTTAAAACTTCTCGAAGTGTGATTGAACTATAGACCCTAGAGATAGAGTATAGAGTAAGTACAGTCCACCAATATCGACACTTTGCGATTTCGATGCTAAGTCTGTTTGTTGTAAAATGTACTACTGAAGAACGGCCATTAACTTCTATTGGGACGGCTGCAAAACACAGAGCTCCAAGTGTTTGGCTTTGCAGATTCGGAGATGAGTACCGGGATAGCGGTTGGAGAATATGTCAGACTGAATGAAGAAGACTTAAGCGATTGATTCACTGGCTGTTTTTGTTTCGCTTGGTTGGAGTGTAATTGGATTTAATTGCCAAGTGTGTTTTTGTTCCCAAGCTTCGATTGGGTCACATTAAAGTTTGGTCTTTAGCATTGGGATTTTATATCACAGCTCTCATCAAATACCGTGATTATAATGACGCTGCAGCACTGCATCAAAAAGAAAGCGGGCACCGTAACTCCATAATGGACTGAACTATACCAGTCATCCCAGACATGCTGTCGCCCCCAAAAAACAAAGATGTCCTCCAGACTCAAGGCGACCAGACGGCGACCGGTCGCAAAACCACCCGCAGCACCCCGCAGCACCCGGAGCCGTCAACCCCGGAGGCACAACGATTGGTGCCGGGAGACCGAAGAGGAGCGACAGAGGGAGCAGGAGCGGCGCCGACGCCAGCGCAAGGCGCGGTGTCTAAGAAAGCGGTCCGTTTTTGGAGATGGAGAGTGGCGTGGGGGCCGTTTGGTTTGCGTGAAGTGTTTTGCTCCCAATGGAGGCCGGGGGAACTTGGAGGTAGGGTTGCGAACTCTTGGGACCAAAATGGAAGATCACTGCATGAAAGGACAGAGGTCAGGACGGTAAATGTCTTGAGCAACCACGACTTTCCGATTTCCGGACATGTGCGTGATATGATTCTGGCTGAGGGCTGTGATGGGCTGTGGAAAGTTCTTTGGAACGAATTTTGGGAACTCTAACTACGCAATGATTCACGCGAGCGACTGGTCATATTGAACTGATTGGCTGTGGTGTTTGTGGCGGATCCACGTTCGTTTATCTCCAGCATGTGAGCGACAATAAGTTGAACTGATTCGCATAGAGAGAGGGAACAGGTTTGAGCAAACATTTGCGCAGGCACTGTACTAGTACCCCATCACAAGATAGAGTTTATCGATAATTCCAACCAACATCATTTGGTGCTTTGTCCAACGTCCAACATCCAGCAAGCCTTATTCATCCCTATAGTATTAGTACATATCTACAAATTCCAGGCAAGGGCTAAGGGATGTGTTCTTTTGGGGGGTGGACTTGCGATGACCTGCCAGCAGCCGTGCCAGTCGTCGTTTGACAAGTGACACACCGCCACACCGCGTGGCCATCGCTCGAGGCGGCCGCACAAGCTGCCAAGGATGCCAACCGACGGACGAAAGGCCTCATAGATGGGCCTTTTACGGCCTTGGTCGGTTATGGTCGGTTGATTAACAGTGGAAATACACAGAACTGCCGATACATGCCGATACCCTCAAGATCCCTCAAGTGTACAACTGTACAACCAATATATGCTACCAAACTGACCCCTCTATAATTACCACAAGGACTTCATTGGCCCTGTACAAAATGGGGGAAGACTCGTCCTCGTGGCTGGTAGGATCCGAGTGGGTAGCCCACCCATTTGAGTTCTCCGTGGAAGCTCTGAGGGAGGGAGAAAGAAATAGAAAGAAGACCGGCTGTGTCAGACCTTCGTTTTCGGTGTTGCATAGTATTGCCAGAGTTTCAGACACTGGGCTTTTAGACAAGGCGCATCTTTCAGAAGGTTCCATGTGGACACCCTTTGGGAACACATGCCAATCCATCTCACTTTGGGCACACCATCAATCAAGGAGGTCCCCATGAACATCAATGAACTTTGCAAGTGCTTCGACTGATGTCGACTGATCATTTCTGCATCTTCCTCCATGGGGCGAAGGGCCCAAGCGACTGTCAACAACTTCACCTCCAAGCGACCCGGTCGCGCTGGACGACGGAGCAAGGCCCCGCTCCGGAAGTGATCGACCTCACAGCCAGCGATTTCGAGCCCCTGATGGAGGACGGTCGAAAGGGGAGAGACCAACAACGGCCAGGCGAGAGAGAGATCCGAGACCCGAGAAGAACAAAGCGGGGACGGTTGAAACATTCCAGGCGATCAATCGCAGAAGTGGGATCGGCCCCGAAGTATCCCGAAGCAGTTTTAGGTTGGAAGAAATGGGGCTTGACACCATAGAGGGGGGATGATCTTAGCTGGAATATGGGGCGACTCGCGAAGCTTGGTCGGAGTGGATCGCGTGGAATGATCTTCAGAATCCAAAATGGCGCAGCCACTTTGCTTTGGAGGACATGGATTCAGTTGCAACTCCTACAAGGGAGTTTGTGGCTCCAAAGAGAAGACTAGGTTCCACGTATCAGTGGTATCCTGTAAATAGGCATATAGTTTTTGTTGCATTAGCTGAGAGGAACCATTTACCATGTTTCCTGGCTTCCAGGGTCAAAAAAAACAGTCATATCATCTACAGATGTCCATATAAGTTATATACAATACCCTAAGAATCCTTGGGCTCTCCATGGCAGGTCCGTCGGACCCGACACCGAAACGCAGGGGTCCGGGCCCGAACCAAACCCTATGTGTTGGTTCGGGTCCGGGCCCTCAATCGACGTGTAACTTGTAACGCCCTCGATGTGTCTGAGAAGTTCGCCCTTTGGGAGTCCGGGCGCTTTCAGCCAGGACTGGGAGCCACCCACCGACATCCAGGCGCGCGGAAGCGGGGGGGCGTCGCTCCCAGAAGCCGAAAAGACCAACGAAGAAGCAGAGCAGACGACTGCCCGGCCCAGAACCTGCGAGACTTAAAGACCTGACCGGGCTCCTGGCCTACCTTTGTTTCGGTGTATTTGGCGGAATGGGTGGATTTGGTGGGGTCTAACTACCTTCGTTGGAGGCGTTGGAGGTGCAGGAAGAAGAACTACTTCCCTTAGCTTAGGTGGACTTATAAGTACTTAGCTTGGACTTAGCTTAGGTGGACTTATCATGGACTTAGCTTGGACTTAGCCTTGACTTCGATTAGACTTAGCTTGGACTTAGCTTTGACTTATAACACTGGCTAAGTATGGCTAAGTCCTTATAATGATATAGAACCACACAATTTCTATTCTCTCGTTTCAAGCGCAAGCCAGAAGTTCACTTGTTTATGCTATTTACTTTTACTAATAGAAGTGGGCATAAATAAAGGACAAGTATTCTTCTCATTTAGTTTTACTAATAGAAGTTGAAGTTGTCATTAAAATTATGTCATAAAATTATGACAACTTATCTATGACCTTTGCTTTTACTAATAGAAGTTTTCATAGAAATTATGACAGATTATTCGTTTCATGTACTTTTGCTAATAACACGTGTGATAAAAACAACAACGACAGATTATGTTTTTGATTTACCTTAAGAGTAAAATCTGTCGTAAAACAGATGACAAATTATGTGTTTGATTTGCTGTTGCTAGTTCAATATATTATAAAAATTGACATATTGTTTTTTAGTATGTACTTGTACTAGTTAAATTAGTCAGAATAATATATTTGAAAGTTCATAATACTTCTGACATATTTTGTTTGTAGTCAGGGTGCCAGTCTTGACTCGGGATCTCAAAGCTCGAATTAAACCGCAACTGTTCCGCAGTGGAGCTGCAAAGAATGCAGGCAACCACGTGGAGCTGCAAAGAATGCAGACAACCACTTTATGTCAAGCTGTCAGGGGGGACACTTAGCTTGGACTTAGCTTTGACTTAATAAGTCACCTATACATCAAAGCTATGTCCACCTTAGACTTAGCTGACTTAGGCTGTGACTTAGCTAAGTCATACCTAAGTACTTATAAGTACTATAGGCGTAGCCAAGTGCGTAGCCAAGTGAAGGCTAAGTTGAAGCTAAACCTTATAGAGGTTAGCAAACTTATAACCAAGGTTATAAGCAAGTTAGGGGTGCTTATAACCTAGTCAAAGCTAGCCAACCACCGGGCAAGTACCATCATCTACCATCAGAGATTCACACATCACATATTCACACAGATGACTTTTCACAGGGAACCTCTATGCCTCTATGCTTCGGTTACGCTGTGCTAGAGTCAACTCCCTCATTCGGGCCATCCCATCCAGCGCGACGTCGAGAGACGACACATCCGTTTCGGACTCGGAAGTTCGACGTCCTGGGACCCAGCCCCGCGCCCACATTTGGGAGCCCAACAGCAATCGCCAGGCATGTTGCTCATATAGACTCATATATAGGTTTCTTTTCTATCCTGCCGTCTCCACGCCTTGTTAGATGCTTCTCCTGTGTCCACACCTCGTTCGCGGTGCCTTGAGGCGATGCCCTTTGCTCCATTGCCCTTTGAGGAGTACCAGGATTTGTTCAGAGAGATCTTACCCTTCCCAGCACCTTGGCCCTGACGATGCTTCTGCATCGGAAAACGACGTATGGGTTCAGTTGGATTGGACGTCTATCTTCACCACTGGCTCCCGAAAACCAATCAGTTATCAAGACGCAAGTCTTGTGCACAGACCAGAGATCACTCACTAATCAACATGAAGGCCCTCATGAAGGCCTAAAACCCTCCTGTTTGATCAAGGAAAGGGACCAAATCCCAGACGCCAGGTTGCTTTACTTTGTTCGAGACTAAATTAGCAAAGACATTTGATTGAGCCTCCTCAGCGATTTCACCCCCATGTGATCAGGCGAGTGATTTGCTTCCTTTGATACAGACACGCAGAAACAGCTCCGATTTCATCCACCAAAATCTGTCCCAGACGACCTCTGCTCGCACAGAAGGATCGACCCGACCTCCACCCGTGCGAGGTCATACCAGAGGAGCCGCCCCTGCCATCGCCCAGCTTGCTACAGAGGATCCTACAGCCGCCCGACCGTCCAGAGGCGGGGACCGGGGGACGCGACCGCGCGGGCGCGAGAGATTGGGGAGAAGTGGTGGGGAGGGTGATCTGTTGGAGTGAGACTTCATTCCAGGGGGGAAAAAGGGGAAATATCATTTTGCCCAAAGATTAAGTCTTTAACGTGATCACAATGTGAAGACAAAGGCCTTGGAATCCATCGACCAAGACAATTCGATTGGTGTACCAACCCTCACTCGGACGGCATTCATAGTGTTAGTTAGTTGGTCACGATGGTAGTGGCCAATGGGCACCAGTGACAAGAGGCTGATGGGAACCCGAGAGGCGTTCCGGGTTTTTGCGTTTGGCGCTTTCACCAAATTCTACAGCGCTGATTTGGTCATACCCCCGCAGCAAGATGGAGGTTTCCTTGAACATCACCTTTGTCCCACAGGTTCTGCTAGAAGTTGCTGGCAGTCCAACACACCGTCAAAGGAGAGACGTAGGTGCATTTTGCACCCTGCAGTGTTTTTTTGTGCCGATGATTAACATGATATATGCAATATTTTGTTTGGCTCTCTCTTAACGCATGTTTTTGCTCGGCACTGCTTCGATGCGTTTTCTAGAAGCAGGTGTTGCTTTTGATGAAGTGGTTGCGTTTTGATCCAGGTTTGCAAACAAAAAAGCCAAGCAAATCAGGCGATATTGAGGGTCAATGAAGTTTTTGTGCTCCTCCCAACCTCTTTGGCAAAGGTCCGCTCCGTGTCAGCTGGTTCAAGAGTTAGACTCAGAGACAGATGACAGCATCATCAGCCTTCAGAAATCTTTTGGATCCCTGCATGTGATGCCTCGGAAAGAAATCAAAAGGAAAGGAAACGCCTCATGAACAAAGAATGATTCATTCACACGGCTGAAGGTAAATGAAACCTCGTGGATGGAAAACAACTACATGCAAGAAAATCAAGTGTGTCTTAGTCTTCCAAGACAAGTGAGTAGTCTCACTAAGACCGACCGATGCGTTTACAAAGACTGAACGGTACCTAGTTTATGTCCACAGGTCCTTTTTATCACGTAATATCATGTATATAATTCTATTTGATCCAAGTCCGAGTTCAATATGGGAGCGCAGCTTGCTTCTCATGCCAAAGTTCATAGGAGACCATCCCCTCAGTCTTTCGCCGTACATCACCAAGAGCACCGGAAACAGCACGACCAACAGCGGTTCCGACCATTTTGCTTCGCCTTCGGCTCGGACCGGGCAGGAACGTGGGGAGGATGAAGGGATGGTCGGGATGGTTCCGTTGCAGTTGGACCCCGAAATGGCACCCCTCGATTGGAATGTCCATGGAATGTCAGAGTGCCACACCCAGCTAAGGACTAGGCGACTAGATGTCGGCCTATCACTGTCGAGTATCACTACCACGACCGGAACTGAACATCCAAGCTGCTACCACAAACCATATTGATACCACACCCAACGAGCCGAATGAGAGTGCACTGGACAAATGCATCTGCAGGTTGTGCAAATGCTGTGTCCATCAACAGTATCTCATCCAGGTAATTGGTTGGCGGACAGACCCAGCTTTGCTACATCTCCAGTGGAGGTCAACGGCATCCAGAATAACGACTGTTGGATGAGACAACTTCCCCAAGTCTCACTAAACATAGAGCACCCGTGTTGCCAGAGCTACGGCAAACTGCCTTTGAAGAACATCGGTGCATTGCACAAAGCGTGAACTGCAAGCAAGTGAAATAAGACCAGTCATCTAGCTGAGATAGTACCAGTACCAGCAAGTACCCCGGTGAAGACTGAGATGATCTAACATGGACCCCGAAAGGAAAAAAAACGACCGGTTTGTATATAGAGGAAACCAGTGAGACTCAGCATGCCATTCTCAGGGTCCATGTTAACGGGAATGTACCTCCAGTGGACCAGGACCGACGCTGGGAGCCCGACTCTCCCACGGAGCCTCGCTCCAGGCGTGACGGCCATGACGGGATATCCCCAGCCGTGTCTTGGGCTGAAGAAGCCCAACGAGTTTCGCTAGTCAGTCTAGCCAATGTCGTGTTTGGGGCCAAGTTAGTTGGTGTCACGGGCTTTTGTCAATGTTTCTAATGTTAGTAGGGTTTTCTCGTGAACCACTGGGTGACTGCCGCAGAACGATACCATGGCAAACGTTGGAAAACCATAGGTGACTGCCTGATTGATATTAGATGACTACAGCCTCGATCTGCGTACACAAATAATAGTACCCCTAAGAATCCTTGGGCTCTCCATGGCAGGGGTCGGACCCTCCATAGCAGGGGTCCGGGCCCTCAAAACCATATGTGTTTGAGGGTCCGGATTCTTAGGGTACTGTCTGTAATACCGAGTGGTGGTCTTTGGTCCGGTTCCACCAAAACAACTCCCTTAAAACAAAAATCGCAACCCGAAAAAGCATAGGAGCCGCACAAGGGTTTTCTCGGGGGCATATGCAAACCCTCCTAGAGTTTTGTGCCCACATTTTAATCCGTCAGCGATGCGCTTTACTTGACTTTTATTCTGTTGAGCGTTTCTTAACATCGGCGCAGGGTGACACTTCTTGCACTACAGATCCCTATAGCATCCTCCTATAGCCTATAGCCATCCACCATTCCCATCCATCTACTAGCTTGTGCTGCTATTTTTGTACGCAGTCCCGCATCCGTTTGTTTCATCCCCACGCACCGAGGCCTCCGGTCTTGAAGCGCTCGATGTACGCGCCGCATGGCGCACAACTGCGGCCTCAGTGCGCCGGGGCCGTGGCTCGGAGGCCGACGCCGTCCACCCTGGTGGGTTGAGTATGGTGGGTTGGTGTTTGAGACCTGGACTTGTGGTGAGTTGAAGGTGACAGGCACTGCAGTTCCAAAAGACAGCAAACACCAAAGGAGCAAGTGTGAAGGGTTGAAGCCATCGGTGGTTTCTGTATGTGTTTGTAGTAGTTAGTACTGCATTGACGTAACAGTTTGGATCTGCCAGTCTATCCACTCAGCTCAAGGGATATATGATATATATGTGTTTGTTTTTTGGAGATCATGTGTTATTCATGGAAATCCACGTGCAGGAGCTCTTTGTTCTTCCACATGGTTGATTTTGCAGCCAAGTATCGCCTACTGAGGTTGGCATGTGAGTTCGTTTCGTTTAACCATTCAACCCGGTTAAGTCAAGTTCCATTACAACATGTCCATGCTTCCTGTCACCACGATGAAGCACTGAAGTGCGACTGACAGTCCGACTCTCCCGTCGTGGGCGAAGAAGCGCTCATCGTTGGAGTCATCATGAGTCATCAAACCAATCCGAACCCGGAAATCGTCGGAGGACGTAACAGAAAAGGCCGCAAGATCCGGTTGGAGGCCATCACTACGGACGTCACCAAAACCTACGAACGTCGCAGACGCGGTTTCGTCGACCGTGTTTCGCACCGGTCGACCGACCCGGTGAGGTACGACCAGGAAGACGAATGGAACGAGTTTTTGGAGAAGACCGACACCTCCAAGGCGTGGTACTGTATCCAGGAATCCAGGGTGAGAGATGGTATCCAGTGAGATGAAGCAACCCCAGGAAGAATGTCTTGAACACCTGTTTGATGCCCGAGAAACCCAAGTTCAAAGTCTACGTAGATCAAAGCTGTGAGGTTTCACAGTTGAAGAGATGCTTGGTGAAACAAAGTGCATTTGGTTGCGATGCTATTGAGAATGTGTGCGTGTGTGTTTTCAGAGGCAGACACTATAGCCTTCCAATCAGGTCCCCGCAAAAAAGGGCAAGGTTTCGTTTGTTGGAGCTAGCCGCTAGCCCCCTCATGTGTTTTCCTCATGTGTCCCTCAACCGCAGGTTCTGAGCCAGGTGACGTGAGTAGATGGCACGTGTACCCTGGCACAGCCAGCCATGGCCATCGAGCACTCACGCTCTTGCGCCCGAGGTTCATGACTTTGGAAGATACTGGTGGACTTACGGCCGGGCTTGCCAGCGATGCAGCATTTGGTTCTTGTGAATGTTGGCGGATCAGCAAGGGCGGATCAGCAAATGAGATTTGTGGAGTCAGAAGGCCTTGTTAGTGAAAGCAACTAAAACACAAGACATAATCCAAGAAACCGGACCCAAAGAGCCTTTGCGGTAAGTATTTGTTTTACGAAGATATGTAGTACATAGTTTATTTTTTATATATACCCTACAAGTCCAAAGACCCAGTAAAACCAGGTTCTTTACCTTCTTGAATAATGTTTTTGTTTGACCAACTCCAGTAAAATGAGGTGATTGACTTGTAGGGATATATTAGCACAGGCATAGACTATGGACCATGGACATGTAAACATGCATGCAATTGATGCGTCCAAAGCGACTGATGTTGGGAATTTTTGATGAGCTATAGACTCTAGACTCAAGACCTCCGAAAAAATCCGAGGAATTCAATTGGACACTGGCAGAGTAAGTACTGTAGCTTTGCTATTTGGATGACTCCAGTGGCACATTCAATCCGATATGGTTGTGGCAAATTTGTGGGTCTCAAGAGTGGTTTTACGCTGGATGACTGGAAGCCTGAACCTTGCTACTCCCACGGAAAAAAGAAGAGCTGGGTGTGAACCAACGACCGACCACTGACCCGGCAACTTCGAACCAGTCGACCAAACGGGCAAAAACCACCTCAGCGAGTGAGCGAGCTTTTTCCCGGCGAGGACGAGACAAGGATGATGATGGTCAACTGCGGGAAGCGGTGTTTTTGGAGGCAATGGGGAGGGCCCATCTCTCCTGAAGGGTGCATCCTTTCCGTGCATCCTTTCGGTGCATACCAGGTCCTAGGTCCTAGGTCCGCAAGATTTTTTTGGTGGGTTTTAAGAGGGTTTTGCAATCTGCCAATTTTTCACCGCAAGCCGTCCTGCTTAAAGGATTTGAGAGGTGGCTTTGCTTTCAATGTGTTCAATGCTAATGACTTTCGCAAGGTTTCAACAACGTCAACAATCATCATGTTTGCCACTCGAACTCACGATCGCTCAAGTTGATTTTAAAAAATAACCACTCAGTGGCCAAACAAGAAAAGACTGAACATATACGTAGTACCGAACACAAGAAGCAAAACAGCAGAATCATCGGTGTGGTACCGTGTTTTTCCGTCTCTCGCGCAAGGTCCCGCTGAGGAAGGACGTCGAAGCGCGCCAGATTCGAGCGCACCTCAGCATGAGGCTCGAAGAGAAGACGGTTGGCACATGTTCGGTTCGCTGTCACTACAGTGCACAGGCTGGCAGCATGGCTAGCATATGGTGGAAAAAGACTGCCCCTCTTTTTCACCAGCCCATTTGCCATGGTGAAAAAGATGGCTCCCCTCAATTGGACTCAACCCCTTGTACCGGTGAGACCTGCAGTGGAAGTGCCCATCCTGGACAACCCAAAAGGCCTCTCCGGTGTTGTTGAAAGCACCTGCATGGCGATCCTTTCGCATCGTGTGGTTGCCTGTTCCTTCGGCACAGCATGTCAGTGATGCTTACCATCCCAGCCTCACACACACCCACACAACCAGCCATTACCACACGGTGCAGTCAGTGTGCGTCCTTGTTCCGAAGTGAGAGATCTCCCACGCATTCTCCAGTTGTTTCAGTGCCCCCTTTGATCGCAAGGTGTTTGCCCCGAAGAGTAGCTTTGGAAGCTCGAAACATGTTAATGTTATATATTGATTAATTGGACTTTGGATTCACTTTGTGGTTGAAAATTGTTGAACCTTTGGTCAGTGGTTGTACATGAGCCGCCAGTGGGGCGATGCCAAGCCGACAGCCAGACGACAGCCATCTCATGCCAGGCAGCTCAAGCTGGTGGTTCATGGGGACACCATCCTAGAGGAGGACGTGATCAGGGTTCGCCTAGTAGAGGTTCGGGAGAGAAGCCCCATCGCTGGTGTCACGATCCCTTAGAGGACGCAAGTAAACAGCCCACCCTCCACCCCTCGACTTCAGTCCGCATAGCCCGCACCCCGGACCTTGTCTTTTTCATTCTTTTTCCGAAGCCTGTCGCGTCCGCAGGACTTCGAAGACCACAAGTGGCTGGACGTGGGCGAATCCTATTGGGAGATCGTCACATGGCCGATTTCGGTGGACAGGATTTCGACCAGCACCCCAGAAGGCAAAGGCGGTCCAATGTGGTTGCTATCGATTGATCTATCACAAGCTTTGGGGCTGGGTTGGTGTCCAAAGGACATCAAAGGACTCTGAGGCGCTGGACGTGGGCCAAGTATTAACAGATGCACTCGTCACTCATCGTCCAAATATTCTTGTCATCGGGAATGTTGCGGTCCAAAATTTTGGGTGCAGTGGAGATTCTTCCGACCTGCATTCTTGTTTGAGCTCCGTTTTTCTGCAGGCCAGTATGGTGTGAGAGTGAGATTCTATGGGGGGTGATGTAGCGTGAATAAGCGGTTTTAAACCTTGAGTGACTTAAGATCCCAGTCACGAACTCTACTGGGAAACCGCAATAGCTCCCTCGCACCGGGTTGTTGGAGACATCCAGATCCGACCGTGGTCCCAGAGTCCCACCTGTCTCGATGGGTTCCATGTCGGATGGTCGACCCAACGGACCGGAACTGCCGTTCGTAGCGATGCCCAGGAGCCCCGGAACGTCGTAGGTTCGCGTCGTCCGAACGCTCTGGACTCGTACCGGGATGATGGGTTGGCAACATGGGAAGTGCTTGGGCTTGCGCTATTGCGGACCATCCTTGAATTCCTCCAGATCCTGAAGCTCTGGGGCTTCCGCTTCCTCGGTGACCGAAACCGTCCTCTCTCCGAAAAATACGTGCCGTTTCTCCGTCCCTTCCGACCTCATCTACGGCGGCTGAGGAGGTGAAGGAAGTGAAGAAAGTGCGAAGGAAAGTCTTGAGGCGTTTTCGGAGGATGAGGGATGAGGTTTTTGTTTGTTGCCAAGATCTGACATATCTCCTGCAAGACACCTTTTGCCTTGGGGTGATGCACATGTGAAACTCTCATGTATATAGCTTTCCAACAGCATAGATGGAGTAGGTGCTGGGGTGTGTGGCAGGTGGGTGGGCGTTCTGCTTGAAGATCCTTTTGGCCTCTTCGGTTTGGTGAAGTTGAAGGTTATTTGCGTTTGCTGTGGTCTACCGGGCACCTCACGGAAACGACTCGCTTGAAACTGCAGCCAATCACAAATTCCTGTGAAGTCCCTCATTTCATGAGTGCGGAAGTCCCCTCCGTGGGTTTAGTCTGGGAGATGGCTTTTGGATAACATATTAACCTTGCAGCAAGTAACTTGTTAGAGGGTCCTGGTTTGCCAGCGGTATTCTTCATTATGATCGGGCTGTCCAGGGATTGCCAAAAGTTGTGAGGAACAAACCTGAATCTGAAGGCAGCGGGACAATTTCTTTCGGGACTTCATAGGGAAGGTTCGAAAGTCTTGCCCCATACATGTTGCCCCTCCATGTAAACAGGAGGATATCAGGATAGTCAGGATAGTCAGGATATGTCCCTCCATCTATTGGCATCAGGATATCTCAGGATGGTTTTAGCTCCAAGAAATCTTTGAGCAACATCCAGGCCCACATGGTTTGAGCTGCTTTTCTTCCCAGTCCGACTGTGGCAAAAGGATGGTTTGGTGGGATGGTTTTGGTGAGCACCCATCCAGGCCCTTCGAAGCTGCTAGTGGCCTGGTGTGTTTTCTGCCCAACATCTGGACCGTCTCGGATGCACAAGTCTTCGCTTTGAACTCCCGACTGCAACTGCACGGGGAGGTACGTCCTCTACGTGATGACAGAGTGTCCGGGCCTCTAGTTGCGAGAAACCACTGCTCTTCGCGCACATTACAACCACTGCCAATACTCACAATACTCACAATACGCAGTTTGCCAGTAACACCATTTTGAGTGACGTCGACAACAAGGCGGATCGTATACAAATACTGTATATGCAAGTTGGATTAAAAGTGAGGAGACCCTTCACGAGTAAACTGCGTTATGCTGCTTCACAAATTCTCAGCAAAGACCGCTACAGTATTGTAGTCATTTGATGTCATCAGCCCACCAGTGCAGGTCACGTTTGCAACCACACTGTCCTTTGAAACCACCGCGTGGTTACCGCGTGGTTTCCGTTGCACCACGCGGCTTCCGCAGCTTCGTTGTCCCTGGGACCTCCGCGCAGCATGGAGTCATAACTGAGGTCCCAAGTATATCACCAAGTGGCTCTTCGAGTCGGAGAAGAAGGACCGACCAACCTGCCGGTGCGGGGGCGGCGGCTCCGTCCCGTCGGCGATGCCGCCGGGCCGCCTTGCGTCGGCGGGGGAGATCAACGAGCGCAAGGAGTTCGGTGAAGACCGGCATTGCGAAGACCAGCAGACTGCAGTGGACCTCATAAATTCATTCCTGCTTTGGGGCGAGAGTACGGTTGGCTTGCAGGCAGTAAAGTGAAGAGCAGATTGACGGGATTTGGTACAAATGAGAAGTGGCGAAAAGAATAGAATAGCAGGACTGCAGGACCACGAACCACCTACATATGTATATATAGGGTACTATAGGGTATATCATATATATATATATACCTAGGAACTCCTGCAGGCTGTAATTTCAGCCCGAGCTGATTCAGTCTGAAAAGTTGACCGAACCTGTGTTTTCAGACCGAGGCCATTTTTTCCGCCCGAGTAGTTTTTTAGAAGAAATCCTTAGAGAACCATGCATGGCTGGAACCATGAAGTAAAAACTACCAAGGCTTGAGGGATCTTGAGGGTAACACCTTGACAAACTCAAAGCCTACACCAAGAACAGCAGCCCCAACCCTCCCAAACCCAACTCTTTCAACACACCACTGGTCACCGCTGATCTTCGCAATGGCTTCGCCATGGACGCTCCAGCCGGGCCCTCAAGAAAGCTGGGAAGGCCAAGGGCCCCTGCACATGGTTGTTTGATGTTGTTACTGTACTGTATAATTCTTGGGGATTTGATCACGACTACTCAACCTTTAGCCCTCCGCTTTTGCTTCCTGGTCCGGAGCAAGCAGGAGATCTTGAGAAAGTAACGCTCACAGACCCTTAGGTCCATCAACCTGAACCCCACTCTGCGCGATAGACGTGAAATACGCCCTACAAAATCCTCGTTAACCTCACATGATGTTGCCTGGGGTGAAAGAATGACAGATGCTCCCTGTTCCAGACTGGTCTTCACAGCAGCACAAATATGATGGAGTGAATGTGCCTTGGGCTTCTGGATGAAAGCACGGAAACCAAGCAACATAGCTTTGCGGCCTAGGACTGCGTAGCCCCGCAACAGTGTCATACCCTCAACCACAAAGCGGCGAGCGCATTCACGGTCCAACCACAAACCGTGTTTGTGTACAATCCCAAGGTTGAGCGTTGCTTCCATGACTTGAAGCATGTTGTCCAAGAGAACTTGATGCCCTGCAACTGTTGGATATACAGACTGGAGCTTCACTTCGAAGACAAGCCATTTCAACAACAGAGTCGTGTCGCTACCTTTGCTGTTTGACCACGGTGCTGACATCATGTTTTTGAGGTTGAAGTACGACTTGGTAAAGCTCCGTAAGCCAGGGCTGTGCCCAGTGGTGGCACACCACAACGCAAATCGTGAATGGCCACGCTCTAGTCTGTCCACTATGTTGCGGGTGCTACCCTCGTGGTCATAGAAGCCTAGTCGAAGCAGAGTGACCAAGACACCGCCTACGACGTCCTTGAGTTGGTTTGAGGACGCAACAAACAGTCAATTTACAATGATTCAGGAGGACACAGTATGAATAGAAAAGACTGTTTGAATGCAACCAGAGGGCTCTTCCGATTCCAACCTTTACAGTGTGGAAGAGGTCTGGATGGATCACTGCCTCTGGTTTTCTGTGGTCATACGGGACCAAGGACATCGAAGGCGGGTTGTCTTCCGGCCAAGGCCGAACCTGGAAGAGTGTTTCTTTCCAGGCCGGTTCCTCTTTAAAATCCTCGAAGGGCCACGATCCATTGCCAGCAAGGCAAAGGTGGCATATGCCGGCAGGGTTCACAGTTCCAAGGCGGCTGTAGCATCTCTCCAAATTCATCAGCCGTTTCTGAAAATCAAGATCACCCTTGGTGGCTACCAGGGCACCAAAGACAACATCGCCAGATGAAAGTCTGACACCCTTGTTGAACAAATCAACCATGTCACTTGCAATGATAGACAGTAGCTCATCTATGATGTACTGACGCTTCTTGTAAACCCATCCTCCGATTCCGAATAGGAGAAAGCGTGATAAATACGAGTGTCCCTTAAAATTTGTGATTTGTTGTCGGGCTCGGTGCAGTGCCGCAGGTGAAAGGTTACCAGCATCTTCTCCGTAGTTGGGAATGCCCAATCGGGATCTCAAGTCATGTTTGCAGGTACATCGAAGCGAGGGGTCTTCAACAGCACCAATCGGAGATTCCACCGATGTAAGGAAATAGTTTGTCTTCTTGACAGCTCGACCTTCGTCACCATGAAACATCAAGGGGACCACCTGCGAGAGGTGGTGCCCATGTTTGGCGAACACTTCGTGGCCTGGATGGCTTTGTTTGTATGCCTTCCTCATGCACAGCGTCAGTGAACTTTCTAACCAAAGAGCACGTTTGGACAAGACTGAAGGGAAACAGTAAAGCAAAGGGCACAAAAGCCTTTGGCACTAATTAATTACTTAGCAAAACCAAGGATCCAGAAGGCCTCAAAGTTTTCCGATCCCCCAAGCACCCCTGGTTCAGTGTCCATCCAAAATTGAACCCATGAAGATGGCCTTATATGGTAAGAAGTGATTGGTTTTGGCTCATCAGTGACATGCTGCACAGGGTTGATGGGGATAGGAAGGTCAAAGCCAAGGTCTTGAAAGACCTTCTTCATATCCCTCTCAGCGTTTCTCACTTCTGAGGTTGGCTTGGCGGATGTCAGCGCAACTATGCTGCGCTTGGCACTCACCGCGCTGGCCTGAGGCAAGGTGTGTGAACAACAGGGCAACTCTATTCACTTTTTTGTAAAGACAGACTGTCCAATTGAGCTCCCAGCTCCATCACCCATGGTATCCGCAAGGTGTCCCAAGAAACTGTCAGGGAGCGTCGAAAGGGCATCTTTTGTTGAACCTGGCAGAAAATTGCCAGAGCAATGCAGTGTAAACCAGGGTCCAAGCAAGAGCTGTCGAAGCATTCAACAGAAACTGTTTTCCCCACAACGGTACCACTCTTTTGTGTGCAAAGGGTTGTCATGAGAGGCATGGTTGAAAAAACCGGCCTGCAACCCGCACCGAATGAATTTTCATTCTGACGTTGTTAATTTACATTAATTTGACCTGCCCAGCCTGCCCCCTATCGCAGAAGCAAATGACTGCGCACTTCCAGCTCAAAATTTTGCTTTAGGAAAGTGGTCAGAACCAAGGGGGACTGGCTAGCTTTGTTCATGAAAAGAAGCTCTGAGCTCAGGTCTTAGCAACCTAAGATTTGGCCTTGGCTCGACCTTTGGCCTTAGCCTTACCGCTTGGAGGCGTCGATCTAGTGGACTTGGGCTTCTGGCCAGGCACTCTCGACCTGGGCAAGCGATGTGTTGAGCGGTGGGTCAAAAAAAAGGTCTTCCTGGGTTTGAGCTCGAGACTTCGCGAAGTAGTAAACCGACATGGCCTCTCCCATCCTTGGGAATGAAGCTACTCACAAAGACCACTGCATCAGGCAATGATGCATTTCACGAGCAGGGGAAATGAGTGTCAAACTTTGCGCGGGCAAGCTCGAGCTCCTTCCGAATCTTTTGTTGGAGCCTGGGCTTGTTTTGGCCAGTGGGTTTCACTACTCATTAATCATCTTGGTAAAAAGTAATTCAGACATAGTGGACCAAGGCTACCAAGAAACCTAGCTCTTGAGTGCCCCAATCATCTCCAACCAAAAGTTGTTCGGTTGGGGTTGTTTCTTGACGTTTTCCCAACAAACGAGGCTGAGAAGACTGAGTAAGGGGATCAACCTTGAGAGGCCGAGAGGACTCTCAATACCACACATTGATTTCCACTTTGGGTGGAGACGAATCCCAACAGAGCTGTTTCTCCGTTGGGATTCAAAGGTCTTTCTGGGTACCTGATTCTATTCTTTTTATTGCGGGCATGTCGTTAAGTGTGGCCTGCAAATGATTTGGTCAGTCAGCTGATGGGGCCAGCCTTGGCAAGCCTACTATGTTCTATCATCCAGAGAGCCCTAAAAGGCCAAGGGGCTGATGCGTAAAGCCATCCAGAACACCATCGCCATGATGGGTGATTAGCTGGTCGTCGATGTTCGACAACTCACCGCACACAAACTCCAATTTGGTCTTCATCCTGAGATACCACTCCCATGCTTTGCAGCAACATCAAAAGAAGTAAGCAGAACCATGCATTAGCATGTTCCCTTTCCAACGTACAATACTGCCTAGCTTCTTCAGTTGCAAAGCGCTCAAGCCATCAGCTTTCTTGAAGTCTTCATGTAAAGCATCCACTTTGGTTACCATTTTCTGGAGGTATTTGGTCGCTTCAGGAATCAAACTAGAAGGTGCCCTGTCCCCTTCTACCATGGGAGTGGGAAACCAATGCTTTTTCATCTCCTTTTGAACATCCGCAGACTCAGACTGCGTCTGGACAGGCTCCTTCTCCTGCTCATTGGCGTCGTCGAGACTCAAGCCTGTCAGGAGAACGGGCGCAGACCGGAGAATGGGTGCAGACCAGAAGGGGCCAGGGCATAATGCATGCTGATGGCACAAAAAGCATTAGCGCCTTGTGCCGAGTCAAGCATGCTCCATTCAGCATGTGAAGTGTCCTCTAACTGGTCAGGGTTGCTGTTTTCCTCATCCCACTCAACTGCTTCTTGCGACAGACGTCGCTTAGTCTTCCTTAGTTAAACAATATAATATATATATATATATCTTGACAAACTAGAAGCAAACAGGGGTAGCAATGGGTGTTTTTTATGTCTCCAAGCGACTTGAGAGAGCCTTTGCACCGGATTTCCGTCCAATACATCATACCTTCCCCATATTTGCTCATCCTGGAGCAACATAAGAGGAAAACTGCAGCGGCAACTCAGCATGGAACATCCCACATTCCGCCAAAAAAAGGGTTGAGAGGTGACCAGAATGAAGTTACCTGCAATGCACTTGAAAAGTTTGTGTTGTACTGAAAGTGGAATGCCCTGCCTGCACAAACCTTTCCGGGCTTCACAGTAGCGAATCACTCCTTTGATCTTGCACCTTGTGCCATGCGATCCCGCCTACACTGTACATATATATACTGTAACAAAAAAACATGTATGATACAAACCTTATACCCCAAACAAAGAACGTTCCGGGGAGTGACCAGTAAGATTGAACTGCTCTATTCCTTCCCGTGTTTTTCAACATGGGATCTCCAAACCATTTTTCTTTGGATGGGGTTAGTAAATAGACCAAAATAGGTCAAACAAATGGATGAATGGGAATCAGGTGGCTCACTGAAGCCTAGCTTTTGCATGTCAGCCACAGTCAGCCACTCTCCTTCTACCTCGCTAGTTTCCTCCAAGATCTTTTGCGAAATAGCCGTGCACCGCTTGATGAATTTCTCCTAAAGGGAAGCTGGTTTGAACAAAGGGACACAAGAAATAGGTCTTTGGCAAAAACATAATTATACACAGTGTTTGCTTGTTGGTCGGAACCCGCTCCACATTGTATCCAACCTTTTCGAACAAGCCCTTCACTTCGTCCCTACCTCCACCATGAACATCTGCCCAGGCTTCACTCCACCGTTCATCAAGGATCTTAGATCCATCCTGCCTTCTCTTGAAAATCCGCCACAAACGGTTGTAAACCGCAGAATCTGACAAGATTTCTGGCGGCTGGGAAGCAACGCAGAACAGTGACTCTTCAACATGCCTTTTCATGTTCCCATCTCCATGTTGGGGGATGACAGGCTGCAGCATCACTGCTCCGGGGAGACAGCGGTATTGTGGGGTGGGAGGTTCATAGTGCTGATCTCGACCAGGGGAAGTTTTCTCAGATTCATGGGGCTGTTCAGAAGGGTTCAGCTCTGCTTTCGCAACAGTCCCCTCCACCTGGATTGCAGCTGGTTGGATAGGATCCTGTGGGGGCAGCGGAGGCCTCCCCTCAGCTGAAACACCTGCAGCTGTTTGGGTAGGATCCGGTTGCACCAGTTCGGATGCAGTCTCGGTGATTGAAGGTTCTGGGACATAACCTGGCTGGGTCTCTGCATCTGCCGCATTGGAATAGGGATCGGGAGGTGGGTCCGTCTTGGCAGGAGAATCTGTTGGCGCACCGCTTGCCGATGCATCAGGCTGGGGGGGAACCAAAGAGCTCATCTTCGCTAGGTTCTGGTTTTATGCGGAGGGAATCTTTGATCGAATGCTGGGCCTCCAAACAGGGTTCCCAAAGAAACATAACATTTTCTTGAAGCCAACGTGTACCAAAGAGATGCCAGAATTTAAGGTAGCTTTTGGGGCGACCTTTATTGTCGTTTTGGAAAGGCTTCTGGTGGGAATGAAGCTTGCCCCAAAAAACCGTCCTTTAGGGTTCATCGACTTGTGTGTCTTTTTTCACAGGCCATGAACTGAACAATGACAAACTCGCACAGTATCAGTTCTAGTTCTATCCCTGTGTTTTGGAGTGCCACCAAACCCCCCCAAAGATTCCCAACCTGGCGAACAAACAGGATCTGCAGATCATCGTCGTCGATATAATCACAAGAATCACTATGAATGCGGCTCTTTCCACGTAGCAGAATCATTGCTTCTAAGTCCTTAGATAAGGGAAAAGCTCTCTACAAGTGTTTGGTTATAGTGAAATGGATTGGGGAAATCTATGCATCATCCCCCATCAAAACAACCACCCCTTCCCCAAAGAAGCTTCCTCAAGTCGCCGCAGTTCTGCACGGAGCGCATCTGGGTCAGGATCTGTTTCCATCGACAGCGGGTCCGCGAGCACGAGGCCCAAGCCCCGGTCAAGGGTGTCTGTTGACCAGGCTTTGCTAACAAAGCTCATCTCTATCGACCTACCTATTCAACTTCCAGCCAAGACCTATAGCAAACATGACTGAGATTATTCAGCTACACACTTCCACAAAGATGAGTCGTCTAAAACATTGACAGTTGCATGTCACGATTGTATGAAAATTGATCTCTAAAACCTGAGAATTGGCGTTTCGTGTGTTTCCGCCCGATTCGTGTGGTTTTCCGCCCGATTCGTGTGGGTTTCCGCCCGAGTTTTTTTCTGAAAAAATGAAGAAACACTGATACACTTCATCCCAAACCATGACACAGATTGTTTTCGACCTGCAAAGTTTCACTTCGATGACACTAGCAAGTGAACCCCCACACAGGCAGTTGCAGTGGGGCACCATGTCCTAATTGTTCATGAATTTGATCACTAAAAGCTAAAAAGCCACGGCAAGAGTGAACACATCATCACTCAGCCGTAGCAAAGAGAACAGGCCTGTACTGAGCTGGTAGCTGGAGGCGTTTAGATCCGCGTACGTACCGGAAGATAGTCCATAGCTCTGCATCATCCCAGGGATCACCGGTTGGTAGTTCCAACAAGTGCTGGATGATATCTCCAATGAACTCCTTTGACTCAAAGGCATCCGGGGTGTACCCTCTTAGCTTTAGCCATGTCCCAACCCCTGCGCCCATAAGTTAGAAGGATTCAGAAGGTAAAGAAAACTATCGGTCCTGCACGACTGGCTTGCCACTCAGCAACTCTTCTCGACGTTCCAACAGGGTCCCAACAAATCGGCAAGGATATAGCCTTGATCAGTCTTGCTAACCCGGACCGTGGCTTGGGTGGTAATCTTGCCACAAACTATACCATGCATGTATCATTCCTGCAAAGAAACACAATGTTGAATCAAGAACCTAGTGACTGAGTAGCTCGTAATTCTGAAGTGCCTTTATATCTTTGGCGTCCTTGCTTATCTCGATACTTGGTAGCAGTCTGGACCAGGGACTTGTGAACCTTCATGTGGATGGGTCCAAGATCAAGGAAAGCAATACTCGGTGAGATACTCCAAAGTAGTGTCCGCTTCAGGCAGAGATGCCCATACAATTTCATCCACAGCCCTTGCTTGTAGAGGTCTTAGCTGGACTCAGAAGTAAATCGAAATACCCAAATTAAAACATAAAGGACTCATTCAGCCGTGTGGGGGCCATCTTTCGGATAGAACAAGAATGGTGAACAAACAGGCCGTTTCGGGTGCGTTTTGTGGGCGGCTTGGGCATGGTGTTTGCAGGCCAGAAATCATTCCCCCACCCCCCAAAGCATCCCACAGCGGGTTGGAACTATTTCATACTTCACAGCAAGACTCTGATCCCCTTTGCTGCCAGCATCTTGGCTAGGTGTTGGAGGCGAGGTTGTGCCCCAAGAAGCGAGCTGCCAGGGTTCTCCAATATTGGAACTCCTCCAGCTGCCACAACTAGCAGCAGGATCAAAACAGACCTGTGGGACAACTGTGGGACAACTCCGGGAAGAATACCCACAGGATCACCCTCGAGCAAAACAAGGTTTCGACACCCTGCACCTGCATGTTCCTTTGTTAGCTCGATAAACTGCTAATGAGATAGGGCAGCCCAATGGTAAGAACATGCTTCGGTGTGTAGAGCCCCTCGAAATTCCAACGTAGGTGGAGCAGCAAACACCAAACAAGGCTATGAACTCGTCCCACCTAGCTTGGAGAACCAATACGCAGGCTAACCTCGGTCGGCTGGCCAGGCAATGGAGCGAGCGCAAACGCGGCAAGATCAGAAGATGAAGGCCGGGGCCGACATGCGAGCCAAACTAATCCCATTAATGAAGCTAAAGAACACAAAGCCTCCACTAGTGTTCATGTCCATGGCATTGTTTCTTGTGAGGTTGTCACCTTCTGTGTCATACAGCCAGTCCATGGCAGCACTCGGATAACCTAGGGCCTTTGTGAGCTTAGCAAGACGTGCCCTGCCAGCATAAAACTCTAGGCACATGTACTCGTTCTTTGTCATGTCAACCATGGAGAGGCATCCAATGCACAGAATGGTGACGATGAATACCTCACACTCAAATCTTTCGCGCATCAAATCTACCCTCCCTTAAAACAGTCAAGTAGAATCAAGTAGAGTGTGTCTGGCTGAAGCCGGGGGGGCCTTCGGTGCCTCCAACCAAATCAGCCGCCGGAGAATGGTTTCCAGCTTTGGTGGCAACAGGGGCCCCTCAAGCCCATCCATCATGGACGGCCCACTTCTACCGCAATCTACTCCCAGCCCAGAAATGCTGTCAAGGCAAACTGATTCTATGCATGGGCTTGAGTCTGAAGACTAGTCTGAAGCCATGTTACTTCACTGAAAGTCACCCGTTCTTTAAACTTGCCAGGTCGGCTCGTTTTGTATTCCTCTTGGACGATGCCATGCCGAACGTACGGGCCCAAGCCTGACCGGAGCTTTTTGCCCATCAGGTACCTGGAGGGCAGGGAGATGTGACAAATGTGAAAAAGACCAGCGGATGTTAGAGTGCTAGGGCAAAGTCAGGCTAGCTGGGGACCTTTTCACCTTCGCTGCCCGGCAAAACCCCAAGATCCATTGCCAGGTTCTATGAAGATAGCCTTTGCTAGAGGTTGTGCTTGCACTCACGCTGGCAGGCAACAAGAGATGAGGAACTACAGGTGGAAGATACTATCACTAACATGTTTGAAGCAGCTAGTTTAAAGCCCACAACATGCTTGCGGGCCAACGTGCCTAAGCAAGCTCAGCCTTCACTGATTGAAACAAACGTTGCACTCAGCTGTTCCTTCTCACTGAGTGCCTGGTGTTGCAAAACCCGGTAGAAAATAGATAATGTATCGGTTTTGACTCGACGACCAAAAGAAGAAGTATAAGTATAAAGGTAAACTGCTGTTGGAATACGAGGTGCTTAGCCCTTTTGCCTCCAAGAAGGATGCCACCTTGCCCTCGAAGAAGAAATCAAATTTGTCAACTGGCGCCCCATGACTCTTCAGCTCCTGCACGCAGTAGTTCCAAAAGTGCACCTCAAAGGGTTCAAGGGGAGATTCAAACATAGATGCAAACATAGCTAGGTCAAGTGTGAAACAAAACTCCAGAAAGAACTTGTGAATTGTGAGCACGCAAGCCTCCATCGCAGACGCTTGCTTCGTAACATGCTGACGGACATGCTTGTTGAACACCGCCTTCACTCCATCCCACTTGGCCCCGGCAACCTGGTCGTTGTGAGGGCGGTATCGCCTGGCGAAAGACTTCTTCTCTGCTGTGGAGCCTTTTTTCTCTGCCACCTCCTCCTTTTTGGCTTTGCTCCGGCCCTTTGCCTTAGTCTCGGCAGCTTTGCCAGGCAGAGGGTGGGCCTCATGGGGCTCTTCAGCCACCTTGGGCACCTCAGCTACTGGCTTCGCATCAGATGTGTTTGCATCAGACTGGCTTGCAACCTTCCTCCTTTTCTTGGTCTTTTCTTCAGGCATTGCCCCATTGCGTGTTGCCACATCCTCCTCAACACCATCCTTTGACTTCTGACCCTTGCGCTTCCCAGCCTTTCCTTTGGGAGAAGCTTTGGCCTTGGCCTTCGCTCTGCCAGAAGCTCGGGCCTTGGCCTTTGCCTTGGCCTTTGCTTTGGCCTTTGCTTTGGCCTTTGCCTTGGCCTTTGCCTTGGCCTTTGCCCTCCCTTTCCCGGCAGGTCGGCCTCTCTTGCGCTTGTTTTTCTTTGTCTTCTTGCCATCTTCTTCATCCTTCTCTTCTTCTTCTTCTAGCGAGACTCCCTGCTCCATTTGCTCCTTTCTCAAGACCACAGTAGTGGCATGGAAAAGATCTTCAGGAGCTGATGCCTCTGGGGTCCCTCCACCCTTTGCCACAACCGCATCATCATCAGACTTCTCATGCGTGGGGCCATCCTGAGCAGAAGCCTGGTCAGGGCCTCCTGCAGCCCCAGCCATTGCAGACTCAGCAGCTTGCGGCTGATTCTTTTCCGAGGGCATGACCTCAGTAGAACCCACCGCCTCCACATGCTGCTCCAGCCTTTTCAAAGGCATCCTCTCTGGTGACTCCAAGTCCACCACCTCAACTGTTGAAGGGCCGGTCGGAAAACCTTTCCATGCCTTTGCCACAGGTGACAAGTCAGAAGGCAAGGTGTCCACTGCAGTAATGTCCACTGCGGGCAATGTTGGTGAAGCCACTGAAGGTCTTGGAGAACCATGAACTGCCAATCTCATCCTCAAGTTTGTTGAGGCGACAGAAAGAACACTTTGAAATTGAAGGACCTATACCTATGAGTTCCATAAGCTTTTGAAAAAGGGAAAGTGGCTATTATTCAGACCAGCGTCTTAATTCGTTTGATTTTCTCCTGCAGCTCCATGACCTCTTCCGCACTGTAGGTTGCCTTCTCTGCGGCGGGGACTGGGTCGACACGAACCGGGAAAGCAGGATCCATCTGCACAATCTCTTTTGGAGAGGGCGTTGTCTCCTGCACAGTCGGAGATAATGACTGCTGCGAGGAATGGACAGCCACACCAGCTTCAGACGTTTCATCTGGAGCCGTGGCAGCAGCGTCACTCAATGCATCAGAACCCGGAGGCAGCTGTGAGTCAGGAAAAAGTTCAAGCGCCAGCTTGCCAGGACTGCCCTCACCAGAAGCCTCATCAAGAGGAATGCTCTTGGATTCCTCAAAAAGCTCTCTCGCAACATCATCAGGGGCAGTATCATCAAAGACCTGGCTCTCAGGTAATTGCGAGTCATTGACAGGCTCCACAGGCTGTGCGAGTATGGGCGAGACTCCAAGCGTTTCAAGCAATGTGTAGTCATCCTGTTGAGCTGGGACCTCCACATCCTCCTCCTCCTCCGCACCATTCTCTTCATCTACGTTCCCAGTCTCATGTTCTACCAGCTGATTCTTCGAGGGTTTGCGAACCACCGGCCAATGCTTTGAAATGACATCGTATAAGACTTTGACGATCGGATCCTCAGCACAAAAAACATGGCACCTTCATGGCTGCAGGGTTCTGTGGAAAAAACTCCCACAAAAATATTAAAACGAGCTGGCAAAGACAAAGCTCACGGCGAACAGAGCCATCATGACGCTTCACCATGTATGTGACGAAGCCTCTCAAGGACATTGCATCACAGTTGACCCTGACCATGTCCTCGCTCATGAAAAGGTCAGTCCGAATCTTCTCCACCTTGGGCCAAGTCAGGAGCAATGACCGGCACAGTCTACCCCATTTCAGAATTTGTTCAAACACTTTTAGACCACCGAGCCTCTGCCCTCACGTGATCTATGTTGACAGTCTTGGGTGCATCCACCTGTGGGCACCATTTCTCAAGGACATGAGCAAGCACCCTGCCATTGTGCGCAATCGTCGCAAAGTTAATCACTCCAGTCATTTTGGGATCAGGCCAACTAAGCAAAGTCTTCTCCCCAAGCAGCTGCTTCCGGATGACTTCATCATCATTCCAAGCCTTAGCAAGCCCCGCCAATGAAGCCTCAGGGGCAACAGCCACAGCATCTTGATGAGGTTCCTCTGCCGGTGGTGGCATATCAGCGCCCGGCACAAAGAAATGCCTAGAGAACAAAAGCTAGCAAAGTAGCAAAACCCAAAAGCACTTGAGCAAAAAGCAGGCAAAGGATGTGCAATTCCATGGCTTCCCAGTGCTTGCTCCCAATAGTACTTAGGATGTCTAACTGCAGGGAGGGAGAACAAAATCGCCAAACCAAACATGTATTTTCTCTGTATGGGGCACTTGGTCGACTTGGTGTCACATTCGTGACGATGTCAATGTAGCCACCGCACCTGCGATTGGCATTTCCAATCACTCTTTTCAGAGAAACTTTTTGTGCTAGGAAACACAGGATGAATAAAGTCCTAGGTCCTAGCTTCACCATTTTCACCTGGGTTCATAAGCGTGGTAAAGGCTCCACAACCGACACTTGCTCTACTCAGGCAGACCATCAGTGAGACGCTGCGCTCTTGGCTGGCCAAGTCTCACCTGCAGCTGGTCGGGGCATGCAACAGTTGTTGCAGATCGGTTCTACAACATCAACTGTTTACCACAAGCTGTTGACTTTGTGTTTAGATAGTCCACCAGTACCAACAGCACTGCATCTCGGTGACTATGCAAATGCTTTTTGACCACAGATGCCAAGTAGTAGGCTGATCCAGCCAGGCGATAGTTCTGAAGTATGATACTAGCCCTGCTTTCTGGCACAGGAACCTCAGTATTTATACTTTGCATAGAAACAAGTACTAGCTTCAAACATGGCTGCCACCACTTCACGTTTCCGCACGTTTCTCATGACATGTTTCAAGGAGCTTGAGCATGGTCGTTGAAAAGAACTCGCTGCGTATGCACCCACCATTGGGTTGGTAGGTCATAGAGGCCTATGAGGCAAGGGGCCAATAGTACAAAAAAGTAGAAACAAGCAAAAACACAATAAGCACAATTGTGCCTTCATCCTTCAACTCGGCAGAGGTCTTGGGTGTCACATCCAAGAGACGGCGGGGGGGTCACCATTGTTGGAGTCACACAATCAAGGGTTCTTGATCTGACAGAAGGCTTCGGCAAATTATTCACATAGCACGTGCACGCACACATACTCACCCCGCTCATGCCATGGCTTGCTAAGCTTAAACGCTTGACCTTGGCAAGGGAGGGAGGCGCACCTCATCAGTTGATCTTCAACTCCATGCGGAGGTTGGAAACTCCCTGAAGTCTAAAGCTAGGTTTGAGCCTTGACAACAGGCATCTTCATGCTTTCCGCCCGCAGGCTGATTTTCAGCCTGAATGGTCTTCAGTCTGATTTTTCCCTTCAGACTGTTATTCCAGCCCGAAAGAGCTTGTAGGTATTAATTATATATATCATATCGATTCGTCTTGGTTTCCCTCTGAGATCAACGGAAGTAGATGGAATTTCAATGATCAACGGCCGGCATGGCATCTTGAGTTCCTCAAAAAGCTAGCAACTATTCAACTATTCCATTTGTAGACAGTGTGGCCCACAATCAATGAATCTGAAAACTACCAACTTGGGATTATTGGATGAATATTGGATATTGTGTCATATTGATTCAATGATATTCAGTTCTTTGAACTTCTTGGTGAAAACAGTCCCTGTGACGTTAACCGCCACCGCTTTGCCGGTCACTTGACATCGGAGCTCTCGCTCACCTCCGCCGCACGCTGTCCATCGATCAGGAGGACGATGGTCGCTACATCGATCAGGAGGACCGACGTGGGAGCGACGCGTTTCGTCCGATGTGTGGAGTACGGCTGGACGATGGTCGCTACCCGTTCAAAAACCCTGCCTGGGTGGGTGGTGACCTTCTTTGTGAAGATGATTCCGAAAGGGCCTTCCAAAGTAGAACGTAGTTGCAGTGGCCATTGGTTTGGATATTATCCGATATGATATCAGAGTTTGAGACATAATGATCTAGAATGTGAGAAAATGCATGTGAGGACACAAGATGATTTTCCGACGGGGTTCCTATGAAAGCCCGCGAAGTACCATCAGCTAGGCAGGAAGCCAGCAAGTCAGTGCATTCTGTTTTGGAAGTGGCTGATCGCACCCCAAGAGAGTTCATTCAAGCATTGGAATCTTCATGTCGGGAGTGAGAAGTGACTAACATAACAAATTACTGTACATCCGAATCGGTCCTGAGTCCTTGTTTGCCACACAGGCCACGGAGGTCAAGACGAGGAAAGCTCTCAAGCTCTGGACGAATCAGTAAAGTTGTTGTTTAAGTTCCAAAGTTTGGTTGTATATGTCCGTTTGCAAACTTGCTTTGGGTTGACAGCTTCTCCTCCCAGCACGCTGCTTCGCCTTTTGTTCAATGAAACTGGCAAGTGAACCTCCCCTGTCAAACGGGATGCTGTACGCTGCATCCAAAACGTTTCAAAAGGAATCGGATTCTCGCTTACAGACATGTTCAATCAATCAACGGTAACCTTTCTCCCACGCGCTCCATGAATGAAAGCCAAAACAATTGGCGTGATCAGCTTAGGACACGGCTCGCCCCAGTGCCGAAAGCTAATGAACCGGCTTTGGCTTTCGGATGGCTTTAGCTTCATACTGCCGCAACCTGGATGGCTTACCCCTTCGTACCACCACCGAACCTCACTGCACGGTTCAGTGGTGGTCAGATCCGGTCACTACTGGTGAGAGCATGCTCCGATCGGCTGCGCTGAGCACAGCACAGGATGAGGAGGAGGACAACATCGATGATCGCTTGCGGCTCATTGCAGGGATCCTTGAGTTGGAGCGATGGTGGGAAGATCTGGCTGGAGTCTTTGACGGCGAATTGGTATAGACTCTGGTAGACTCGGGCTACTTGGTGTACTTCTTGATTTGGAATCCTGAATCTTTTGAAGACATCTATATATTGATTTGTGCTCTCAAGTTTGGCTGACTGGTACTATGGAATGGCCCAATCTTATGACTAGTACTGCATGATGCAAGAAGGGACAGTTTAAACAATTGAGAGTGTTTTTTTTTGGTTTGAAGGATAGTGGCCCTTATGAGAGCTGTCATAATTAACTCTATATATTCAGTATATATATGAAGAGGCCAGGGTCCGAGCAAGCCTTTCACTTACGGAAAGAGAAGTATCATTTGAAGAACAGGAGCCGTGCGGACGAATCTACAGGAACCTTAGCAAAATAGACAATCCGCTTTCCATTGGATTTGTTGTCGCTGCGAGTACTCAGCAAGCGTTTTGACCGCGATACAAAAGAAGTTCGGCGTTTTGTCAGTACCTTTCTCTCCCGAAATAGCAGGTGCCCTTTGTTCAGTTGTGACTAGAAATTCCATCTCAGCTTTCAAGCGAATTGCTCTAGGCCAAGATGAAGGAGCCGGAGCCTTATCGGGATGCAGACATTTGGTTCTCCGAGACGGAAGAGGAGGAGGCGCGAGGGATGGCATTCTTGGTTAGACAACAACCTGCAGGTTGGTGGTTGCGGCAAGAGTGGTTGTGATCTATACAATTGTCGAGACCTTCTATGCATTAGCTTATAGTTTCTGAAATCCTGTATGGATATATGAGAGATCAATGATGGACCAGTTGTACCGTACGTACCTGTGTAATTATTGGCTTGGCTTTCAGTACCAACTTGACCAAAACGATAGAGTTTTGTTCAGTTAAAAAGGTTGGCTCAAAGCTACAAGTCTAAAGTGGTATTAAATCGATGCCATTCATTCCACCAAGAGTTTAACTAATTTTTGAAGCTTGGTTCTTTAATTTATGTCCTGTCCTTCTTGATGCAGGGGCAGGAACGCATTTCTCACCTGTTATCAGTGGGATATGGGACATTCATTTGTGTTGTTTGTTCCAAGAGCTTCTGTTACACCTAGACCGACCCTTCAGATCCTCTTCAGTTGAGGCTCCCCAGCCCTGTCACAGCGGGAGCCAGCGTGTGCCCCAACAGCAGGAGCGCTGGTGCGACGGCTGCGGCTCCAGCCGGGTGGTGGTCATGAAGAAGCATTCGGATGTCACTTGCCCTTGGTGGACTGCTGGAAAGAGCTCTGGGTTGGACGACTAGTCCAAAACACAGGGAGACTGAGCAATTGCCAGACAAGGCGTAGCAAGTTGCAATATGTTGCAATGTTCAGTTCTTCCAGTGGATAGTGGTACGTGGGACAACCCTAAGCACTTTGGGACTTGTCCTATGGAGTGTCCGTGAGCGGGGCAAGATTCTCAGACTTGGTTGCTCTGGTGAGATGAGGTCTATTGATCGATTAGATATTTTTTTCGAAACAGGACCAACGTGTCTTGCGTGTCGTGACGCTGTCCCCGTGACATCGCTTCTGGACCTCAGGCCTTTGGGATTGCATGACAGTTAATTGAAAACCTCCATGAGGCGAAAGAAGCTGAGAACCTCCATGAGGCGAAAGTCCCTGGGTTGGTGGATCTTCAATTCTTTCCTTTTCGGACCAAGATCAGAAGGAGCTCGTTCACCAGGAGCTCGTTTCGTTCGTCTACAACCTGCATTGGAGGGTCACATGAAGGGAAGCTTTATGAAAGTTTGCTATTTGTGCATTTGCACGAACTTAGTTATAATGGGGGAGCCTCTAAACAACTGCCAGCAATAGGAATTCTGGAGATGAATTCATATGAACACCATATTGTTGGTCAGAGTTGCAGCGATTCTGTGCTGTGTACTTGCGGGCAAACTATTTGATTAGCAGTTACATCGCCCACTCAGCTAGTAACTTGGACTTTTTGTGGAGCATTCTTGGCAAACATATCACCTTTTTTTTTCAAATTATATTAATTAAAACAAACTTTCGCAAAAGTTAGACCTTTCAGAAAAGTTAGTCTTTTGGATTTCCGATCTTTGCATAATTAGATATGTGACAGGTTGAGTATGGGAGTTGGGAGGTGTTGGAAGCACTTGCGATTTCCGCCGCCGCGTTCCCAAGAGATTTGGCTGGTGGCAAAGATTTGTCTGGTCGTAAGCCATGGCCATGAAGCGGCCTTCTTCTAAGCGGCCACCGATGAAGCGTCCAGCAAAAGCTGCAAGGAGCGGGCTTGCAAAGGAAGGGCTGGGCATGAGGTTTTCGGGGGTTCTAGGGGTGGAAAGGGTCAAAGATCTTCCAGGCCGCGTGAAGAGGGTTGTGATCGTCGCCGCTTTCAAGCCAGATTGTCAGTAGGCTCAGATTTGGGACCTGTCATTGTGTCCTCATCACTACTTCCCATCAAATATTTGGCACTGCCTTTGGGCACAAATCAGATGTCCAAAGACCTATTAAAAAATATATATTATATAATTAAATACAATATTTATACCTAGACTGATCCTGATGTAGGCGTGCTTAAAGCAATGCCGCAGCTTACACCGGTGAACAAGCTGGTGGCCCAGCGATGCAGCTGTGCTCAAGGCACTTGCCTGCGGCAGTTCCAGGGGCAAGAGAAAGAAATTGAGAAGCTACGCGTGGACTTCCAGAAGTCCACTGAGTCTGTGAAAGCATCTTTGAGGGAACCAGTACATTCTTTATCCTTTGAAGGAGTAGGTTCTGGATAGTGATCCTGCTTCCCATTAACTAGTCCAGAAAAGGGTTGCAAATTTCTGGAGAGAGAGAGAGAGGATAGGACTTTTTAGATTGGAGCAGTTTATCTCCTACAGTAGTGGATTTTGGGGGGTCCTACAGCTGCATTTTGGGCCAATGCATTCACTCCTAGGAACAGCTACTCCGTCAGTGGTACAACATTGGCCTTGACATTGCATCGGGGAAGCCAGAGCTGGAAGTACCTGAAGCAGAAACAGGTGTTCTGTTTTGCTCAGATGATGAGCCAGAAGTATTGCAGGAGACCAGTGAGTCCAGGTCTAGTGATGAAAGTGTCGAGGTAGCAAATGAAGGTGTTCTGTTTGAGACATCGTCAGAGGAGGTGGAGACACATCAGCCACCACCAAAGAAGCGGCGGTACACCTTGAGGAGGGCAGATGGAGCCTTGGCCATATTGGGCAATCATGTCTGCCTCCAGGCGCACAAGCGCATTTATGGGGTGGGGTCTGCAAGTTTGCAGCAACTCCTGAATCAGCAGCCGGCCTACAGCATGCGTGGTGAGAATCGGCTTGCGGAAGCAAAACACCCAACACTTGGTTTTAGTGTGAAGCGCAACAGTGACACTTACAAGTGGCCCCATATCTTGGAGTTCTTTTGGTTGTTGTACATCTCTGCGGCGGAGATAATGCCAAACAAACTGGTGATGCCAGATGAGTTGTTTTAAAAACAAGTCAGTGGGTCAGGAGGACAATGACCAAGACTTCGAAGACCGGTACATTACCAGCTTCATGAGGAACCTTGACATGCAATTCGACCCATTGAAAGTTGGACAGGCAGGGCCTGGAAGCTTTCAGGGGCCTCGTCGCTACTTGGAGTGGGAGAGGCCAAGTGACCTTTACCTCCAGTACGTTGCAATGTCTGAAGCTGACGGGCAGAAACCAGGAGGGTTCACAACGTTCCTGAGGGTATTCAAACAAGTGATGGGACATCACCTCAAGTTTCGAGCCAAAACAGAACACGCACAATGTACAGTCTGCTATCATTTGCGTGAGAAAATCAAAAAAGCTCGCTCACAGCAGATGAAGCAGCAAGGCACCCGCAACTACACCCAGCATTTGCTAAGCCAATGGCTGGACAGGCAGACGTACTGGAACACAAGACAAATGTCGAGGAACTTTTTTTACAATTGTGAAATCATGAAGAACAGCTTTGAAGGGAGCGTACTGTGCACCATAATCGACGGCATGGACCAGGCCAAGCTGCGAGTGCCAAAATTTGGAACGCAGCGAATCAACAAGAATCAGGAGCTCATCTTCAGACCAACTTGCCACCTGACGGCATGCTGGATGCATGGCTACAGACTATATCTTCCGCTGAGCGACGAAAATATGAAAAAGACTCTGAAACCCAAATGGAGATTCTCATGAGAAGCTTGAGTGAAGTGCAGCAGAAGTATTCCAAGCTCCCACTTGGTCTCTGGACACAGGCCGACAACTGTTTCCGAGAGTCCAAGAATCAATATGTATTCTCACTCAATTTGATGCTGGTTTGCATTGGATGCTTCAAGTGGGCTGTAATGGCCTTTCTTCGTACGGCTCACAGCCACGAAGATGTGGACCAGTGCTTTGGGCAAGTGGCAAGGTTGTTTGCAGCCAGAAAGTTTGATGAACCGGGCGATATGATCCAGCTGCTCAATGAGTGTTCAAAGTCCAACTCTGACCAGAATGCTCCATCAGGTTCAAATAAATCAAGACTGCAAACTGCACATTCCTACAAGCTGGACCAAGTGAGCAAGTGGAAGCCCTTTGTTGCCCAAACTGGCATCAAATTACTTGGCATGCGTAGAGTGCATTATTTCCGCATTTGCAGGCGTGGTGACATCGGTTCCGAGACATTGAACAATGTTGCAGAAGTTGAAGACTTCAACTTTGGTTCTGTGACTCCTGATGCTGAGGACATATTTTTGGTCACAAAAAGGTGGCTTCACGATGCTACCATTGCGCGAGTGATTGCATTGATCCCCGCCAGCAAAGCCTCGTCCATTCGCAGAAGCTTTGCTCCTCCAGATGGGTTGGCACCGCAGCGACCGATTGGAAACAAGGTGTTGCAAAACATCCAAAGTCGCGTTCCCAAATGCAGAGATAGATGCGAGCTGAGTGAGAAGGCAGCTAGATACTTGTTGTCGTGGGTCAACCAAACACTCGACCAATGTCCAAAGCCAGATTGGTACAGCATACTAGACTACCGTTACAACCCTACTATGGAGGCTGAAGAGCGGCTTCCTTATTTGTGGGAAGCACCCGGGCGGTACAGAAGGGTGGATGTTACATTGCCCAAGCTTGCAGAGGGTGATGATGGGGGGGCAAGCGATGAGGATTCAGACAATGCTCCGGTTGACATGGAGTAGATTTCCACAGTCGCATCCACTCAAGGTGGAAGGCAAAAAAGGAGGGTTGACCGGGGGGACCGGAACATCTCGTGAGCGTCACCGTCACCAGTCACAGTCCTGCCTTGCCAGGAGCCAGCCCATCCCGGAGGAGCCCGTTCTTTTTGCATCAGATGATGAAGCGTGTGGAGGAGCGACAGCTGTCTGTCACTTCTTGCAATCTAATAGTGGGACCATCATAGTAGCTCTGAGCTTTTGGGAAGGGGAGGGGCCGGGGCCGGGGCTGCTTTTCACATCCATATCAAGAGCAAATTTAATGGGTTCAACCTGTCGTTCATTCGCGTTGCAGGAGAGCAGCAGGAGCACAAGGACGAGCAGGAGATCATGTTGGCTTCAGATGAGGACCAAGGCGAGAGTGGGGAGGAGGAGCAGGACGTGGCCAAGGAGGGGATCTTTCGTTCCTGGCTTGATGCCTCCGTGACACTTCCCTTCGTAGCACCTGAGGTACCTCACCAGCACCAACACATCTCTAGTCTCTAGTAGGTCATTTTCCATGTTCAAACGATCCTTATTGATGGTTTCCCCCAAGGAGTTGCAACTGAGTAGAATTACAGTACAAATCAGATTGACTTCGGCCAAGGTAGACCAATTTGTGGACCGCTTTGTGAAGGACAACAGCTTTGCCTTGCTGCGTTCCAAGCTTGGAAACGTTTTGCAGCACCATGAGACGATCAGCGTCGGCTCTTGCTGCACTGGGTGGGGTTGTCTCGAAATGCTGCTGCGGGAGTTGGAGCCTGCCTGGAATGCTGAACATTCTGGATGGGATGTGAAGGCTAGGTCATGACTTGAGGTCCAATTTGTTCCCCTAGCAGTTGGAACTCTGCTGTTTGCTAGGTAGTTCAAAGGGGGCACCGCGCAGAATAGAGTGTGTTCACATCCACCCGTGGATGCCCCCTGCAGTTTGACCTCAAGTTCATGGTGGAGAATGACCGGCTGAAGCAGAAGTACCTCTGTGAGCGCTTCCACAGCCCCATCATCAACGACATGAAGGATATGGGCAATGATACGGCCTGCACTTTTGATGGGGGGACCATGAAAATTCCCAAGGTGCTGTGGTGGGGGGGCAGGTAGTTCTTTATTTTCAGATCGTTTCAGACTTATATATATATTCAACTGGTTTGGACATCTTGAAGTCAGACGATCTCCATGTCACGAAGCCAAACAATGTCAGCCTGGTCAGGTAGACTTGCTTGTGGGTGGCTTCCCATGCAAATCTGTGAGCCCATTAAGCACGACACCCGGGTCCGTCAACGACAACATATGCACCAGCTCCATCGGCTGGCTCGGGATGAAGTCTTACATCAAAAAGCATAGGCCTTCCATGGTTCTCATTGAGAACGTGAGCCGTCTGTTCTCTCAAAGAAAGGTTGAAGGTGGTACGTCATCGCACCCAGGCTTGATTCTGAGGTCTGTGGTATTGGACCAGGATCACAAAGAACGGGATGAAATAGGCATATTTCCTCAGTCATGTTTTCCCAATTGTTCAATTGCTGAGGTATGAGCAAATCCAGACTGCCATGAATCACTTGGGCTACAAGGTGGAACCTTTCATGGCCAACGCTGCGCACTTTGGTTTGCCGCAGCAGCGGAACCGTGCATGGCTGATGTGCGTTTTAGAGTCAGAGGCTCCAAAGGATGAACATATGGCACGAGATGTGTTCTTGTTTCAGTGTGAGCCCTTGCCAATTTCCTCTTGCTTGGAACCCGCCATGCAAGCCTCGGAACAACGTAAGCAGCGGAAAGGTACAACTTGCAAGGGTGAGGTCATTTCGGAACCAAAGTGGAAAGCATGCTTTGAGGAACAGTGCAAGATTTATGGCAAGGTAGACTTAGCTTTGCCAGGGAGCACTTTTTTTGGTCAATTGTTGGGGGTTATGTTTTTCTACCCCGAAGTTTAGTTCCTCTGCCGCAATCATGATGTTGACCGTCCAGGGGAAGCTTTACAAGCGCATGAGCTTCCTCCGCAATCAGTTGAAGGGTGGCCTGACCGAGAGGGAACTTGCGATTCTTGCTTGCTCCATCGAGGAAGTTCTGACCAAGCAGAAGGTGGATCCGTTTCAGGGCCTCATGTGCTTCCAGGTTGTCAGGCTTCCCAGTCGGTTCAAACAATGAGGGAAAGACCACGAAACATTGGACATGCAAGGCAGGTCCAGGCATAGGTTTGGAATGGTTTAGACATGCTCCCAGGACCAGAACTTTGGTCGGCAGAACTACAGCAAGGAAATGCCAAACACAACCACATGCCTGATTCCTGGGGGGGAAATATGTGCTGGTCGGCAAAAATCATTTAAGACTGCTGACGCCGAAGGAGTGGTGGGGGTAGATTGTTATGTTTTTTTGGGTGGGCAATGGAAAGGCACTTGTGGTGCTGTTTGATGCTGTTTGTATATAATGATATTGTTCATTGGTTGACAATCATCGTGCAGTATTGCAGGAGATGGCAATGCTCCAGGGCTGTGGCACACACACCTGGAAGAAGTACAACATGCAGAACGTTCCCAACCGCCTGATGAGGGACTTCATTGGAAATGGGTACCGTGGCAACATTAGTGCAGGAGTCATTGTATTCCAGAACCATTGGCCCTTTCTTTTTCTTACGGTGATTCCCTTGTCCCATGCTATGAACTGCTGAGACTGATTTAGGAGTGTGTGATCTTTCAATTTCCTCCAAGGTTTGCCATCCCAGTGAACCTGGCGTGTTTGATGAGCCTCCTTGCAAACTGGAGCCCTGAGGGAGTTTCCTGGACCAGACCGTACGTTGTTCAAGAAGCTGGCTGGTAGTTGAAAGCTGGCTGGTAGTTGTCACACTGAAAAGCAGCGTGTAGAGGCTTGGAAAGGAAAGCAAGCCACCTCAGGTTTTTCCTTGCTCTTTGGGCAGGAATCTTTTGAGCTTGCTACAATTCATAATTCTTGTGAGCGTAGGACTGTGATTTGTTCGCAGCCTGTTTGAAAGGGAGTTGGCAATTCCTTTTTTTGTGGGCATTTGAGTTTGAGTGCAAAGATGTTCAAAGAGCAGTTGCACATCGTTTGACTTCATGATTCACCTGTGGGCTCGTCCAATTTTTGTAGAGCGTCAGTCACAGTCAGTGTCACCGTGTTTGTCAGTGTCATGGCACCTCCACGGAAGCGCCAGAAGGTCACAGGTCTGAAGTGAAAAGCAATGTGCTTTCATCTATGGCCGATGTTTGTGAAGTGAGGATCTGCCTCAAGGACTGGATCAGTGACCTTTATGCCGTGCGCCACGGGTTGGGTTCGGAACCAGAGCATGCGTGGCCAGTTCTACATGGAGGTTCTTTCCAGGAGATTGTGGAGCGCTGTTGGGAGGACATGGACACGCTCATGGAAGACAGCCTCACGCTCCTCAAGGCTGTTGGCATGATGGATGATGCGGCGGATGTCTCCCACATGGAAGAGAAATGGCTCAAGCTCAAGGAGTGGGTGTGCAACAAATGGCATTGGTGCCAAGTTTAAGCACACATTGTCAATGGACACATTTTGAGGGTTGTGCTTGCAGACTTGTCCAGGAGTTCCCCCCCATCAGTGGGAGCCTTTGCAACTTCGAGCATTTTGCATTGGAGTTTTGCAGCAGACAGCTACTGGAGAGTTCCAGACATGGCCACAGTCTTGGATATCGCAAAGAGCATCGCAGTCTGTGGTTGGCGCGAGGCAGGGTTCTCTTTGAGGTGCTTCTTTTTGTAAGTTATGGATATTAAATTTGGAAGGTGAATTCTAAAGAATTTCAAAAGACTGCTGCTGAATGAAAGGGTTTCCTCTCCACCTTGAAGCTCAAAGCCACACATCATAGTGGAGAGCACTTCTAGGAAGTGCTAGCCACCCCCCCTTTCTTAGACTAGTATAGGGGGAAAAAAAAATATTGATGAATGGGTAGAATATTAATATATTGCTAGACCAGGGTAATGTAGATAAGTAAGGCTGGTGGAGAGCACTTCTAGGAAGTGCTAGCCGCTATGGGTCAAGATGCAGGAAGATGAAGTGGAGAGCAAAAGGTTAAGAACTAAGTTTTGAATTAAACTTCCAGAAGTTCTAATCCAAATTTAATGATAGTTTCAGATATCCAAATCTGGCCACTCACGGATCCAGGGTGGAGAGCTCTTCACGGAAGTGCTCGCCGCCCACCCCCCCAAAAGTGAGGTCGGGTTTGCTCGCCGCCCCAGGAACCCGGATTTGCTCGCCGCCCCCCCACAGCTGGACGCCAATCGAGATTGCTCGCCACCCCAGGATTCCCGGTTTGCTCGCCGCCCCCCACATGCCGGATTTCCTCGCCGCCCCAGGATTCCCAGTTTGCTCGCCACCCCCAATGCCAGATTTTCCTCACCACTCTAACTTTGGATTTTGGACCTACTAATTTCAAAACCGTTTTGCGATTTCTGATTGGAAGTCTGAGATTGAAGAACCTCCCTATTTGTCTGACAGGGAGAGATCTTGGGCATGCGCACAAATGGATCCTGGGATGAGGAGGGCTACAATCAGGGCACTTTGCTCTTTGATGATGGCGGCATGCGTGGTTTGGCAGCTGCACTATGCTGGATGGGACTTACCTACAGATGTGTGAAGGAGCCAGTGGAAAAGCTTCGCCACCCAAGTGTCAGGGAGCTTGTGTCTTCATTGCTCTCTCTGCCGACGCTGCGCAAAAGCCAGGCAGATGACCCTGGCAGGGCCATGGTTCAACGCATCATCAAGCAGAATGTTGATGCAAAAAAACTACCAGTCAGCAGCTTTGAGTGGAGCCAGATCCTACGATCCATGGGGAACAAGGTCACCGTTATGGATGCCATCAAGATCTACAATGACTCCCCAGAGGTCCATGCACACGGTTCTGGATCTGCCAAGGAGCATTTTGCACAAAGAGTCCATGGAATGGGGTGGTCACTGCTGTGTTGTGTTTTCTTGTTTCATCTCAGTTTATAGACTCTTAGAGTCAGCGCTTTATCTCGCAGGATCGCAGCGGGGCTGGCAGCTTGTTCATCGATGGGAAAAAGACTTGGGCCATCAAGCACTGGCTGGAGCAAACGGGTCAGATTGCCTTAGGGGAGGTGTTGAAATCACTGAAGGACACTCCCTTTCAGTGGGGGCCATGGGGTGAGACATTGTCCCAGTACAAGTTCCTCTTCGTGGGGAGCGTGGTGAACATGACCCCTAGTCCTGAGGGGATGCATGGAGCTTTTGATGAGCCAACGATCACAGTGGACTGGGGATTGAAGTTGTCTGAGGAGGCGCATGCAAACTTGTTCAAACGCATTCGCAACCACTTTGAGCAGGCTACGGCGATTGTAGATGATGTGAAGGAGAAGCGGAAGTACAGGCTAAGTGAAGATGATCTTCTTCTCATCCGCAACCTGATGGCACTTTGGGATCAGATCAAAACTTTCTGCCAAGCCAGGATGTCCAATTTCAACGACTTCAACACCAACCACAAGGACGGGGACCTGCGTGAGATCTTGGACCAGCGGCCCATCCACTATGCCATGTCCATGATGCCTTCTGCCAGAGAGGCTGCGCTGAAGGAAGTGAAAGCGCTGGAGGAATCCGCAACCATGGAAGTGGAGAAGCAGCGCCAGGAAGTCAGACAGGCCCGTTGGAAATTCTTCCAGACTGCGTTGGAGAAGGATCAAAAAAACCCTACTTCAGTTGGCAGGTGCTCCAGCCAAACTGGAGGTGATGCGTCACCGGAAGGTGATGGCCTGGCGACTGGACCAAGCAAAAAAAGGGAGAGAAGATTGTCCAATCCTACATGGCCAAGTACCTGACTACCGAGTTCGTGGAGAAAGTGGAACATGCCCAACAAAAGGTGAACGAATTCCGGGCTGCAGTTGCTCCTCGGCTCCAATCATTGATCCCAACCACTGGCTCAAACACACTTGACTGGGCACTGACTTACTTGCCATGTCTTCGGTTACCAGACTCGTTGTCTCAGATGTACTCTGAGGAGAATGTCATTGCTTTCCCTAGCTTTACTTGTCATGCTTCACACCCTCCATCCTGCCATCTCCCATCCCCCACAAAGTCCAAAGCTTTGATGTTGTATGATGTTTGTTTAATAATATGTTTTTGTTGGGTGGCTCTCAAGTCAGTAACCTCAAATGGAATGACTGGCCAACTCCAGGCTAGCACTTGTGAGTGTGCCTTGGCGGACGTGCACATGGTGAGCATTGTCGACCTTAATGTGCCCTTTGCAAAGGCAAAGGAAAATATGGATGAGCTCTGCCGCAGCATCCAGTTTGTCAACGACCTCCAGCCAGCCACTCACTGCGCACTGGTGGAGATCCCGCAGATAGCAAAGAAGTGTAGCCGCCGAGGTTTGGCAGACGAGGAGATGGACTTACAGCAGAAGCTTTGGAGCCTTCGCCAGGTTTGCGACGACCGTTGGATCCTCCCCTTCGACGTCCAACCAAGCGCTGAATCCAAGACGGGAAAGCCACTTGGCTGGTAACCCACAAGTTTGTCTTTTGGTTTGATTTGGTGGGTCCTTCCCATTGGTTGTCTCGGTAACGGTCTTGATTTGCCCAACTCAGGCGCTACCACCAGGGCCGCATTGTCATTAACAAAGACGCGGAGGAGGGCAACTGCTGGACTCAACACTCAGAACTTGGGACAGCAGGACGGCCCCTGTCGCAGGAGAGGGTCTTGATGCCACTGTCAAGGGAGTTGGTGCTACCTGAGTCTTTGGATGCAGATGATGGCATTCGGGTGGCAGAGAGACAGCGTCCAAGCCCTGAAACAGTGGCAGCCCAGAAGGGCAAGGCCAGATGGATGGTCCTCCTGCGCAGCCTTTGCAGCATGCAAGGGTACGACCTCGCCAACAAGCCGGTTATTGTGGTGAATTTTACAAGCTATGTGGAGGATCTCGGATGTGCGGCTGCTTGACAGAGATTGCAAGACTGGTCCTGGTGTTTCATTTGGTATTCAAAGTAGTAGATAGCATGGATGGCTGACTTTTAGATGGGCGTTCTAATCAAATGGGCGTTCAAACCATATCATCCGTGTCATGCCATCGTGATGTTTATGATGGTTACGATGGCGATGATATCTGATGAGGTCAATGATGGATGGTGAAGTAGGGAATGGGTATGTCTTGGCTTCATGGGCTTTATTATTTGGAAGGGTCTTCAATTGGATGTCCTTTTTGTTTGTAGCTGTCCATTGAGCTGTTTCCACTCTGAAATGCTGAGTGGTTGAGCCAAGGCGAGGTGATGTTGTGAGGTAGATATGTCCTGTGACAGAATGCTGTTCAAACACCACTGCCCCCCAGGCTTTTGAGCTACGCTTGGCCCAGGAGGAGCTCCCTGGAGGCTTCAACACGCACAATCTGTTCTACCACTCAGTTTCCTGGCTTGGGAAGGACCAGTATGGAGCTGCCCGCCTCCTCCGCAAGGTGGCAGATGCTTGGGTGGGTCAGCGCTTGGTGCACTGTGGCCAAAAGTTCAGCAAGGATGAGCCATCCCTCTCACCAGCAGAGATCTCTACAATCCCTGGGGCATCTTCAAGCATGGCAGGGTTGGACAGTGTGGCATTCACTGTGCTGGAGCGCAAGGGCTCAAAAATGCACATAAAGTCTGACGAAGATACGTACTGGTCTTCGCAGTTGGGTCCTTTGGCAGAGGAATATGCCAAGTTGAAGAAGCATCACCAGTCCTTGCTGGACAATGAGTGCTCAAAACTTGCTGGAGGAGAGGCTCCACCATCAACTTCGGCTCCAAGTTCTGCGGCTGATGCCGTGCCTGTTGAGAATGGAGAAGAGAGCAGCTCAAACTCAAACTTTGAGACTGTGGACAGCTTGGACGCCTTGAAGCAGAAGTACGGCATCTCGCATCAGGTCCAAAGTGAATGCAGTGGTGTCGAGATCTTGGTCGCCAAGGACAACAGCCTGTGGCTGTACGCAGCCAGTGAGAACAAGCTGGTCCCAAAGAATTCACAGCTTGGAGGGTATGGAACAGGGCAATATGTGCCCACAGCCAATGAAGAGAAAGGAGTTGAGTTTAATATCACCAGCGACGCAGAAATCATCCAGCTGGACATGGCCACGTTCAGGACTGATGGCACCGGCATTTCCACATTGACCATGTACAAGATGCTGTTGATGGCAGAGCAGGAGAAGAACGCCACAACTCTGGCAGTCTCCTGGCTGAAGGTGGCGAGGAAACCAGATTTGGAGGCTGGCCAGGACGGCTTCCTTATCTCAGTGAGAACGGCAATGAAGTTTTGTCGGGTCAAAGCTGGTGATGATGCCAACAAGGTGACCTGCAAGAATGTTTTTGCACAGCACATGGAGGCAGTGAGTGCTAGCACAGCAGTTGGCAAATGCTTTAGGTTTAGGTATGAGCGGGTCGGAGGGGCCTTTAAGGTCCAACGACCCTATGTCATAGCCCGTGTTGGAATCCAATTGCACAAGGGGGTTCCACTCAAGATCTCATCCTGAGAGGAGGGCTGCGCAATTGAACATGTTGTTTCAATTTTAATGGCTTCACTGGGTCACTGGCTAGCTCCAATTTGCTTTAAGTGATCTTGCCGCGCAGATCCCCGCTGGCTGGATGTGAGAAACCTTTAGATCCAAAGTTGCGCAGAAGAGCCATGCCAATTTGTTTCCATGCTATCCTGCAAGCCAAAGCCATGTGTTAAGCAACCAGTAGACTAACGCGACCATGTGCAAATCATCTTGCTACGCACGGCTCGCAGCACAGGACGCAACAAGTTTTGACATACCAACATTGATGCTTGGATCTTCGCAGGGTCCAGCCATAGCCGTTTGTATTGGGGCTTCTTGCTTGCAGCCAAGCAAGCTGTGTGCATTAGACTGGTTTGTACTGATTTGGCCCAGGTCTGAATACTAGTTTCTATTCGTGTGAGTGGTGAGGTGAGGCAACATGTTGGCTTGCAAATTGTCAAAAGGTTGGCCAGATCATTGGGGTTGACAAACGATCGGCTAAAGGCCTTGTGTGGACAAGTGAAAGCTGCTAGTTGAGCAAAATGCCCAGTGAATGGATGGAAATAATTGTTTAGGTTTGTTTTCAAACAACCTTTCATTTGCCAGTTTGTGTTTCTGCTCTTTCCATGGTGCCTGACTTGCTCCACTTGGTAGTTTGCCACTGGTTTGAGTCCAAAAGGGTCGAGGGCAGCACTGAGTCCAGCTGTGAACATTCCCCACATGGCGTCTCGGCAGCTCGACCGTCTGGAAGTGGAGGACTTTTACAATGCCTTGGTGCGTGTGTATGGTGAAGCCACCCTGATTGAGAAGACAGACTTGGATTTGGAGGTCTGCCGAGAGCTACTGTTGAAGTTGCACAGCAATGGTGTCTTTCGTGGATTCGATGAGCATTTTGACACCATCACACTCGGAATCCAGCTTCTCACAATTCTCAGGAACCTTGCCCGGCATCCTGTTTTGGAGGAAGCTTGGGTTGGGAAAGGTGATGCTGCTCCACCACCTTCCAACCAGGTAGTTCAGGGCTTCAGAGAGCGCTTGGAGAGATTGGTGCCCAACAGGCAGCAAGCCCAGCTTTTTCACTTTGAGACGAGGCTGTCTATCAAGGCCGTGTGGGAGATCCTGGGAAAAACCAGGGACATGGATGTCATTAAAGGCTCGTTCATCCATGAGCTGCTGGAAGAGATGTGTGAATTTCTGAGAGCGCTTCAATCGCGCATAGTGCCAGAAGGTAGGAACAGCCTCATAATTTGAAATTAGGAATTTGGTGCGATGAGTATCCAATTCAGGATAGCGCAGACTTTCTTGAAGCAGATAATTCACAAAGAAAGAATGCCAGCTGTGAAGTTAAAGCAACATTCGGTCAGTCATGATCAGTCACATTGTGCCACCCTTGGATTGACATTGTTGTGTACAGATAGCCAAGCAGGTCCAAGAATCTATCTCAGTTTTTTTTCCGTGTTTTTTTGTCTGTGATCTGCAGATGGCAATGTCGTTGGCTGGAGCTTTGGGTGTTGATGTCCAGAGTATCATCATGGGTGGGTTCCAAAATTCATCCTCCACTCTCCAGACTCCCCGTCGACTTCCTGGTACCCCGGCCACAAATTCTGAACAGCGAAGCAGTGGGCCGAGTGGCGGAAGAGTGCTAGCGGAATCTCCAGAGCCTACCCCTCCTGCTGAAGGGAAAGAAAAGGGTCGCGGTCGTGGTCGTGGCCGGCATGGTCGTGGCCAGAGTGGTGGTGGCCAGAGTGCTCGTCAGGGCAAAGGGCGTGGGCAGGGACGTGGGCGTGGGCGTGGTCTTGGAGGCCAGGCATTTGCTGGTTCAACGTGCTGGGTGGTTTCATCACAATCGTTGTTTCCTAGCTGCTCAAATAATGAGTGGTAAATTTTGTAAAACTTTACCAGTTTACCAGATCTCAGGTACGAAGATGAAGCGGCCTTCATCAGATTCCAAAGCTGGGCCACGTGAACCTTCACCGATGAAACGACCAGCTGGGTCCCCATCAAATCCTTTGTCGTTCAAACACCAGGAGTGGGAGCGGGACGAGGAGGAGGAGATTGCCGAGACTGCAAAAAAAAGTTTCAAGCGCTGCTGCTTTGCCCGTCACGGCCAATGATGGTTCAAAGCCTTCGAGTGGGAATCTTTTCAAAAGACCATCTACTAAGGCAGCTCCTTCAACTACAGGTGGTAAGACGCGGAACAAACTTCTCCGCACGGAGACATATGGCGAGTGGAAAGTGGAGTGGTATCAACGTGGATCTAGCACAGGATCATACCCAAAGTACTATGCTCCAGATGGGACAATTTTGTGGGCAAAGACTCAAGCCGAAAAGTATGGCTTTAAGTCAGACTGAACCAGCGATTTAGCGATGGAAAGAAATGAGAGTGCTGATAAAGGGTTGATGGAGTGGAGGAAATTGAAAGAATAGACAGAATGGAAAGAACCAACTTTTATGAAAGAACTATCTTTTGTGAAACCTTGTTTTAATCTTAATACATTATATCCCACAAGTCAGATTCGAACTGCCATCAGTGAGACGCCTGAGGCGAAGTACATGAAGTATTGCAACGACTGCCCCTTCGTTTCCCCCGCGAAGGCCGCTTTGCGCGCCCGCGCGCCGAAGAGAATTGGCAGGTTGGTCGGTGTGCACTCAATCACAGGGTTGTGCAAGAACTTGGATGTGCCGCGCTGCGTCAAGCTCTGTCTTGAACAGGGGATACACTGACTGGATATTGGCAATCCTTGAGTGGGTCAGGTTGCATGGTTACCCGCTTCTGCCGAAAGCCCAGACACGGGTGAGAAAGTGATTGTTGGATCAAGTGATCAAGAGTGTGGTTTTTGGAACGGTTCATGAAAAGGAGATGTGAAGCCGCTTGCAGAACGCCCTTAGGCGTTCAATTGCCAAGTCAGGCCCAAGGTTCTTTATTGCAGAACTATTTTGTCGGATTGCAAACTGTACAGCATGGGTCATGGGACTTGTACACTAGGCTCGGTTTGTGCAACTGTATACTTTCTTTTGCTCGCCTACTCAGCCCAGTCGATATTCATTGCGACTGGACTTTCTCGGCGAGCGAAAGAAGCTTACACCACTGTACCGCATGGGATGGAAGGCTTTTTGCTTCCAAGCTCATCGAGAGTTGGTGTATCAGTTCATTTGTTCATTGCCTTGCACCGATTGTCATGGGATGTAGAAGACTGTCCCAGCTAGGTCTGCTGGCACAAGTTGCTGACCGTCTTTTGCTCGCCTACTCAGCCCAGTGGTTATTCATAGCAACTGGACTTTCTCGGCGAGCGAAAGAAGCTTGCACCGCTGTACCGCATGGGATGGAAGTCTTTTTGCTTCCAAGCTCATCGAGAGTTGGTGTATCAGTTCATTTGTTCATTGCCTTGCACCGATTGTCATGGGATGTAGCAGACTGTCCCGGCCAGGTCTGCTGGCACAAGTTGCTGACCGTCTTTTGCTCGCCTACTCAGCCCAGTGGTTAGACTCATAGCAACTGGACTTTCTCGGCGAGCGAAAGAAGCTTGCACCGCTGTACCGCATGGGATGGAAGGCTTTTTGCTTCCAAGCTCATCGAGAGTTGGTGTATCAGTTCATTTGTTCATTGCCTTGCACCGATTGTCATGGGATGTAGCAGACTGTCCCGGCCAGGTCTGCTGGCACAAGTTGCTGACCGTCTTTTGCTCGCCTACTCAGCCCAGTGGTTATTCATAGCAACTGGACTTTCTCGGCGAGCGAAAGAAGCTTGCACCGCTGTACCGCATGGGATGGAAGGTTTTTTGCTTCCAAGCTCATCGAGAGTTGGCGTATCAGTTCATTTGTTCATTGCCTTGCACCATTGTCATTCCGTGTTACAGACCGGTCCACCCGTATTCATACTTGGGCTCCTACTCATATTATAATATACTCATGTTTATACCTACCAGTAAAAGTCAGGTAGCATTGGCCCAGACTGCTTAGCAACCGAGGGCATATTCCTGCTTGCCAGTGCAGAGAGGGCCAAAAAGTAGAGTGTTGTTTCTCATCGCTGCCATAGGGATTCCTTTTCCCATCTGAGTCGCGCAAGGTGCGCACAAGTGCCTACAGGCTCTTGCTTGCCTACTCATTCCAGTATTTGTTCATAGCAAGTGGCCTATTTTGCGGAGCAAGAGCATCTTGCACTGGAGTGGAACTGTCCTTGATGACTGTCAATTTGATCGAGTATTGGTGTGCTGTCAGGATGTTCTTTATTGTTTTTCAGCTGTGACCTTGGGTCTTGAAGACACTTGAACACGTTGAAGTCTAGTTCTATGAGGTCGTTTCAGCCCGGGAGTGGTGATCCCAGGTGTGCTACTAACGGACACATCAAAACTCAAAACGTTACATATATGATATAATATCTAATTTATATATACAGTAATTACAGTATATATATACTGTCACCTGGGATCACCACTGCTTTTTTTTTGTTTAACATCGTTTCTGCTCAGCATTTCATCGTGAAACATGGATCCCATCCCCGTCACCTGGGATCCATTCGTTTCGGCATCACGCGTCTTCCGCGTCCCGCGCCAGGAGGTCGGTCTTCCAACGGGTCTCCTCAAGCAGAAGGCCCTCGGCCCTCGCGTTCGCCGCACGGCGCACAGTGTGTGTCCGATCTGTGAGACGGAGAAATCACATGTCTAAAACCATACATTCACACCTAATGATTTCATACATGCCGACGTACATTCTGGGGATTTGCCTTAAGAAGTGTGACACTCTGCTTTAAACAATTGGTTGCTTTTGCCACAGTCCCAAGCACTCTTCGAACATTTGATTTGCCTTCAGGGTCACTGGGAAGAAGACTTGCCGCTGGAAATTCGTTGTGTTTGGTACCCTTGAATGATTTGTCTCTGATTGTCGCAACGATGATGATGATGGTGATGATGATGTCATTTCATTAGCAGCGTTTTGGGTGCGGTGAATATCACGTTTTGGGTGGTCGCTGGAGACATCATCTAATATACATCTGCGCTCGGGACTTGGTGAGGGGGGGTATATAAGTTGTGTTCAGATATAGCGGAAACTTCACAACACAACATTTATCAACGTGTCACCATGGTGTTCTTCAAGACAAATAAGACACACGGATATGGTAGAGTTTTGATAGTAAGCATTTCCAAGATTTGTTAAGAAACTGCATGAATCCCAATCTGATCCAAGTGGGCCCTGAATATCGGTAATCCGACACCGTCCGACACCCCAAACCCCTTCACCCGCGCCAGTGACGCTCGGGTGAACCTCCCGAGTCAGGAGATTGATGAGAAGCGCGCTCGAAAGCAACGTTTGCGAGCAGCATCCTCAGAAGTTGGGTCGAACATAGGTGTCATCAGTGAGACTGTTGGAGGATTCTGACTGTACTTTGTTGTTTTTGCCATGGGCAGGATTCTCTTCATGAGAAATCAGCAACTGTGTCTCATGAAAGAAGTACGTACAGCATGGCATAGTCAATAGTTCTTTATTTGTCCACACCCAAACATCCTTGTCCTATTGTTTGAGTAAACTGACTGCGGGTGATGAGAAGGCTCCCAAACCGAGACCACATTGTGGCAAAGTGAATTTGGACTCTCAAAAGGGAATCAACAGGACCTGTGGACTCTTTTCCTTTTTACTTGGGAATTATATGTTCACACGTCAAGTGTAGTATACAGGGGTATGGCGTATGGACGGATCCAGGTTTTTGATCTTCAAATGACTCGACGGACTGCCTCGACGTGAATTCGTTTCTGGAGTGGGTGGTGGCATCAGTTCTTCAGGACGGTATGATTCAATGATCCCTGGGGGTGGATGTTAGCAAGCTATGAGAAAAGACTTTAAGGAACCAAAGTATTGCGATGGCCTCCAACCTAATTACTAGCGAAGGAAATCCTTGGTATGGGATCAGATGAAGGCGTACCCCTCATCAGTTGCCGGATGCAGATCTCACATGGTGCTGTTGCCCCAGCCCAGTTTGTTTCAGATGCTGAAATTGAACCTACGAAACAACATACGAAACACACCGCCAGGTTACGACAAAAAGAAAACGCACGGCCGCGGTCGTTGGCTTTCCGTGTCGCACCGTCCCCCGGCCCCCCAAACGGACGCTGGTGGCCACCAGGCACGGAAAGAGGAGGCGAAGAAGCGGATGGAGGCAGGGAGATGCACCGTGGGGCCATGCACCTGATCAAGCAAGGTTGCGGGGGAAGAACAAATCCAACCCTCCTCTCAAACAAGTACGGAACCAGGTAGGTCTAGAACACGCTTCCAATCAGTCCCAAAAAAGACACACAGAAGTTTAGTTTGATTTTGGCTCTCTCCAGAAACCCACGAAGGAATGCTTCGAGAGCAACCAATGGTGTAAGGTTCGCCAGCAACGCCAAGGGAGTTGGTGCTGAAGACGTTTACTTCCGCCATCTTCCACCCTACTCCGAAAGATTGGCATAGTACAGACCTTGGCAGGTCAAAACCCAATCCAAACTGCTAACACAGTGATGCTTTTGGGTGCCCAGCGCTCACGGTTTTTGGTGCAACACTGCTCCAACGAGGCACAGCGGGAGGCCAAGGAGCCGGCGGACCGCAGCGAGGAGGCCGCGAAACGAAAAATGGATCCCAGCTAATGGCTCACCAACATGTGCGAGCTAGGAACCCGATGGTAGTCTTTAAAGTTGCATCTGACAGGGTTGGATAGAATATACTGTATATATAAGATCTATATATATATATTATATACTGTTTAAAGTGTTAGAGACATTACCATCCCTTCCGCACACGTACATCAACCCTCATGGGTGTTGGAGAGGTAAGTTTGGATAGCTTGGTCTCACTCACTCCAAGGGGAGCTCTGATTCCAACTTATAGAGTTCACACTGATAGAGAAAGTGACCATCAGGGGGGCAACCTCATAAGAATGGCATCCAACCTAATAGCAATGGCCTCCAGCCTAATAAGAATGGCCTCCAACCCAATAGCAGCCTGCAGGTCCGAATGTGCTAAGGATCCTTCCAATTTGGGATCCAAGTAAGACAGATCCTCAGTGTGTGGGAGTGGATTCTCCAAATCTGCTCACAGCTACCAGCAAAGTTGCTGCTCCTTGAGATAGATGATGATGGATGAGTTTCAAGGTGGTGAATTTCGGGGTTTCAGCATCATCGGCTTGGGGTGGGGGTTCTTATTCTGACTTGGTATGTCGGACAGTATGCTGTCCACGGAAACTGCCCCAGAAGCCCAGACCAGCATCTCGAAGGGAAGAACACCCTGTTCTAGGGTACTTGGGCTTCAAGACAAGCCCTCCTCGCCTCCTCCCCCGGAGCGCTACCAAGGTACCTGAGGACTACAAGCAGGAGGTTCCGAAATCATCCGAAATCGGGTGGGAAACAGGTCTTCAACGGGATCAGTCCAAAAGTGTTCTATCACTCACTGTGTGCTTTTATGGTTCTACAGGCTATGCAGGTTGGGTAGCCTTCCAGAAATACACCTCATTAAATGGAGGATGATCAGTGTGGTAGAGGCAACGGCCAGCATCCACAGTCCACAGTTGCGCCTTGCCCTTTCTCCCGAACAAGTCTCACAACAACCACCAAATAGATCTATATGTTTTGTGAAGTGGCTGTTTGCTCCCTTAGTTTGGAGCTTAGACTTCCTTCCCAAATTGAAGACCACCTTCTGTGTCCCAGGCACATGAAGACTACTTACTATGATTATGTCAAAACATTGCAAGTTATTTCTTACAGTATTTATTCCCTGCTAACATCGTTGCTTTGGGAATGTACAGCGTTTCTTTCGTTCGCTGGTCCAACAATGGAGTGACTATGGATATAGGTAATTTCCATGAACATGAGAGTGTTTGGGCTGTTGGCTTTTGGAGTGGTGTGGCACGCTTTGGGGTCCATAAGCCGTTTCACAGGTTCCAAGGATATCAAGTCCTTCGCACAGAAAGTCTTAGACAGAAGCCTCCGTACCCGTACCTTGTTCTCCAAGAGCTTGTTTTAGCCAGGAGAAGACCAAGATCTACACACGCGAAGAGTTCCATGAAGTGCTCACCAAGGCCGTTTCACTCCGTGTGTTTCCAGGGACGTAACCACAGGATCGTATCGTGAGATTTGAATGTTGGTCAGAGAAGAGTATACCTTGAAACCAATTTCCGCATATCAATTGCCACCTGGCAATTTGTTGACCAAGCGGATGCTTCTGTCCATCAATAGCTGCCTGGTACCATTGCACCATGACTTGGGAGGTAGTTTGTTGGCTTTTCCAGTTGCCACAGCCGCCATCGCCAGGCACTCAAGAAGGGAGAGATCAAATGGGAAGACTACTGATCTTCGCTCGCGACGGCGTCGGATATCGTCGGATGCGGGTGCCACGCAATGAAACACACCTTTGGCGGCAAGGTCCTTTTCATGTCGTGGTGTTTTCTATTGCATCTCTATGGGCATCTGTTGGACCTCTTTCATCCGAGTGGCACCCTTCATCTTCCAGGTTTTGAACCCCCAGACTTTTCGGGGTCGCACCGCAAGTCTTTTCAACTCGGCTGCATCACATGCCGAAGCGGCAGCGGTGCCGGGTGATTCGCCTCTAATGAAGCCAGTTTGGCGAAAGCATGTCCCAGCCATTCTTTTTTGGCACCGACCTTTGAACAGAAACACCCCTCTGCACCCTCAACCCCCGCCTGCGTCATAGACGTCATAGCTCCAGAAATACATATTCCACGGTCGCCTCTTGTTTGTGTTTGAGTGTCAACGAACCTGGGCTACCAGCCTCACGATCCTCACGTGGCGCAATCAAAGAAACATGAAAACAATCAATGAAAACACACACCAGAAAAAACAAAGAAAAAACAAGAAAACACATAAAATTGAAGACCAATGAAAGCGATTATACCCGTTTCTTGGAGATGTTGGGCGGTTTCGGCGTCTCACCTGACCTTCGGAGAATGGCGGGGCGGTTTGGGCGACGCACCAGACGGAAGCCTGAGGAGAAAAAGGCGAGGGAAGCACCAGATGGTTTGGTGCTCCATAGTGAGTCTATTCTGAAACGACCTCAAAAGACTTGCACCTACAAATACCTTATAATTATCTAAAATCCTCTTAAGGATATGTTGGGCGGTTATTGTGGCTGGTTGTGGTGATAGAACACACATGAGAGTGATTCCAGGAACCTTCGGGATTGTCGAAACCTCTCCATTCTCCCTTTCTGTTGTTTGATCAGAGACACGACGGGCTCAGACTACCTCAAGCCATCTCCCTCGAATCCCTCGACTGGTCTTTTAACATGTACATGTTAGCACTAAGTGACTAAGCTAAAAGGAATCACCCTTGCTGGAGGTGTAGTTTCACGCTTGAACACCTCAACCAGCTCTCCCTGAGTACACCCCCCCTACACCTCCTGGCACTTCACCCCACCTGCCAGCGCCGGCCGCTTGCAAACTTCTCCATCTTGACGCCAGCGAACGCCGTCGGTGGGCCCAGAGAGGCCCCACGGAGAGTGGGACTTGGGGCCCAAGGGAAGAGTGAGTGACCGAACATGATTTACCTACAAACAACGGAAAGGAACTCTAGAAAGACTGAGACGTCCTCTACCAACAGGGTCCTATGCCCACTGACCCGTGGGGAGGGCACCCAAACACCCAAACACCCTCGCGGTCAACGATCCGAATCGGGTAATTACGGCCAAAGACCCGGGGAGCTCTCCAAGAAGAGTGGCTGACACAAAGTAGGTGACCAACCACAACGGCGGCACACATAAGTGTTCTTTTTCACCATCCAGGTGTTAAATGACCCAGTCAAGCAGAGTCGACACCATGTACTGTAACGTGATCTTCCGAAAAATCACTCGCGAAAGTGGCTTCAACCACTTCATACAACCAACACTTGAGACATTGAAATAGCCCCTACTGCTCAGCAGTTTAGTATTGGCATGCACCTTAGCACTACTACTAATGATTTTAATGCATTCCACCGCTGGGTGCATGCACCTTAACACCCAATGAAAGTATTGTCATGCATTCCTACCCCACTTCCATTGGGACCCAGATGAACACGTGGAGCGTTGGAGCCTTTTTGGATCCAAGCGACCACCGCTTGGATCGCTCAGGCTTGCGTGCCCTTGCAACGGTCTCCGCGCTCCTCAAGCAAGGAGGAGTCAAGCAGGGAGCACGGAGCAGGGAGCAAGAAAATAGATGGTATTGTTTGGGAGGTATTTTCGCTGGTGGTAATTTGGATGCAGTCACATCCTGTATATAAAATTCAATTGTTTGAGGCGCTCGTCAAGCGTACGAGAGTCTCACTGGTCAACCATTCACAGAACTCTAGGGAGGAGATTCGGAGATAAAAATTGTCCCCACAGAGTGCCACCTATCACTGGACAGGTCTCATGATACCTGACACCCTGTGGCTGAGGTTCCGGTTGTTCAGATTTCATTATACATACATACACGATATCATACATATATATATATAGTTACCAGCACCTTCCAACAGGTTTGCTTTGGAGGGTTGGGAAAGGCCCTGTCACAGGTTTCCATGGGTGACCTGGTTTCAGTCGGTGCTGGTATTGGTTTGTCTTCATTGTTCGTACATTCCGCCGTCTCGGAACTCTCTGAGTCTGGTGCCAGGACACCCCCGCCGAGGGGACGGAGGTGCGGACTGTGAACGAGTGTGAACGAGCGTAGCATCGGAGGAAGGATGCGAGTTGTCATACCATGTGTTGTTTTATGTGTTTGTTTTGTTTGTTTTTGCCCACCTTTATTAAGTGGAGACCACCTACTCTAATGAATTGTTCCTAGGCAAACTAACAGTGCTTACTTGTAGAGTTTGTTTGGATCTTTTGGGGCTTAGCACGACTTGAAAAGACTTCTCATTTTTTTACTTTGGTGATTCTCCCACATGTCAAGGAACACCCTGGATATGCAGCTCCCCAGATGAATGCGATTACTATATAATATATTATAATATATATATATATACAGCGAATCATAAGCAGGGGACGAAGAGATGTCGGGTTCTTGCACAACATCAATGAGAATCAGCACTAATTTGTGGTCTTCAACCCTTCGTTCCTAGGACAGAATTGAAAGAAGAATGCGTTAGACATGAAGGATAAACATGACTAGCAGCTCTGGGGCAACTCAATAATATATGCCCAACATGTGGGGAAATTTGAGATGTCCCAGAGCTGCTAGAAATCACTAGAACATACTAGAACATTATGACATTTGAGGAGGTTCTTTTCTAGATTAGCTTTTAATAGGGCTTCTGTCGTTCTTCCCTGAGCAACTTGAACAGCCTTGCCAGGAAGAGGTGAAGGAGACCTATGTGGCTTGGGCGAGCTTGCCATGGAGATGGGGTGGGCATGTCTTAGATGGTCTGGAAGGTACTAGGTACTGAGTGTTTAGTTAACCCCCTACCAAATGAACGATCACACCTTCACATGTTGCTCAGTGGCGCCAGCCTCCCTCACCGGTGCGTTCATCGGGCGTTCGATGTCTCGAGCGGAGTTGAGTCTAACATCCAAAGGGTCGGTGGACACGTCTAACGGGTGGAAGAACACGGTGGGGGGGGGTTAGCCACTGGTTCGACCTGAAGGTTGAATTGATGTTGATCTACCAGGACTGCCCAATGGAAGCCTATAGGTAGTGTGGGGTAGTCCATTGGACACGCCGACAGGAGGGTCCATGGTATGTTGATCTTTGTTTTCGTGTTTGAATCAAATCTGAGCCTGGAGACACGAGGCACCTCCAGGCACTGTGCTTGGGAGCCACTGCCGACATCATCGAAGGGACCAACGGACCCGCGCGGCACCGCCAGACGAGCGAGACTCGATGGATCGTGGAGCCCCAGTCAGAGCTGCGGCTGCTGGTTGGGGATGCCCAGATCTGAAGATTCGGAAGTTTGTGGCACTTTGGAGCACCTGGTAAACCACTTGGTAAACCCTGGTGCTTCGGGTGATTCTTTAGTGCACCCAGGATTGGGCCCTGCCCATCCCGGCCCTATTTAGAGGGAATCGACGGTTAATTTAGTTGGTACGTGTTTGATATGTTCTAAGTTCCTTAAGCAAGTCACAGAAACTGTAGCATGCTGTAACCAAATAACCCAGCGAGCCACCTGTGTAGGTGGCACAATGACCCTGTTTGACAAGCTGCAAAGATGGCTCCGCGTGCTAAGCCCACTAATCACCCCGGGGTTGTCTAGTCTGAAATCAACTGAAATCGCTGTAGATGAATGCTATTTCATCTGTTTTGACATCATGGAAGAGGGTTCTGAACCAAGATTTAAGTGGTTCAAAGTTGGACCTTGGTGATCATCGGGGTGCAACAAAACAGGCTTGTCCAGCTGTTTGAAAGAAGTGTTCAACTCCTTTCATGCGCGCTTTTGAGCTTTGCTTCCTCAATTCAATTGACGTAGCGGCCGCGAAGCCGACGTAGCAGCACCGACAACTCAAGAAGTGGCCCAGAATTAGATCAACAGGGCCGAACAGGGTCGTGCTTTGTAGGTTATAGGTTGATGCTCCAAGATGCTGCTACTGTACCGAGCTTTTTGCATTTGCAAGGTGCCTTCTTTTGAGATATATTTAAAGGCTTACGCCTGACAGCCTGAAGGAAAGAATAAGGGGATTGCATGGTATCTCTTTAGCTTTGGTTCTTTGGCCTCTCTCTTTGTCTCTCTTTTCGCACCCTGTCAGACCTTACCGGGCCAATGTTTCGGGTGCTTCTTGTAGGAAGGGGAGCAGAATCACAAAATGCTAGTAATGCAGCAGTGCTCAGTAAGCCAAACTCGCACCACAAGCCGCTGAAACCGGACAGCGTCAACAACGTGTTTCAAAACTGTAATAACCGGGACATTTAGTGGGTTGGGGCTGGGGGTGCATGCCTTAACCTTCGGTAAACCAAAAAGTTAACGAAGGGCCGGGGAAAGACACAATGCCGGTGCCCAGAAGTTCATTAATGCTGGAGAATGACAACGTCACATTCCTCAGACAACCTAACAAGAGTGAAAGGAGCCAAGCAAGAGCAAATGGAAGCCTTAGATTCTAAGCACGAGGTGGGTCCTGCGCTGGTCATTTGTCTACAAGTGTGTACGTTGCAGAAGCGAAAGTCGGAAGATATGTTGCAGTGTCCTCGGCTGGAGCTATGTGATGTTTTTTGGGTGTGCTCCAATGCCCGAACACCCCAGGCGGTTTTGCTGACAGATGCTGACAGTGACCCCTGAAAGACCCAGCTGATCCAAGATGGCAGTCCCATCATCCAGGTCCGTAATCTGGGGATGACACCTGACACCGAGCGAACTTCTCGCCGACGAAGCTGTGCCCTTTTCTTCAGACCAAGCCTGAAAGCCATGTCTTCCTCCCATAGGCCATGTATTTGGCCACAAAACGTATACAGTACATTACAGTACAACCTTTATTCAATTCAAATTCAATAGGTTCACTTTCGATGAGGAATCTATCAAGGTGTCGCAAAACCAGTGCTTTGGGGCAGCTTGGAGCCACACGATCTTCTTCAAACCGGTTTGACCAAAACGACACTTCACCCCGTGGACTCCCCACCAACCATGTTTCCACCTCTTTGGGGGGGCGCGCGTGAGGGGGTCGGGGGGTTGAACCTCAGGCCAAATCCTGAACTCTCTTCCTGGGAGAATCTCGACAACGAATCTAGTTTGGGTCAATTTGATTGCAGATGTGTGGCGACCTACACCGCTCAGCACTCTCATCGCACTAGACTGGGGTCGGCGGATTGTATGATGGTCATTAATGATATTCAACTGGAAAACATGGGAAAACACAACTCAGCCCCCGTGTTTTTTTAGCCTTTTAGAACCTGAACCTCGCCCATCCGACAGCATCTATGGGGGATGCCGGGGATGCCACGGTCGGGCCACCGACCGCGACAGTGTCAGCCCAGGTGCATTTCACCTCCACCGAGGCCAACTGAACCGCAGCTTTCCGACGGTTTTGGGTCTCAGCCATGGAGCCGGAAATGGTTGGACTCAGTCCCAAAAGCCGCTTTTGGGGAAAAAACCACTCCGTCCGAGTTCGAGATGCGTTTTGGTTCGGATGTTCCCAGGTTTTTGGGGCAGCTGATGGTTCCGAAGTGCGGAGAGCGATCCGCTTGGGCCAAAAGCTGAGTCCTTTGGACAGAGCTTAGGGATCCGTTTGAGACCTGCCACCGCCCACTCCGGCATTGGCTTTCCGGTCGCTGGTGTTTTTTGGCCCCAAGAAGGTCCCTTCACGAAACAAAGCTGCATCTTGTAGCTGTGAAACTGCTGCAATTTGATCACCGTTAAAATTTCCACTACAGAATTGGAGGTCTTGGGACCTCTATAAGACCTCCATTTTATAGAAAAACAGCTTTTGGCTAAAAAAGGGGGGAGGTCATTTTGTAGACAAACAGGCTTTATTGACCATAAAGACCATTGAGACTTAGCATTCTGTAGACAGATTTTGGTCGTGAGTGTGACGGCCAGTGTCATTCCAACAAGCATTTTGTAGACCCTGATCCTTTGAAAGTTCATTTTGTAGAAACATGATCTTGGAGACAGCGGTGTGGGTATTTTTTAGTAGCAAGACTTGGGAGGCGTGCGTTCCGCTTTTGGCATTCACATTTTGTAGTAGCAAGACTTGGAATAAAACCACAAAAAACATCAAAGAAGAATCAAGAACTGCACGTGCAAGACTGTACTGTATCCTGCACTATCCTGCAACACCCACTGAAGCCAATTTTGGCTGCAAAGCAAGGACTGAAAGCAGTTAGACGTGCCGTGCTGTTCTGACCGGTCATTTTTTGTAGGCAAAATACCTCTTGCCTGTCTTGACATGAGTGCGTTGTGACCTGTCATTTTGTAGTGAACTTGTTTGTGCAGCCCCCTGCTTTTGTAGAGCCAGGCAGCAGCCCTATTGTTTGTAGAAACCCCTCATTACATGCAGTGGCCAAGATCACCATGCTAATTTTTACATATATGCAATTTGTTTTTTTTGCCAAGCACCGTGAATCGTGAGAGATTCAGCGCACTTGTTTTTGTTTGAAAAGTATTCTGACTCCTTTGGTGGAGATGAACAAGTATGGTGTGGGAACCTTCCAAAGTGATCAACTTTGGTGAATGTAGCTGGGCTTTGAATGTTTATCTTTGAACGGTAAATGGCCGATGGGTCGACTGGACGGGAGGAGGAGTGTGGCAGGCCACCTGGGTGAGAAGCTTTTTGTTTGCATGCATCATATTACATGTAGTACTAGAATATTCCCGGTCTACTGGAAAGGGTTTAGACTGACTAGCAAGAATCACACCATGAATATCCTCAATCTCCTTTTTTTTTCAGGACGGATGCCGGGCTCCTGTTCAGTGTTCATTTACAGATGTTTTGCAGGTGGCCACCCACTATGCCAACCTCACCTTTGAAGTGGTGGATGCTGTGGGTAGTGGTTCGGAATGCCTGGATGGGGTCTACTGGGGCGGGATGAGACCGCGTTGAGAGAATATGACACGTTCCTTTAAAGATGAAATTCAATCAAGATGTTTATGCCGGTGTTTGTAGCTGTAGGTGTATATCTGGAGACGCCGCTTTCGGAAATCCATGCATCAACTATAGCCTGTTGAGATGATCAGTGAGCTCGACTATTCACGGTGTTGTAAGGGAGACCTGCAGGTCTGGGTGTTGCCTTGCTAGAAAAGTGCACCTTTCCTGAGTCATTAGCTGGCCAGAACGGAGACCTGGAGTAGAGGAAGGTCATGGTTTGCCAACCCTGCCATGTATCCTTATGTAACTTCGCAGCAAACTGAAACAAGTGAATCACTCAGCTCTGTGGACGCTCACAAGATTTGTCATATTTGTCACACTTGACTTTGTTTTAGCTTCACATTGTGTTGAAGAAACCTCATCTTGCAGTCGTAGACATGCACAAAGCCAAGCCAAACTCAGGTCAACATGTATATAATTTCCTTTTCTGGCCAAGAATCAGAAAGCCCGCTCGTCTTGTAAATCTTGTTGAAACCCCATGAATCCAAAGGAGAAAACAACCCATTATAGATTCAAATTAACAAATCTATGATCTATGATCTATAGTTACAGGCTCACCGGATTTGTGGAAAGAACATAGACCATCTTCCATTCGTTGCATATCCACTGCCATCTTGGCCACGTCTGCACCGACAAAACCACTCCCGTTTGACCTCCACCGCCGGGACCGGCGCCGACCAGGTCCGGTGTACATCGGCGTCAGTGGCGTGGCGGCGCTGCCGGGCATCGCCACGGAGCCGCGACAGATCTTCCCACGCTGGGGGCGCCCGGCACTGTGGCCGCGCGCAACACGGAGGAGCGAGCTTTGACAAGGGGAAGGCCGACACGACCAAAAAGAGAAGCCTGGGTGTGGAGAAGAAGATAGCATGCAAAATGGTGCAAGAGCGCATGCCATAGCCAAGTGATACTCGATTCAGGTGTTCTTCTGGTGGACACAGTCTCTAACTGCCTCTGAGATGTGGGAAGGTTGGTTGTTGGGGTGGCTTAAGCTCAACCTAGCGATTTCATGCAACATCATGAACACCCCATGACACCATTGCCGATTGCGGAAAAGTGTGGCTCCGGAAGACCGTTGGGCCTTGGTGAGGTCTCCAAATCTTGACAGTTGCCTCTTTTGTTGCAAACTTTCGGTCCAAACTTTTGAGGCAAATTTCAAGTCAGACACTCTTCATGGCATTTTGATTCGTTCTTTTTTTGGGGTTTTACGTACGCCAGGAGGCAGCAGGCATGCCCCGGTGGTCCCCCACGTCGCTGTTGTCCCTCACAGTGCAAGGCTTCAAGAAGCGTCGCCCAGAAGATGGCTATGCGGCGCGGAGCTGAGCGGCATGAGACACCCCTGCTGTGTGGGTCCGGTTGCACTTCGGAGACCTGAGCGGCAAGAGAATCAGAATGCATTAATGCATTGTAAATGATTGTTTAAAAGGGGTTTCGGGTTTAATTGTAGAATGTCCGTTTAAAACCCCCACGTTGTAAACTATAAAACATGAGATGAAACTATCATTTCGACTTTCCCAGAAGGGAGGCCCTGGTCCAACTATCCTTAGATCTTCCTAAGATACGGGTACCTGAATGTACCTGGTGTTTGCCCAAGTTTTGTCATGAAAAAGTGGTGGATGGTAGATCCAACCCTGTGCGGGTCCCCAAGCTGCTTGGGGTGGGCAGTCAAGTAGGAGCAGGGTGTGTTAATTAGTGGATACAACGGACTCTGCCAGCGCAAACCCAAGAGACGGCTCGGAAGGGCTTTCTGGGAACGTAGTTCGGAACTCTGCAAGTTCCGATGTTTCCCTTTGCACTTGCCAATCTCACGAGGCCCCTCTTCGGTTGCAAAAGGGTGGATATTAGACGACCTCAAGTGAATGAATAATGGACAGCCCTAATTACTATCCAATAGGCATTTTTGTGGAGCTCCAACAGATTTCGTGACTATCGAACTTCGAAGTCGTCAGAAAACAACAATTGTCGCCCCATGGAATTGCCAGGTGAAAGCCTTCGTCACATCCCTTGGCCGGGGGTCTCAGGGTTTGAGCAAAATCCGGAGTATGGCCATGGTCGTTTGGTGTTTTGACAAAGTTTGGCACATGACCTACTGTATCTGGTGACGGATGGGATTGGATAGGATCGGATAGCTGACAAGTCCAACTGGTCTTGCGGGAGGTTCAGAGGATTCGATCCTCCCGACAACTTGTTGGAAAACTGTGCCTGGTATACACCACAAAGTCCACGAAGTCCAGTCCAGCTCCTAAATGATTCGGAAGTAAGGTCAAGGAGTTTGCTTGTATGGGGAATTGTGTTATTGGACGGTTCTGATTTGAGCAACAATACTGGACTTTCTAGAACTTGTGGTTGTCCTCAATGTGTGGTAAAAGCATGATGGCATCGCTTTGGCTTGCTGAAAATGATTTTGACCAGGACGTGACCCTGGACGAAAAGCCCTGGCCCCAACGGTCCATTGCTAGCTGGCACAGACTGGCACCAAAACAAGCAACCTCGGAGCTGAGCTTTGCAGAACCAGTGTGGTTGCAGTACTGCCCATTAGGTTCCAGAGTCAGAAATGGAGTGTCCAAACTGAGCACGTTAGAAGCACATCCTGGCCAGGCCTGTTTCGTTGCCTTTGTGTGGCATTTCTTCATATGTTTTGCATCACAAGGCGAGCAGCTTTTCGGTCACTGGATGTGTTCCCAACACACCATTCTGACTCAGGTCTCAAAGGAACCGCGCCTCTCGCGGCTGCTCGTCCGCCGCGATCGGCACCTGCGCCTGGTCGTGGCGCCGATCCCGAGGTCTCTACGACTTTGGACCTTTGCTCGCTGGACGCACACCCTCCAGCCGAATCCCCGTGGCCGGATGGCCAAGAAAGATCGACCGAGTGACCCGGATCCGTGGTGTGACATGGGTGTGGTCTGTTAAAACGAATGAGACCATATTTTCATTAAATATAAATATATAGTCTTTTTTGGATGCTATATTTCTCATGTCTTGGTGTGATGCTTTTGCCTTTTCCCTCCGACAGGAAATGGTGTTTGTTTATGTTTGTTTACATCTCCAACAAACTGAGAGCGAGCTGAAAGATGCTCCTGCAGTAATTTCTGAAATGCAAACACCACTAAGATCCTAGTACAATCTAGTACATGTATTTGATGAAAAGCAAACTCCTGGACAAGGGAAGCCTGGTTGTCCACCCAGAGCCTGCCTCAGCCTCTCTGCTCCCTCTCAGCTCCCGAGGTCGAGGAACCTGAGGATGACCAAGGCTCGCCACCGTTTTCGCCGCCGGTGACCGACAAAGCATGGAGCGGAGCACGTCGGACCATGGAGAGGACCTCTGAGACCCTGGTGGAGTTTCGGTGATTAAATGATCAACATATTAAGGGGCACCCTCTAGAGGTCACCTACTGTTCTAGGACTCAAAGCTGCATTACATGGATTTACCATTTCCCAGATGTTCCATGATGTTCCCACCATCTACAGAGTCCTGTGCCAGGCCTAAGATCTCCCTCCATACTACCTACCCCATCAGTGAATCATCCGTAAAAACCGTCTCCACCTTCAAGACGGTCTTGGTGTCCCACTCCGTCGACGCTTCGCCGGTGGAACGAAGCGAGCTCCGGACCTCCGGACCGACCGACCGACTCTGCCAGGCGGCGAGGAAGGGGCGAGTCCGGACGAGACACTGCTGGCACCAGAGCCTTGGCTTTGACGAACGGACCAGGTGGGTGTGGCCTGTTGGAGGTGAGCGTGTTTTGGTGCGTTTGGTTCACGAGGTGAGCTTCAGACCCTTCTGAGGCCCCTACGTTCTTTTTTTCAGAGGTTCCTGGAAGTAACTGTCTGGGCCAACGGGGATGTGTTTGGCGGAACAGGAGGAGGTGCTTCGCCCAGAGGTGCCACGCCTCCTGTCACGGCCGAAGCACTGTTGCACCAGCATGCTGGTGCTCCCACCGCTTGGGAGTCCACATTGGGTTTGGTTGGTTTGCTTTTGTGGGTGTCCAAGATTGAAAGGAGTGTCTTGCAATGTCTTATAATGAAGATTCCAGGAAACAATATATATATATATAATATGAAAGAATCATCAATGATCAATGATCATCAATGCTTACCACCTTGGCTGGTTGCAACCCTTCATTGTTTGGAAACTCGAACACCAACCCAACATCTCGTCCACCGCCTGCTCCAAGGAAGCGCCCGCAGTACAAGCTTTGAGCCCTTACGTCTTGCGCCATGCAGAAAGTGCACCCGCTCAGCTCCCGTGGGACGTGTGTTGGATATATTGGGGCAGGCTGAAAATGTCAAGGAGTATGATGCAGCAGAGCACTACAAACTCGACGTTTTTATGTGCAGGAGAGCTTCTTGTTGCTGGATGTGTCACTGAGGGACGAGAAGAGCTGTAAAGAAAGCATCCCTTCATGCGGGCGATCGCAAGTGTGTTGGGGACAAGCACTCAAGACGGACCCTACCGGATGGCAGTGCAATCTGGTATCTCAAAAAGGGTTGAATTCGGGAACCAGTCATTTGAAGACCCACTTGAGTCCTCTCAAACGGACCTTGTAAACTTTGGGGATAGACGCTTCAGCTATCGGAATTTTCAAGGGGGGGGCGAGAAGCGATAAACGCTCAACATGTTCGCCGTCCAGTGGTTGGTGGAGTGAGGGTTCTCATTGGTTCCTTGCTGCAATTTGCTTGCACTAGGTGAAATATGTTGCCGCTGTGCTTGTTGGGTAGGATGCAGTACAGTACACCTTCCTAGCCACTATCACTAACTTATTGCATGACTTCTGAACAATAGGACGTGCTGAAGCTCTCACAATCAAAGACAGGTTCGGGCCAATAGCAACTACGAGAAGAATGGTCTCTTCAATCAGTCGCCATAGCTGCATTCAAAAGCTGCAGTACCTCCCAAAGGGGTGGTTTGGCAAGACCTTTTGCCTGCGGCCATTTGTTGCAAAGCAAAACCAATTCTTCGGGAGGTGCTGGTTCAAGAATTTTCATAGATCCGTTAGCACGACGTCCAGTCCCATCTCCCAGTTCCGCGCAGCCCGGAGACCCACCTGGCAGATATCCGCATCACCAACGACTCTCTTTTCCCCGCCAATGTCCGCCTTGGATCCTTGGTCGAGGGCAAGAGGATCGGGAGAAAACGACGAGGGCGAGGTTCTGAGAGATCCACTTTCGACGAGGGAGTGTTTCTTGGAGGGTTTCATGGGGCTTCTTAAACCGCTATATATGGTTTAAAGTTATAAGTGAATCCCGGATGGCACGCGACATTTTACTGGTGTGCCAAGAGCTGTTGGGCGCCGGCAAATATGTGACCAAAAGGACTGGGTGTCAGGCGATCTTTGGGTATTGAATGTAAGAATCTCAGCAACATCAACCGCTGTTTGGTCCTTTGTGTGTCATGTGAGGCTTTTCTGAAACAGGCAGAAACATGCAGAAAAATCGGTTCGATGCGACCAAATAACCGGTATTTGTTGTTGTTTAAGTGCTTCCTGGAAAGATAGCATCATTTGTTGGAAGTATCCTGAATTATGCAACATCATGTCCTTGTAGCAGTTTCTCGTAGCCGCGTAGCCCAGACACGACCATTGACCAAATAGCTCCCCCTCACGGGTTGCGTGCCTTTCTCCACCAAGGCCTTGCCTCTGCGGGTGGGGACTTTGCCGTTGGTGAGGAGAGCGAATGCCGCGCCGCGCGCGGACTGCGCGGATTCGATGCCGTGGACGCACCGCCGCACCGAGGCGTTGAAACGGAAGAAAGGAGCTTCGGAAAGTTCGACCTCAATTTGCTTGGAGAGATTGGAGTGCGGACGCATAACTATTCTTTGGATTATTTTTGTTGTGCCTCCAAGATCACTGTATATATATATATACAATTGCGCTAACAGTGGTTCGGAACATTTCCAGCTGGCCCTGATCCTCGAGAGGTGTATCGTTTGCAACTTGGGGCACTGGAGTCAGAGAACCACACTCAATTGCACATGTCTCGACAGGGTTCCACGCTCTTGAGTCAAATGTTCCTTTACCATAGAAAAACGATGGGAGGCATTGATGTTTGACCCATCGCCATGTCTGGACTATTCTCAAGCAAACAATAGGCTATGGGTCAAACAAGCGCAAACAATAGGCCATACCTATTTGGCGGGAACATAGGCTATGTCCAGCAAGCGCAATTTTTGGGACCACTGAATGTTCACGCCTTGGATAAGCCAGTGTGAATGTGACTTTGCTGGAAGCAACATGCCGTGATGGCAGTCGGTTTTTCTTTGTGCGTGCCAACAACCCAACTGAGCCCTTTTGAGCAACCTACCGGTTCCTTCATACAAACTATATGTATCAACATGTCCGCTATTGGTGTCCATTGTCTCTCTCGCCCTTAAGCTGGGCTGTGGCAGCTTCTCCAGATCGCAGATTCACCCTATATGAGTAACCCCACATAATGGCGAGCCCTGGGCATTCGGGTTTTGTTGGGAATTGGGGACTCCAACATGTTTAACTCCGGCTACTCAATCGACATGGACCTGTCTCGTGGATTGCAGGGACCACCAAGGCCACTCCAGCTGAAGATATCATCCTGAGAATTCTGCCATTTGAGGACATCGCAGGACCAGCAAACGATGTTTGCGTTCCAAATCCCATTGGCCGCATGTTGCCACTAATTCCAGAACACATCGTCAAACTTGTCAAGGGTCAGTTCTTCCGGCCCATGGGAGTGAGTGGACATCAACTCATTTGTAGGACATCAAAGGTCCTTCGCCTTTCATCGTGGAGCCAGACACCTTGAAGTCTAGAAGCCCAGCACGAAGTCTGCACGTATTTGCGTGTAGTGTAGTGGTGCCGAAGCACAGGCCTGCCATATATATATATAGAAAGGAAAGGGCCATGAAGGGCCAATAGATAGAAGAGTCCAAACAATGAGTGAAGTGCTTGGTGGGGGAATTGTTCGATAGATCCAGGTAAGCTTTGGATAGCCTACTCACAGTAGGTCCAGCATATAGCCAAACAGAAGTTTCCAAGGGTCAAAATCGTAGGGCTAAGAGCAGTTGTTGCCTACAAAGTAGTACTCAAGCACGGTGTTTGGGCGTGTTTCGTGGGGGATGGTCGATGAGTCGTCAGAGACCGCCAAAGGTGCCTGTATATGATGTTTGTTCCTTACATACACAATATGTCACAGTCTCATACCTGGTCACACCAAAAAATTAAAAGACACCGCAAGAACATTCTTTCCTGAACAGGCAATTCTGTGTGCCGTTTCAATTCTCCCCGTGTGTGTACATGATTATATTATACATTGTATTATACATATAATCTAAAATACCCACTGAGTTGTACTTGAAGGCTGCCAAGCAGTCACTCGCATGTGAAGACAATGTGAATAGCGTTGGTGGTCCCTCACATTGCAGTTGGTCCACACCCATATGCACAAAGATGATGCACTCAACTTGGACTTGTTTGGGGCATGTGGCATACATGCAGCATGCCACTGCCGGGTCCAACACAGGTCCAACACAGGTCCAACCATGCAACTGCAGACATTTTGTATAAATGTTTGGCTGTTGTGAGGTAGAATTATCCTCTAGAACAAGCCTCATGGATGAGATCGAAGGCTTTCGTTTGCCCTCGCAACCCTCAGGCTCGAAGTTCAACAGGAGGCCGAGGTGAAGGCGGTGGCGGACTTGGCGACTGGGACCCGACCCTTCCAAACCAGAAAGACGCGTCTTAGCCCAGCTGAAAGAAGACCCAGCATACCCAGCCTCCGTCAGAAGAGCTTTTCTAAGCTGGTAGGATCACATTGAATCAGCTTTGGGGGAAGAACCTCCATCAGCCGTTGGAAAGCCTCCAGTCTAGGTCATGCATCAGAGGAAAGAAGTTAACTTTGGAACAGCATGGGCTACGGACAGTGGACAAGGAGTCATTAGGTCTGGTGCAATCTGTGGGAAGCTGAGTTTGTTGATGCCGAGGTATTTTTATGTATTATGGTGCATGTGTTTAACTTATGTTTCCATCCTCGTCTAAGGGTGTTAGAAAGCAGGTCAACTAGGCGCTCGTTCCAACTTTGATTGCTCATTAAACAGAGGTGCCGAGTCGAGGTTCCTTTCTACCTTGGTATTGAGAATCCTTTGAAACGCCGCTTTCGCCAGATCTGGTGCTTCCCACCAGAGAAGGGTGTCTACAAGGATCGGATTGCTGGGAGACCTAGCGCGGGCTTGGAAGTCTTGGGGATTGCCCGGGTGGGAATTCCCTCGGGTTGAGAAAAAAGACCATGTATCTCTAAAAAGGGAGGCCTTCTGACAGTCTGACTTGGATAGACTGGTATATGTTCCTATTACATTTGAGGGGTCGAACTGGGAGGTCTGACGGAGGTCTGCCAGGCCGATTTGCGGGGTTGGTGGTGGCTGATTCCTGGTGAGCGCTTGACACATCACACGTTGGGTGTATGTCAATTCACGGCTTGTTGGGACTGTTCTGAAGCATCGGGCTTCACTCGGCTTAGGAGAAAGGCAGATAGTATCCCCTCCAAGCAAAGCAAACATCATATTTGACTTTGGAAGAGGCTCCAACATCAGCTCTTCCGTTGATGTGTGGGAAGCTGGACTCCATACCTTGCATGTCTTCGTTTCAAGATATACGCAACATCAATCAAAATCAGTCGTCACAGCTCGCGCGGCGCCTTGATGATGTGCTCAGTATCGTGGTATACTCGTCACGCAAGTGCATGTGCAAGTTGAGATGGATCCTTCTCCTATAGACACCACTTATATATATATATATGACACCCAACCTAGCAAGTACCGGGTATCCTTCTGTGAAACGATGAGTTTTGGTCGGGACCTCCAAGACTCGGCAGCCACCCTGGCGGCGGCCCCCCCCCCACCCGTTTGGAGGACCGATGTGTTTGTTTCACACACCGATCAGGTGGCGCAGATCGAGCACAACCCCGATCCAGCCAGGGCAGCCAGACGCTGCAGTGGAGCGAGGGCGAGTAGGGCGAGTGGTGGTATAGTGCTTGGATGGGAAGGCTGAGAATCTCGTGTGGACTATGGCCATGTTTATAGTGTTTGATTGGTATAGTGTTTAAATGGATTTAGGCGAATGGCCAATTGGACATGGTTCCTCATGATTCCTCCCTGGAGATGTTTTGAAGGACATCGCGAATGGCCAATTGGTATTCTCCCTGGAGCAAGTCTCAGTCGTCGAGGATTTCTGGAAAGGCTCGGCTGATTGAGGAACGCCAAGTACATCCACAAACCGCATGTATATATATATATATACAGTACCGATTGATGTAACACTCTTAGAACCCTTGCTTCATTTCAACCCCCCCCAAAAAAGTATTCAATAGACCTCAACTTCCAGTCTAAGACACTTTCCCCACATCTCCCCCAGAACAGTGGGACACCTGCGCACCCACCACCCCACGAGTGAGCCCACCCTCGTGCCGAGCCCACACCGCACCGCCGCGTGGCCAAAACTGGTGCGGACAATGCCTCGGACACCTCCAGGTGGCCTTTGACCTCAATGCCTTGGGAGAGATTCCAGGCATCTCCTTGGACCGAGAAGAGGCCGGAGAAAAGAGTGGAACCCGATAGGAACACCTGGGACAACCTGGGACGATGGGGCGAATCCGTCGCGTCTCTGAGTCTTGTTGATAGGGCCATAAGTTGAGAAGGGGAGTCTTTGTTGTTTGGGAACAGGGCCAGGAGTTCATTTGGTTTGGTTCGGTGGAGTAAACGGAATGGCATCTTTCGGGTCAACAAGACAATCTCAAACTCTTCACGTTGAGAGGTCCGCGGTCCAAGAGTGTTCGATGTGTTTGTGCCTTTAACAACTCGATTGTGGAGTTTTGGAACAAGTGTTCACCTTTGCGTTGCAACTTGATGTTATGGCCCTATGAGTCCTTCGAGTGGACAGTTCCACCTCATCACGATCCATCATCCGATCGTCTGTCATCTGGCTAACATGTCGTGGCGCACCTTGGCGCACCGTGGCAGCCGTGGCCGTGGCAGGTGGACTTTGGCCGTTTGATGATGAACATCCGTGCGGAGGATCAGAAGGCCGAGGGTCCGACCCACCGCTCGGGTCCGATGGGTCCGACCCGCCGCCGGAGGAGAGGGAGAGGCCGGCCAAGTGGGTCGTCGGTGGGTGACCTGATCAAAGAGCTGCGAGGTTGGCGTTGCAGCAGGATGTGCATTCTGAGAGATCTCCTGGGCCCTCAGGGGGAAAGGCTCGTTCAGAGGATTTCACAGGGCTAGAATTGATTAGAATTGGTCTGACTGGGTGTGTGTGAATTTCGGAATGACACATCATTTGCTTCCTCATTTGCGCTTTGCCACAGCCAGATCTGCAAAGTTGGCACTTTGGACTTAGCATGCGCCAACCTTGGAAGTTTAAGTAAAGATTAGTTCGGTGAAAAGTTGTGTTGGACCAAGTCAGTTAAAAGGGGCGCTGCACTCTTTATCCAGGTCTGGAGGAGTTGTTGTTTTCTTTCATTCATACGTAGTTGTGTTTTCACATCATGTGTGCTATCATCTCTCCAACAAGCCGCACCGCTCCATCGATGGATCCCGAGCAAAAGCGCCTAGCAACTGGAAGGTTCGCATCAAGAACGAGAGCGCTGTGCCCTTCAGCTTGCATGGGCTCGGGCAATGGCTGTGGCCTGTACTGGGTGTGGTTTAGAAGAGGAGTTGATCAACCTGGAGTGCTCTGATAGATTCTGCACTCATGCACGGAGAATGATCATTCGAGGACGGAGAACATGCAGTGTGGACGGCGTGGACAGCAAGTTTCACCTTTGCAACTACTTATTTTCACAGTTCTTGTATACATCTCTGGAGAAAGGATTGAACGGGTCCAGCCATTACGGGTCCATAGTCCATAGCAATCAGTTTGAAGTTTGGAAGGCTTGCACAGTTTGAGATCCAGCGTTTCGGCGGATTCCTGGCCATTTAAGACCTCAGCTTCTCCATTGTGAGCCTTGATTCACTTACCCTGGTGAAGAGCAGCATCAAGCCGGAGAAAAACCTGGTTTTTGCTTGTTCACATACTTTGCGCTTTGTATACATTGCTATCTTGCCGTGACCATCCCGCAGTCATTTGCGATCCCGTTTATGATAGTATTACATTGCTTATCGATTCACCCGCACACCCACCAACGTTCGTACCACTGTTTGTGTACTACCACTGAGGGCTGTCCGCTGGCAGCTACTATGCAAAGACTCCAAGTCCAAGGCTGTTCGGGTCGCTGTTTGGGCGGAAGCGGATGCATTTGGAGGCCAAACGCCCAGGGTCGCAGGAGTCGCAAAAGCTATTTTATTTGAGGTAGTTGGCCGGTCCACCCAACTTGTGAAGGCACTATTTTTTAAGAAAACAACTTAGGCTATCTCTGATGTTTTTTTCCAAATAATACGAGTGCAAAAAACAAGCGAACAAAAAAGCAACTACAAAAAAAAAAGAATCCAAAAAGCAAAAAAACAAATGAAACAGCTTTTTCATTTTTTTGGGGGATTTGTGTTTTTTTGCTTTTGTTTTTTTCATGTGCGTTCTGTTTTGCTTGTTTTTTGTTTTTTTCATATGTTCATATATGTTCATATGCTTTTTGGCTTTTTGGATTTGCTTATATTTGCTTGTTTTTGCTGTTGCTTTTTCATTTGCGTTGTTGTTGCTTTTTTTGGATTTGTTTGCTTTTGCTGTTAGCTTTTTGTAGTTGTTTTTTTTGCTTTGTTTTTGCATTCTTATTATATATATATATATGTTCTTATGTTCAAGATTCACAGAGTTAGCCTGGGTCCGGCGAACATACCATTAATTGGTTTTGTTTGCGTTGTTGAACCTTTAGATGCAAGCCCGGGTATGCTTGCACTATAGGTGGGCCATCATCGTTGTCGTCGTCGTCGTTGTTCTGTTTCTCTGTGGGGGTGGCAACCACAAGAGTTCTATAGAAACTGATACTACAAGATAATCAATGATATATATATATATATATATATGCCTCGTCCCACCCGCTACGTCTTCGGAAACCTTCGAAAAGGACGAAAACGACGCCCATAGTGGCTGGGTAGACTGCTCGATGTTCCAATCTGAGAGAAGCCGGGAGGACCTCCAGTCGTTGAAGAAATCAATCATCCCGGATGGGCTCCAACGATATCCCCAAAAGGTGCTTAGGCTTAGACACTCCAAACACACCATCTTCTCAGGAGGTCAGCCAGCAGCCTGGATGGGCATAAACCTTTTTGATCCTTGTTGCAATTGGCACGGTGAAGTTGCTTGCTTCAGTTTCCGCCGGGAGTTGAGATAGTGGAACGTGTTTTTGTGTTTTTTCTGAGAAGGTTCCATATAGATTCCATACATATGATGGCCGGGTGTCCATCGAACCATCAACTAGAGGTCGTGGACCGATCCAGAGGCCCCAGCCCTTTGTCCACCACTTCGGTCAAAGAGATACATCCGACCCGAGCCCTTTGGGTCCGTATCTTTTCTTCAGGACCCAGAAATGCTAGTACCTCCCCGTTCAGGGCCATTGACCTTCGGGTAACTTCGGTTGTTCCTCAGATTCTGGGATGTCCGGGGGTCCAGAAAAGAGAATCAAATGCCCCGACCTTGGAGGAACCATCACACCTGACTCGGCTTTTGACTGTTGGGGCATTGGTGTCACCGACTGGCGGGCCTGGCTGGAGACCAGGCTGCCGAGGAGGCTGCCGAAGGAGAGACCGGAGAACAGGCAGGGAAGCATACGCCGATGTGATCAGGCATCCAGTGACGGCCTTCACAGACGGTTTTGTCAGCTTTGTTGTTCTTTTTGCAATCTTTTACACTTTTTTTACATACATGCTGAAGTATGGCTGGGCCAGTTGAAGGTGGAATCAGATGTTTGAGTGCGTGCGCGTTTGTGGGTGAAAGCCCAACACATGTGCTAAAAGGATGTCAACCGGCCTTTCCAAGCTGTAAATTCCTGCCTTTCCAAGCACCGAACTGCCGGGGGTGACCCATGACCGCTTTGGATCCCCCTTCCACCGCATCCAACACCAACTACGTTGCGAACGGTGGACAAAGGGCATCGCTACGAACGGAGCGATCGGACGCTACTCGGGTTGGGTCAAAAAGACCGCGCGGTGACCATATTACTCGTTTGACCATACTCAAAACTTGAGAGCCACAAGAAAATTGGTATAGATCGTGTTCAAAGGGTCAGAGATTCCACATGACTCTTTCTGAGAGAACTCTTTCACGTGGGAGTTCTACCATGGCACTGTAGCTTCACGCCGGACCGATAGGAGGTTCGCATGGAGCTGTGGCAGACATGATCCATCAGCGATCGGTAGACATCACACCACTCAAACTTGTTGGGCCGCAGCCACTTGGCAGCCACTTGAACAACTTCAGCCACTCGACCCTGTGAGTTCCAGCGGAAGAGCCGGTCGTGCCGATCGAAGAAGAGCCGGACAGAACGCGTCTTTGCAGCAACACCGTGTTGACCAAGATGGACGCCACTCCAAGGCATTTCGAGTTGGTAAGCGGTTGTTCTTTGTGATCTTGAACATTCAAAAATACAAGACCATCGAGAACAGGCGATACCGGTGCCGGTCTGGTGATGGACATGTCTCGGCCAGCAGGGACAACTGTGTTTGCGCTTCCGGCACTTGAACGAAACATGAATTGTGTTTTTAATACAGCTTGGAAGTGGGGTGATTTGGTGCTTGAGACTTCTCGGAGCTCCTTGACTTGATCTTGGGTTGCATCTCCAAGTACTTTCTTTTTTGGTCCTAGCCCTGCTGAACCCGTTGCTGGCCCACAGCGGTCATTTTTGCTTCCTGCTCAAGTTGCTTGCACATGGAGCTTGCTCACCCACAAGAGCCTTGTGGTGCCGAAAGAAGTAGGTGGTAGTGTAGGTGGTCATCCTCCGCGATTCACAAGTGTGGCCAAGTGGACAAGCACCACCTGCACTGCGCCGTTCTCATACAGGCACTTACACCGAATGCAGTGGCATGGTTGATTGATTTGCCCGAAGAGAGACACCAACTGGACACTTGGAGCCTACAGCATTTCAAGGTGCGTGTATGATCTTGAATGATTTGCACGATGGAAAGTTCTCACACAGCAGATCGTTTGCGGGCATCATCGGTGACGGCATGAGCATCGGCACATATCAGCTCTGATAAGATGTGTTCAGGCCGGATACTTTGTTGTTTTCTCAATGGGTTTCGGATACTTTAGGTGCTCAGTGGAAATCAGGAACCAAGGAAAGCACACAAATGAGTTAAGCATAGTTAAGCTCTGAGATAAGGGGCGCGAGATGAGAACATGCACAAGCAGGGAATCAGGGTTTCAAGCAAGCTGGGGCCAAGCCCTGTCCAAGGGCTCGAAAGGAGCCAGTTAGTAGCTAGTGGCTAGCGGACTGTTGTGCAATAGCCCCTGCCGAGCGAAATTATTTTGAGGTGACCGTCTCGTCTCCAAATATTTTTTTTTGAAATAATATCAACAAAGTATTATTTGGAAAGGCATGTAGGTGGTGGGTCAAAATAATATCTACCATGTAGAAAAAATATGGTATGGCATGTTGCAAAATAGTAACATATTTTTTTGATATATGGTTTCCAAATAATTTTTTAGCACTGAATGACATAGAATAACAATAACCCGTGGAAGAAGGTATGATGCAGGGTTTATTGGAAATTATTTGGCAGGTGGAGGGGTACGTGTGCCAGAGCAAAAATAATTTGATGTGCTTGTCCACAGAGCTGAGACAATCAAGATATAAAATATAAACCACACAGCATGATAAGATAGGGGGGGGGAGGTGGTATAGACCACCCACCTAAGTGGGCAGATATATGGGGACAGCTCCTAGGAAAGTGTTCAGTAACAGCAAACGTAGGTGGTGCAAGCGCAACCACCTACAAAAAATAATCGCGCCCTCTTTTCTGCCATTCTCTCTCGGTTTCTCTGTCAGACCGTGAACGTCTGACTCCCACATCAATCAGCTATGCTTTGCCACCAAGTCATCGTTTGTCGCGCTGCAATCAGTTTGAACTAGCCAAGGCACACCTGATCCAAAACTCTGGTAGCCAAAGCAGCCGGCTTCACACTCTAATCAAATTCTCGCTGGGATCCATCCTATCAGGGGGCTACCTTTATTTGGGATCCATCCATTCGAGCACAAACATAATATTATTTGGCAGGTGGGCTACCTGTCATCTACCCCCCAAAAAATAGTTACTTGAATATTATTAATGATGTCTGTGGGGTAAGCCTTGCCCCCCTTACTGGTTCCTTCTACAAAACTCCTCAATGTTTTCAACCTGTTCCATACTTTCCATGGAATAAGTGGCAAATACTGGCAACATTCCCCCCCACCTTATTTATTGTTTAACAGGTCGTTTAGGGGGTACCCCACCCCTGAAATAATTTTATGGACCATGTCACGCTATCGACACATTCCAGTCAATCAGTCGATCTACTAATTATTTCAGAGGTCCCTTAGGCCAGCCCCACCCCTGAAATACGGCGATTGTTTGACCTGCCTTGGACAGAGATCTTGCTTGTCCTCAATATGTTCCATGTATTCTCCCGGATCGGCTGCCCCATCAAGGCAAAAAGACTGGACAGACGTTCACGGTACCACAGAGAAACCGAGAGAGAATGGCAGAAAAGAGGGCGCGATTATTATTTTGTAGGTGGTTGCGCTTGAACCACCTACGATTGCTGTTACTGCACACTTTCCTAGGAGCTGTCCCCATACATCTACCCACTTAGGTGGGTGGTCTATACCACCCCCCCCCTATCTTATCATGCTGTGTGGTTTATTATTTCTGAACTATATTACCTCCATAATAATTCTATGCTCAGGTGGGTACACCCACCTAAAAATAATAACTCTATTATTTTGAGGTGGGTGGGAGGGAGGGTGGTCAGCTGGCAGCCCCTATGTTGTGCACAGGCACAAAAGACAGGTAATATACAACATATACTGATGTTGCAGCTTGGGAGCTTCTTTGTGTGAGGAGTGGGCATTGGAAGGGATGACTGAGTAACAATTAATAATATAATATAATATAATTACATAATAATGTGTTTAGTAACTGTATGCCAGAAATCTCGTTGCCTAATGGTTGCGGGCATTTGGAGAAAGGCATGAAAGATAGCAAGTAATTCACCATTTAGAACACCTGAAGACCTGTGAACATCACAAAACTATTGGCGTATTCTGGAAGCCGGGTAACCTGTTGTTTGGGCTTTGTGAAACTCAACTGCTGGTCTATTTGGCTGTTCTAGGGTCAATGCACCTGGACACCCTGTTGAAAGCACCTGGGAAAAAGGCAAGCACCTAGTGAAACCCGAAACAAACCGCGGAACCTCGATCGGCGGAAGCCTCCAGCACATTCCGGTGGAACCCCTCGGATGCCAGGCTGGCCCTGCCGTGCCCGAAGAGATCGGTGTGGAGCCGAAAGAAGGACAGCTGGCCCCCCACGAGGAGCCTGAAGGGTCGATCCGCGCGTTCGGTCCGCTTGGTCGATGTGTCTCTAATAAGACGTGCCCCCTGTTGGTTTGGTTGAGTGTGGGATGGCCAGTGCGAACATAGAAATGTTCAACACAGACACAGTTAAAAAGACACCGATGGATGAGAATCCGATGGCCAGTGCACCTGGGGGGGGCTGGTTGTTGCCAGGTATTACTCCCACAATCTGAGAAGCGGTACGGTTTCCACCCAGAAGTGTTCGGCAGGAGCGGGAGATCCGCTTCAGCTTCAAATCCACACACCCGGCGCAGTTCAAGACCATGCCCGGGCACTGGGCGAACGCAAGACCAGCGCGTAAGCGTTGGCGCTTGTGCTTACAGTAAGTGCCGCGTGTGTTGGGAGTTTAGTTGCTGGGTGCTTTTGCTGCAACAAACAAACAAAGCCTTGCTACAAGAGCTCCAGAGGGCTTTCTCTGAAGAAGGTGAAGTTAATTGTGTGAAGACTGGCAGTTGCGGGAACAACGATACAACATGCAACATCATAAGGGAATGCTTGTCTCGATCCTATAGTTTTAAGTGAGGGTACATTCGTACCTCATTGATGATATGGATGATATGTAGGAGACACGATTGTCAAGCCATTCTGATGATCCTGCTTAACCCCGTCCGCACAGCTTTGTCTCCGCATTCCGAGGCTTCAGCTTGAAGCCCGTGATGCGGAAGGCCTCAATGAATGGCAAAAGGCACGGTTGTGCGAGGTTGTGCGACCGACCGCGTGTGTCACGCAGCAGAAGCTGAAGATGGTCGTTTTGATCGCAGCCAGTAAAGCTGCCTGCGCGTCATGAGGTTCCTTGTTGCTTGGGCACCAGGGCCAAAAAGAAAGGGGTGAGTTTGTTGTAGATGTTGTTGCATACATCAAGTTGCGATAGCCAACCGACAGGCCGAAGTTTTATTTTTGCGAACAAGTAACAGGGGTTGTGGGCGGGAGACCGGAAGAAGGGGAGAGAGTCATGGAGACTCCATGCTCACATGCTCACAGGGGATTGAGACAAATTGCGTAGTACACTGATGTGATTCGCGCATCGGTTTCACCTTCTGTTTCTGGACTGCATAGCTCAGCTGCTCAAAGTGAGTGGCCTGGAAAACAACAACGCGGACCTGGCCTCATGAGGTATTTCAATCCTGCCAAATTGGCCAAACATCAAGTCCCAAAAACTAGAAGCACAACACAAGCCTGAGAAGAAGGGGGCGAAAGCCAGGCCCACAACCACCACCCCTTTAACTTTCGACATGTTTAACTTGTTTTGCTCCTGTAAGCAGGGCAGCTCAGAAAGCGCCTGAGATGATAGCTTGACGATCTTGGAAGTTGCCCATACAGATTGGTGATGCAAGTGATGCAACCAGTTTATCAATGCATTTTCTGCAACACTAACTACTAACCACCACCGGGCTTTGATAAAACGGTCCAGGTGCTTGGGCTGGCGATGCCACCAGGAAACGACGACGGACGACTCCGGTGAAAGTTTGGTGACAGTTTGGTCAAAGACGCGTCACTTTCTCCCAGAGCTCCGGGTACTACAACCAAGGTTCATCACCCCGAATATACCTGCCCTGAACTGAACTCTGTTTGTTGTTTTTCAGGTGCGCCCCAAAATATCATCCGCTGTAAAGTTTTTGCGTGCTCGGGTCCTGTCGGGACACTTGTCCAAAAAGTCCAAAACTATGAGAAGAAACATGGAAGTTTTTTAACACAGAGGCTTGCATGATGGCCTGCTAGATGTTAGCTTGTGTTTCCCAATGCCCCATGTCATGCTGCAAAAGAACCAGCCCTCAGAGGTAGGGAGCGATGACTGCACAGCCACAACAACCTTAATCACCAAAGCTGCCTTCGCCTGGATGGACATTTGGAGGGCCCTGGGTTCTTCTTATACACTCAAAGAACAGTTGATCCTAGCAAGCAGCAAGCCCTTCCCGTTGTACAAACTGAACCAAGCCTGGAATCATGGACTTGCTGGGCCAAGGTTTCTTTCGGGAATTAACTCGGTGAGAAGTTGCTTTGGTGGCAAGTGTTTGCTTGGCCTCCAAGTTTGCCTACAACACAACAACACCAAGAACTTAAGAGGTTAAGGAGCGGTTTTGAAGGACTTGGCACTCTTTTGTTGTGTTTCTGTAGAATGTACTCATCCACCATGCGCAAAAACCAAACGCCAAATCCCTAAAATCAACGCCTTCACTTAAAAACCAAACGCCAAACCGACGCCATGACTCAAAAAACAGACTCCGCGCCAAAACGCACCCAAAAAAGATCGACACCAAAAAGACACCAAAACGACGCCAAACGATGCCGAATTGGTGTCTTTGGGTTTGCAATGACATTGGGCCTCATGTCTTGTCAGATATTGACAGTGTGGGACGTAAGTTGTCATCACTCTTTGGTCGGGAGCGTTGATGTGTCCTTTAATGTATCCTCTCGTCTAGTCATGTTTGGTAATTAGCATTTGGTGGATGATTTTCTGTTTCAACTTCAAAGAAGCTTTCCAAGGAAATGTACGCTGTTGTCTCTAATTAGGCCATGACAGAACTTCAAAGCCGTATGGGGAGTTGTGCTCCCTTGATGAAGGTTTACTATCAAGAGGAAAAGGCTCAGGAGCTTAGAAGGTTGTGTTGACGGTCCCCTGTTGGAAAAGAACACTTTGCACTTCCAGTTAAGATTAATCCTAATCCTTTTGTGCTTGAGATGCAGGGTTTGAGGCTGCTTCTACCTTGAAAGTAGCCGGGAGGTCTCTTCTTCCCTTTGAAATGGTTTTTGGCGATCACTCACGTAGGCCGTGAACTGGTTTTTGAGTGAATCAAAACGACTTACTCCACGTAAAAAATAAGTCTCTCGAGGGTACAGCTATAGTCATCCCGTTTTCCTAGATTCTAGACAGAATATGGGAAAATCCACAACGCCGTGGGAAATGGGTCATGGTTTTGTTTAGATTAGTTCATGATTCTATCTCCTCCAAGGTGGCAACCCTTGGCCACACCCGCCTCAATGCAACGCCGGGAGGCGGCCAACATCAGCGTTTCAGCCGAGTCCTTCGCAGTGGATGCGGTCATTGAGCCAGACCCACGGGAGGCAACCCATTTTTCAGAGGGGTCGTGGAGCGAGGCGGCTGGAGGGTGGTTGGGTTATGTTGAGTTGGGGTTGAGGTGGTCGTTTTTTAACATATGAGTTTTGCCACAGTCTTGTTGTGTTTTTTTCCTCTTGTGCAAATATGTGCAGATGGGTGAAGATGCAGCGTTTTCATGCCAAACCTGTGTGGCACTCGCGTGGCGCAGGTGCCTTTGGACTTTGGCACCGTTCTGGTGCACACCAGCAGGGAGGCCTTGTGAAGGCCTCTTTTCGGCCTCTACACAGTCACGGCCAACACGCACAGATTGGGTCAGACAGCCCGAGCACCGGCGGACACCTCCCACTGCTAGCCTATTGAATGAAACATCGTAAAATCATGTAACATGTCAAATCATGTAGAATCCATGAGACTCCATCACAGTTTGAACCTTTTTGGCAGGACAAACCTATGAGCGCCTATGAGAACCCAACATCGCAGGATCAGTCACAAAAGGAACAGTCAATCCTTCAAATTAATTTTGAATATCTTGAGGTCATCACTTGTTTGTTCTGTGCAACCCTGAGCATCGAAAACCAGTTTGAACCCGTTGGCGCTGAAGGGCTACTGTGCCATTTGATCCTCTTACAGGCTTTGCTGAAATCGAGGAAGCTGTTGCTTCAGGCAGGTAACAGTATGAACTGCGCGGTTTTCAGCGTATTGGCTTGAGGACCCCAAAATGCATTTGATGTAGATAACTAGAGTTTTGAAACCTTCATAGAATGTTCATTAGGGGATGGTCTCAAGGTGGAGGAGATGCCTCAGGTGTTGCAATGGTCAAGCAAACATTCAATGTCAAGAACTTTACAAGATCCTCAGCAAACCAGTGGTGCAAGGACCCAGTTTCCCAAGTGCGATGCTCATCCACATACCTTACTTGTTTCTTTCTCCTTGCAGCCTTTCTTGCTTGGGCACGTGCCATTGACTTTGTGGAGACTGTAGGGGGTTCTCTGGGTCAGCTAGCTAACTTCTTGGGCACTGGGACCAACTGACTCCAATTTGTTTGAGGTGCCCAACGCATCTTCGAGATCGTCAACCGCGGCCGCTTCCCAGTTCGCGGGAGACCCCAGTGGAGAACAAGAGCCACCAGTGAAGAGCAATGGTTCCTGGATTGTCCATGGGTTTTTTCCATGGGTCTTCTGCTGCCCCCGACAGCCACAGAAGGTGGATAGACACCCCAAACCCACCGGAACCCCGACCTGAGGATACGAGCTGGCAATTCGCCGTGCGTTGCGGGAGCTTCTGCAGATCGACCAGCCCAAGGCGGGTGTGGAGCTTTTTGAGAACAGCCGAAGGTGAGGGTAGAGGAGGATCATCTCATCGAGTGGCAACGTAACATGTTCCGAAGTATTTTGGGGGTTTACACACTACTGATTGTGTCATTTGGAGTCCAGCTGGGCTTTTGTAGGAAGCCCATGAACCGGATTGACGATGGGGCGCACCAATGGGTCTTCAGACCAATGGGTGGCTCACCTGTGACAGTGTGACGTCACCACTGCGGTAAACTACGCTGCTTCGTCTTCCGGCAAAGACCGGCGAGATGGTGTTGCAGAAGATGTGATGTATGGCAGGACTGCTCCAGTTTTCCTGTCTCCACACTCGAAACATCGCCTGGGTGGGAGCCAAAAAACACCGAAGAACCTCATACGGTCAACAGCAGGACTGGTGAATTTTAATGACCATTGAGGTGCATGTAGATGGAAGCTATACAGTGGCTATATATACGGCAGATGTTGGCTTTGACCCAGAGCTCAGAGGCAAGGAATAAGCGCATTGAACACTCACATAGAATTGACGACTGTGTTTAATAAAGAACCCCATTGACTTTTCAACTATATAGGGCCTTTTCAGTTCTTCCATTCATATAAACCCTCCAAATCCACGAATTTGTTCCATCCAATCCAAATCCAAAGTCATCACCACATGGATGACCTCACATGGCTCCATCCCTTCCGGCTCCCTCCCCGGGCGCCGCGGCGCTTCTCCGTCCGAACCAGGACGAGCTTCAGCCTGGAGAGCGCAGGGCCATCACCGCTGGGGGGGCACGAGACGAATCGACGAAGATACCAGGACTCCATGGAGGATGGCTGTAGATACCACCAGGAAATAGCATGTAGTTCAAGATATCTCATGGAAATAGATGCAAATCCCGGCACCGGGACATCCGCCGGGCTTGCTCACCACTGGTCCGTTTTGGAGGTTTACAGAGTCCAAATCTATGGATGTGCCCCTTCATCTCGTCAACCTGTCAAGTCTTCAATTCATTCATTTCTTTGAAGGCGTCCTGCGGACGAAATTGGTTCGCCTCCTTCAGCCTCAAGGATCGGTCACTCTGAGGTCACTTGCACACCGGGGCGCGTCTTCGAAGCTTCAAGTTGGGGGCTCAGTGAATCTTCCATCACTTGGTCAGCGGAGTGCAAGCTGCTTGGAAGGATTGAGAATGTTCTCGCTCTGTTGTTTTTTAGATCTTTTGGGAGTGACTGTAGACTGTTGATTAATGAAGCACCATGAAGGACCCCTGCCAGAATGGTTTTACATCCTCATTTGTTGTTGTTGTTGTTGTTGTTGTTGTTGTTGTTTTCTAATCAACAGTCTTCTACATTATGATATCTCAGGTCTTGTGCAACCCAATGAGTGAACATGTTTCGCTTTCAGGGCCCTCCGGCCGAACGCAAAGTGTTTCCTTGGTTTGTCGAAGTGTGCTGCTGGTATGTTCTACCACTCAGAAACCGAACGAGGGTCCTTTGATTTGGACCAAAGGACCTCTGGACATGTCCTCAGACAGAACCATGTGCTGTTCGGCAGACCCATCTCGTACAACTGGTCAAGTCACATTGCCGTCCCAATTTTTCGATGCATTGGTGGCGGTGCCCATTCCTGCGAACCAATGTAGGCATTGGGACCCCTATACGACCCTGTAAGACCCTCCGCCTCGGCCTTGGCTTGGAGAATGTCAGACCGCCACTCTCAGGTGATGGCATTGCCTTGCAGATCTTCGATCAGCTGTCAGGGGCCTTAGAGGGGCAAAGGTTGGTTGTATACCTGATTACTGATTACTGCATGTATATTTACTAGATTTTACTCGTTATTTATCATCTTATTTTTCTGTATTTTTCTTATTGTTTGCCACGGGGTGTTGAGGCGTGGTTATGCAATGTTCCACGAAAAATCATGCGTGAACATCCATGTTGTAGCTTTGGACATCATCAATCTCATCCAATGTCGTGACAGATAAAACACAATTAAACAATAATAAACATGTTCAAGAACTCGCTTGCTAAGAGTTCTTAGCAAGATCGCGAGTTCCACACACTGCACCGTTCACCTCCCCCATGTCGTCCGCACCGTTTCGCCCCGTCGGAGGAGCGGCGAGTCGGTGGATCATCGCATCCCGCCGATGCGCGTGGCGTTGACGGCGGTCTACAACACCTTCCAGGCGGTCGACGTGTGGCGTGTTCGCCGTGACGACCGCTGGGTGGGGCAAGAAAGGGCCCTTTGGGACGGGTTGGGTTGTGTTAGTGTGGTTAACCCTTTGATATTTGTCATAAGTTTTTTTTTCAGATGCATGAAAGGGGTGGCTTTGGTCGTTTCAGAGTTGTTCGTGAGACCGCACACAGCTCACTTACAACTCACTTACAACTTCGAAACCTTCGGGACCCATGGGCCACAAATGGGCCACTAGCCCGTGCTTCGCGCATCCTTACAGCGGCGCCGTTGGTTCGCCACTGGGGGGAGGAAACACTCGGGAAGCCGCCGTTCTGCCGTGGTGGCAACGAGCAGAAGCGGAGTAGACCGGAGTAGACTGGAAGGTTCTGGTCGTTGTGGAGAAGCAGATGGAATAAGATGGAGGGATAGAAAGAGAGTTCCTTCAGAGCCATGATGGAAATACCGAGTCGAGACTGGTGTGATTCTACTGTTAGTGAGTCATAGCCTTAATAAGAAGAGTATGATTTTGGCGTTTTGGGAGGTCAAGTGAAGTAAACTTTCACATAGATCCCGAGGTTCGAGTGCCGGGATTGTTCTTATTGTTTTGAACGGAAGCAATAATTGACATGGGGATCCACAATACCAGTCGGCTGTGGTGGGGGAAAGGGAGGTATAAACACATAAAATCTATGCAGGTGAGCACATGTCTCAACCGAAAACATGACATACATGCCTTCAGACCTGGCAGTATAGGTCAGACTCTGCGTTTCATCCGTTTGAAAACACGAAAAGACTTTGAAGACCTCACTGGTCCAGATCTTCACCGTCTGGGCCCGTGCCACTCGCGACAGTCTGTGTATACTTACCGTTGGTCTTGAGACAGACCATCGCCGTGGTTCAGTGGTTGCTTCTTCCGCAGTTTGTGGATGTGTCCATACGACCCACGGTCACAGAAAACCCGTGGCCACCCTGAACAGGGAGCCGCTCGAGTCCGACTCAGGGCGGCACCGCCCGGTTCTTAAAGGCGGCTGGTTAAGACATGTTAAGACCATAGGCCTCAATTGGACTGTAAATCAGGTAGAACCAGGTATAACCAGCGTAAACTAGGGTAAATCCATGTCTTCTCCACACCTCCATCTCCGGCGACGCCTCCGCATCTGCAGGTGACGCCGCCGCGCGGCTTGAACTTCGGCCCGGTGGAGAAGGGCGAGACGCAGACGCGCACCTTCACGGTGCGGAGCCTTTTTGCGGCGGGCGGAGCGTATTGGAGCGGAGCGTGTGAGAGCGGGAGGTGCGTTCGGGGCGGTTTCCTTCGTTTTACATTCCGGAAAACTGTTTGAGATGGACCCAGGGTGGTCAAATGGCACCAGAATCCAGGAGTGTTATTCCACGTTGATTTTTTCCGGCAAGAGGAGTTGGAGGGTTTGGGGGACGAAGTGCTTTGGGAGATGGATTCATGTTGACAAACTTTGTTAGGAGATGTTAGGAGTTGTTTGGGTGAACTTCACTTGAAGAATGGAGTCCTGTTGAGAGCCACATCCAGGAGCAGCCAAACAAGGGCACCACTTGATAGTCTTCCAGCTGTCATTGCTATGAACTACTCGTTGGGAAGAGTTCATTGATGCTCCTTTCCATTGCAAATTCGGAAGCATTAGAACTGCTCCAAGTCGGGGGTAGTCAGACAGTGTATGTTGATTAATAATAGAATTTACAACCTCTCTTCGGATCACAGGTATCATGGACATGGAAACGGAGAACACGAAGGGGCGCTGCTTTGCCCATCTCCTCCACCAGGTACATAGATAGTGGACACAAACATAATTTTTGAACAGTCATTTTTGGGTCACAATCCACAGGCACGATGTCATGCACGCGACTGGCATTTTTTGCTACAGATCTTTTGCTTAGCTCACAGCTTGTGCCACTCCTTCGAGGGGTCAGAGCATTTGCTGCGATCAGCTGCCGCCAGATACGGAACAACGGGATTTTCGCCTTCAACTGGTCGCTCTTTGATTGGGCAGATCCTCCATCCATTGAGGAGCGATGGGGCCATCAGCGCAAGCCAAGAGCCCTTGGCAAGTGCCAAGAAAGTCACCAGATCCGATCTTCGTGTACGTAACTAGAACCCACTTGATTGACCCCTGGTTAAGAAATAGAAAGGCAATATTTGGGATAGTTGATCCTCCAAAACAGGGGGCACTCAGGTTCTAGGGGTATACTGTGTGTAAAATCCATGACCTTTGTTTTGACAGGACAAAAATATACAAACGACAAACACTCCATATTCCTAGAAGTTGCTATTCCAAAAGAGGGTCGCTCAATACCTGGGCCATTGGTAGCTATAGAGACATGAGTTTTTGGGTGGTCACCTGTGGTCACTGGGTGGTTGTTGATGTCAGACACCCCAAACCCAGGCATGTCTCACCCTCAGTAGTTCACTACGTGTCTAGAGTCATTCACTTTTCGGGTCACCAATGGTAACCATCATGGGAAAGGACAGACCTGTGTGTCAAGGCATGGCCTCTGATGGCGTTCGGGTCCCGGGCCCGGCCTGCACGAAGTGACCGACCGACCGACGACTGATCTTCATATATTGCGCCGGTCTGGAAGTCCTTCCAGTTTGTTTAGGGCACACTTCGTGATTTCTCCAGCAGTCTAATTACACCATTGTCCATCTCCCCACTTCACTCCGTATCCTATCCTATCCGATCCCATCCTATCCTATCCTACACAACACAACACAACACCTTCTCCTCCACACAACACCTCCTCCTCCTCCTCATCATCATCCTCATCATCCTCATCCTCATCCTCATGTTATCCTCATCGTCATCGTCACCGTCATCCGGCTCAGATTTACCCCCCCACCACCCAGGAGGGCCAGGCGCCACCGGCGAAGCCCCAAGTCACTGTGGGGCCCTTCACGGTGAAGCCAACGCCTGGGGCCCACCCGAGAGTAGGGCCATGGGCCATGGGGGATCACGAAGTGATTGATTATCACTGGTCTTTTTTCGGTGTGTTTTGGTCGGATGTCGTGTGTCTTTGCAACTCAAATATATACAGCCTTCCTGTAAGGTCCGAGGTGGGTGATCCTACCGCTGTGTTTTGTCAAAAAGACGTATGACGACATGATGGTTCAAGCATGTTCCAACCAGAGTCCAAATGAGTCCAGTGATTCTTCGGAGTTCTAGGCTGTGAGGAGGGTGCTGGTTTTGTTTTTGTGCAACTGTTGGATTGAAACTCGACAAGTTCAGAGTGGGTTTGGGTCAGTAGAAGATTGGCAGATGGTGAGATCGCCACAGGCACTGTCCGGTCCATAGGGTGTGTGGGCAGTGGTGTGCAAAGGAAGCTATAGGGGTTCAGAGTTGCAGTCAGTGACTGTATATAATATTGAAGTGACCAAAATGACATGCCATATGTTGCCCAAGTGACCAGAATGGTTGGATCTATTGCGTGATGAGTAGTCGGAAGGGATTATAGGACTCTTGTTGGTACAGTACGGCCATGTGACTCTTGGGGGATGAGAAGAAACGCAATGACCATTTCCGTGGTCGAAAGCGCCTTTGACACACCGATCATGTTCGGTGCTTTGTACATGCTCAGCTCACGCTTTCTTCCTGTGTTGTCGCTCCGTCCAGGTCTGGGAAGTTGGATCCCGATGATGACGTCCAGGTGCAAGTGACCTTCCAGGCGCCCGCTCCCGCTCTCTCCCGTGCACGGTCCGGACGTCAACGGTCCGGTCGGACAACGGTCGTCCTTGGGTGCGAAACGACCGGTCATCGGTACGGTACGGGAACCGGTTTCGCAGGTGTTTGGTCCACTCCATGGGATGGATGTTGGAAGAGTTAGGTCATTGGGAGCTGCGAGCGAGCGGCGTTGGCCGGGGGGACATCCAGATGACCAAGATCCACATCCAATGGATTCTGGGTCTCTTCCATTTTGCAAGTGGGTCCTAGAGAATAGTAGGTTTTGAGGGCCCATGAGAGGTGACAAGAACCTCTGACTGACATGGTGTGCATTTTTTGCAGTTGTTTTTTCAACCCCATTGAGGGCCCATGACAGTTGACAAGAACCTCACATGCTGCTCAGCTTTTCCGCAGTTTTTTTTTCAACCCCATCGGCAGCTCTCACTGCCAGCGTCCCGGTGATTGAATCTCGACTGCATTCAATCGAGATATCGGCGAAGGAAGGGAAACTGAGCCGTGTCCAAACCCTGCTTCAGAATCCACCTGAGATTGAGAGATTGAGTATGATTGAGTTATGCATGGGGGAAAGCAAACACTGTCTTTGGTCATTGCATTCATTGCCATTGCCATCTTCGAGCTATGACTTGTCAAGAGACTCCTTGCGTGCGTCGGCTGCACATTGCTTGGCATCCTGCTTGCCCTCCTTCTTCGCTTTGTGCCAAGCAGTGTCAGTCACCTGGGTTACAGAATCAGATCAGATAGTGTAGAGAGGTGCAGACTCAGATCACCTTGTTCACATACAAGCTGAAATTAGCTAGGCTATATACACTAAATATTTTAGAGGTGTTTAAGCCAAGGAACAGAGCGGATTTTCTTTCCAAGACTGGTCGGTGACCACTCTGCAGGAGCCTGTGCCTTTGCCCGCGCTTTTGGACTGGCTTTGTGCTTGGCGCACGGTTTGCCCTTTGCATGCGATTTTGCCTTGGCCTTGGCACATCCTTTGGCCTTGGCATGGGCTTTGGATGCATTGGCCTTGGCCTTGGGCTTGGGCTTGGCCTTTGCACAAGCGCTGGAGGCCCTTCCCTTCCCAGACCCAGCACTGGTGCTTGGATTGTATGCCTCCACATCCATCATAGACCTTTTCCTTTTCTCTCGGTCCCTTTTGTCGATCTCGTCCCGAAGCTCTTGGATCTTCTCTGGCAAGTTCTCCTCAGTGATCGAATTTGGAGTGTCCACCTCTGTGAGGTTGGTGGGATCAGAATCTCCTGATTCAGGAGTTTCGATGACAGCATCCGTCTCATTCCCTTCCGACTCCAGCCCCTCATTTGTCGCTTGTGGACCTGCATCCTTCTTGGCAGAGTGACTCTCAGTGGAATCAGATGGAAGGTCAACATCCCCAGTCTCGTAGATCTCCGGGAGCAGGTCCTGCTCCCGGAAGTCTTCATCAAGCATACCCAAACGATTCATGTGTGTGTCCAAGACAGCAAGAGCATTGTCAACTGCAGCCTTTGCTGCAACAACCAGCTTCACAGGCACCCAACACCCCTCCTTGTCATCTTTGCTGCTTGCCTCTTGATGTGCTTCAGCATCAAACGAAGCTGACAAAGACCGGGGCTGCATGTCGGCCTGAACAGGTGCTTGTCTTTTCGGATTTCTGGAGAGGCTGACCCATGCTGAGATGCTGACCCCTAAAAGAGTTAGTCATAATAGTGTTAAATGTTTCCGTCTTGTTTGAAATCACCATCAGCCTCAGGGATAACCTCCTGTGAAGGCCCAAGTGGTTCAGAGGCAGCGCATCCAAGATTTGCTGTGTCCTTGGATTGGGCAGTCAAACCAGCAGGAAGGCCATAGTAGATCACATGGTGGGTAAATAGTAGTCATAGTAGTAGCAATAGACACGTAAAGAGAGGTGCAAAAGCAAATTCAAAACACACAGAACCACTCAGGACTGCTTGGCACATGGATGGTATGCTCTACGAGCTGCACTGCAAGGCACTTTGTCTCCAAGACACCGAGAAATGGGGACATGGTGAGGGAGAAAGACCCAGCTGATTGTCCGGCACATACCTTATTTTTGGGAAAGGAATGATGCCAAAGCAACATTTAGTCTCTCAGATTGAACTTTGTGATCGCATGTCTTGTTTTGATTGCAGTAATATGTCAACGGCGAGCTTCACCGATTCATTGACTTCGATGACATCCTCTGTTGGGTCCATCATAGTCTCCGCAACCTCTGCCATCTTGGCATTAGTGTCCGGTTCCATAGTCCCCGGGTTTTCTTCATTATTGGGCTCTTCATTGCGCTCTTCATTGGGCTCTTCACTGGGCATCATAAGCATAGTTTCTGGGACCACCTCTTCATCAGCCTGAGCGACAAAAGGCGGGAGAACAAAACGTTTTCCAGGTTGATTGTCAGCGGTATTACACAGGTCATGGGAAAGAGCCCCACAAATCTTGACTATTGGTGAAGCAAGAAACCAAATCAGGGTCAGGGCATGTTCCATATGTCCTTCCATACCTGCTTCCCTTAGCTGGTTTCTTTGCAGATGCAGGCTTCCTCAAAGAACCTGTTGCTGGCCTTTTGCGCACATCACCTGCAGATTCATGCTCGCCCTGGTTGTCACCATCTTCATCTTCATCATGATCAGCACCACCAGGTAGGGAAGCGTGTTCGTTGGAGGGGCACTCTTCATCATCTTGTTTTTTGCCCTTGGCCTTTGGTTTTGCACCAGCTTTCCCCTTGGGTTTGGCAGTCTTCGAACCGGTGGTGTTGCCGGCACCTGTTTCCGAAGACGTGTCTCCTGGCGAGTACCGCCCAAGACCAGAGCTCTTAGGTGCAGGTGTAGCTGGACCCTTTGCAGTAGCTTTGGCAGCAGCTCCTTTATGGGACCATGATCGCAAAAGAACTTGCTATTCAGTGTCAATGCTGGGTTTGGCTATTGACAAACACTGGTCTTTTCATGTGCTTTTGGAACTGGTTCACTCTTGAAGAAGACATTGAGAAATTCCAAGGGGGGAAAAGGATCATTTTCTGAGTCTGATTTGAAAGAAGAAAGACACCCGCGTAACTTTTCCAGCCCCTTCAGTCCACAAGCAAACCAACTGCCTCTCCCATGCTGTCCTGTGCTTTGCGGAGGGCACGCTTTGGCAACTGCCGGCGATGAAGCTGACTCTGCAGAGTGCGAGGACATCAGATGAGCCAAATCGAAGTCCTCAGTGCTGCCATACTATTGATCCATGTTCATATTTGAACTCAGCTAGCTCAACACACTGACACTAACTTACAGAAGAGGTGCAGGACGTTGAAATAGTTGCGATGAGACCACTTGAACATCATCATCATCAGAAACGTCACCAGGGCCAAACATTTGTTGGCACTGCAAACTGCAAAATAGCCTGAGAATCTAAGTACACCCCAGGACAGCCAAAACCACTGCGAACAGGTTCTTGGCAGGGTGTTTGGTTGATTGCAATAGCTGAATTTGAAGCATGCATCTAGCAAATCTATGACATAATTCTACAACGCTTGAAACTCTTAGTCCAGGCAGTCTTTTCTTGCTTTCTTGCTCAACATCTGTCTCGTTCAGTTTGCTGCAGCAGTTTGGTGGCAGCATGGTGGTTCTTAACAGAAACATGCACAGACATGTAGCATCCCGCAACTCACCATCAGTGAGAAACACTGGTTTGCCTCAGCAGTTGCTTGAGCTGAAGGAGCTTGATCCTCTGTGTTCCTCTTTGGTTTTCCAAAACTTGGCGAGGCGAGGTAGTGGCAAGCTGAATCAAGAGAAATGGCTTGAGCTGGTGGGCAAGTGGCAGAATGTCACAACAACAAAATACAATTTTATGGATGTGTTCTGACCAATTGAGAGTATGCACAAGAAGCAGCACAACACTATATCGTGCGCACCCATCACTGCCGTGCCAACCCGAGCATTTCAAGCCAGGCGGAACACCTTGTCACCTTCTGGCAGATCAAGGGAACCGCTGAGGACAGCGATTGGTCGGATTGGGGTCACTGTTTTCACGCCCGCGCTGTTGTTGGAATCAATCCTGCAATCCATGATGTCATGAATGAAGTGATTTGGAGTGTGTTCACAAAATGCGCAGCCCTTGAATTTGGGAAAGGCACCCAAACATTTCAACAGTAAGTGAAAGATGTGGGTTGCATAACTATTTGATTATGAGGTTTGGTCCTGCATCTCCATCCCACTTCCAGCTTTCCCGACGCTTTCAGTGTGGAAGTATCGATGAATGCCCCAAAGTTCTTCATAGTGTAGGCCTGGGCTCAAGACGGGTGGGGTGGACCAGGAAGAGGGCTGGAAATCTCCAGTTCAAAAGAGCTATACACACATAACATATTGCTGGAGCAAAAGCAGCCCAGGAGCGGGAGCTGGTTTTGCTGCTTTTGCTTTCTTTTTGGCACGAGCTTCAGGCTCCTCCTTCACTGCTGGGTCCTTCTTCTCATCCAAGACGAAGCAAAGCTTTTTGTGGTTTTCTATTCCTTTCGGCCCCCTTTGGTGATGAAAAACATCAATCTTCACCTCAGGGAATGGTGGATCACGGGGTTCAAAACCACCTTATTGTTGATTTTTTTGGTTATTGTTCTTTGTAGTAAAAGATTTGGAGTCACTTGTTTTAGATGACGCCCAAGCCTCACCAGCATCTTCCATTGCGAGAAGCACTTCCCCAAGTGGTGTTGGGGTGTCCAAGCAACCCAGTACCTGTAAATGTTCTGGTGAAGCCTTTTTCTCCACGATGACAATGGTGGATGCCGTCATCTCACAAACAAAGAAGCGGCCTTCAGGGTCATTGCAGACTTCTTCAGCTTCCTTAGGACATGGCCGGCATCGCAGACCGGCAACGGCCATGAGATATATGGAATCTACTTTGGAGAGGCTGGGCACATTTGGGGACAACCAAACACTGCTACGAAAACACCAGGGATTCAAGGAAAAAATAAGGCAAAACTATACTGTGCAAAAAATTGGAAGCCGGCCCATCCCGCCACTCACCAGCTCCAAATGAGAACCTCGACGACAGTTGTTGCTGCAAAAGAAGGTCGGTGGAACAGTTCAACAAACCACTTAGTCATTGTGTATCCACCTTCATTGAAGTTTGATGTACATCAACTGTATCATTTTTTCATAATGCCATACCAATAGTATATTGAGTGGGATGTTGGCATCTGGCGTTTTGTTTGAGAAGCCGTTTTAACATCTGGCGTTTTGTTTGAGAAGCCGTTTTAAAATAAATGCAGGCCAGCAACATCTCTTTGTGCATGATGAACTGGTTTGCGCATGTGGAGAGTAAGTACAAAGTAGATCCATCTTCGGTCGCAATCAACTCCACGGCATTGTTCACTTGCAATCTTCGCCTTGAATACCAAAAGTGTCCAAAAGTGCCACTGACAGCAAAAAGATAAAAGAAGCAGCATGACAGGGTACATCAAAAGACATGTCTGCCAACTCTCCCCGCAAAGAACCTCTCAATGCATGTGTTTTTCGCTTGCGCACTTAATTAAGTGGATGACGAGTTCTCCAGTTTCATCACATCCTCCTTCTTGGTATCTTCTGCAGCTTCCAATTTGATACGCTTGTGTGATTGCGGTGTAGGCCCTTCACTCCTGACCCGTATCAATGTGTTGCAGCCACCACAGTCCCACCCATTGAATGACCGTTTGAATTAAACCTCATGTCCCATCGATCATCATGGATCAAACCTCAAGGCATGACAGTAACACATAAACAATGTCCATGCCTTGTCCCTGCAACAAAGTCCCCATTTGGGTTGAAGACAGCATTGTGCTCTGTGATCTTGCGCATGACATCATCTTTGGTCAGGTCCGACTCCATGAATTTGGTAGCAAAGCTCTCCAGGACCTGAAGTGCTGTTCCTTGTTGCCGGCAGACTTGGTAAGATCCCGCCGTCTCATGGGCTTGTTCGTTGCGAAGCGCACTGATCGGAGCGGAGAAGTCAGGGAAGCTGGCAATGGACATTTTCCCGGAGCGGCAATTCTCATAGAGTTTGTTTGACAGCCTTGTCGCAAGGGGTTGCGGTGACTGATCCAGGGCAATGGAGCAGGACACCATAGCTTTTCCTTCCTGTATCTCCTGACTGACGCACCAATCTTAACAATGCTAGCCAGCCTTATGAAAGTTATACATGTGTCCAAAGTATCAGCAACGTATCTAGTTTTGCAATACTGCAGAAAACAATCACATAGGAGCATAGGTGTCCTCCATCACGGACAATGCTGGGAATGCATCGTATGTTGCAACATCAACGATGACACTTCCTGCCACCGTGGGAATCTCCAAAGCAGCAATTGTCTTCCTGATAATATCGCACCCAGCTCCCACCTTGGCAGAGAACACGAGTCTTACATTCTAGAAACATAAACTCGGCCACCTCACCCCATCGGCTTAAAGGTTTTCAACTCTAGAAGCATTGTTATTGCCAAGGAACCTGTTTCATTTCTTGGATGTCTGTCATTGCTCTCCCCAAATGGGGCAGACTTGAGCCACCACCCCTGGGACTGGCCTTGGGTGAACCATGAGCTGTGAGAAGGAACATACAGGTAAGAGAAGCACAAGTTTTCTGAAGAACATGAAGGTACTGTTTCCTATATATATATATATGTCTGTCATGAATGCCAACAACATTTGTCTAATTTGCTGAGTTGCTTCTGGCTTGAAGAAATCCTGCCTGCCCAACATGGCCACGTCGTGTACACAGCCACTCTTCATCAACTTGCTGTTCTTGAAGATGTTGTGAACATCTCTGGATGTGCACGCCCATCCAGGCAAAGTACCATCTCGAGCACCATATACTGTGGCCTCAACATGTGCCAATGAAGCCAGAAGCGCAAAGCCATTATTGTAAGTGGCCCCCCCACCCAGTCACTGAGAGATAACACCTGTGGTGACAAGTCACTGGGTCAAATATCCAGGTCAAAGTTCTCACTTTGAGGCCCCTGTCCTTCATGGATAGCTGCTTCCTGATGCACTGGATTTTGCAAGCAAACTGACAAGTGGCAAATCAGAATAAACATCACTAACATCTCAGCCTCACTAAAACAAAACACATGCATGTTTATGACAACAAAGGCTCTCAAAACGGTAGCGAACATCACAGATTTCTGCTTCTTCACAATCTTCGGGATTACCATCATCCTTTTGCTTTTCTGTGGTCTCCTCCTTCGAATCATCTGCTTTATCATCTTTTGACCTGCAAACGGTTCGTAGCACTGGGTTAATGAATGTTCAGTAAGCGTGATTGAATTAAATCATTAGTATAAGGAAGGAAGGAAGGAAGGAAGGAATGTATGAATGAATGAATATATGAATTAATGAATGTGTGCCTTGGTTCTAGGACACAGCCGCAATATATTGTTCCTTCGCGCTGCATGTCAACAAATACACTATTAAATGACATCGCTGGTTGCTTTCCAAAGACTCATCAAAAAGACAACACCAGACCATGCCTCGACTTGGTCTTCTGGCCAGCACGGTTGGGCTGCATGATGATGGCAATTGAGTTCCTTCTGAAGCGGTTGAGCGTGTTGGCCACAAAGGACAAAAAGAAGTCCCACTGTGTAGCTGAGATCACTCCGCAAGCCGGCAAGTTCAAGAACAAAATCACTGCACGGGAATCATCGCTGGAGCATCCAGGCATGTCCTCAAAGACCTTGTCGACCCAAGTCAAAACTTGGGGCATCACTGTTGAATCGCCATCCATGCTCCGGCCACAAAAAACCTGTAAGTTGGATTCCATGTAGGATTGGATGCACCGCCACGCACGATCATGGCAGTCCTACACAATCAAGTGGAACCTGTGTGTCAGGCATGAACTGAATCTCAGCAGTTGTCAGAGTGAAAATAGTTAAAACAAGTTTGTGTCCATGTCCTCAAGCTGCTTGATCAGCTTTGATCGGTTCTTGGCCGTTTCACGCTCTGACCTTGGAGCAATTGCACAGCCTCTGAAAAACTGACACCACAAACAAAACAACCTTGAGTAAACGCTGCAAGTGCTTAGTATTGAAATGCCAAATAAGACACTTGCAACGGGCGTTTGAGGTTTTGAACTAAATCTTCCATGCGAGAGGCGCAATCAGGGCCGCCTGAAATCTTGCCTGGTCTGCGTTCAGCTGTTCCTCCCACGCGCAGTACGCTGCCTTCAAACTCTTCTCGAGTGCATTGCGCGTTTTGTCTTGCGACTCTTGCACAAAGTCAGCCACAGTAGCCCCACGACACTGAAGTCAGGGACAGGAAGTTGTAAATCACACTGCAAATGAATGTATGCAGTATGACTGCGACCATCTGCGACCTAAATTATCAATATATAGAATGTCCAATATATACATACATTTACTCAATACTTAGCCCACAAAATTGTGATTACCAAACGCATGAGATGCAAAGTCAGCTGAAGCAACTCTGGGTGGTATTATAATACAATGTCCAATCATATTGTTCTAGGTTTGCCTTTCCCTAGGCGTATGAAAGGAAAGCCAGATCAATGAGAGTAAATCGGACAATTCAATACAAAGCTACCTTGATGGTATGATCGTTTTCATGACCCGATACTCAATGTTTTACACATCCGAGCCTCAAGGACAAAGTTTATCCTTTGCCAATCAAAGGGCTCGGCAGCCTTCATGATCGTTCCAAGATCTGCATCCAGACCCCTCAGTCCACAGTTTACTGTTTTTAGGTTGCACTCAATACTGCAACAAAATATCAAACACACACAAAAAAACACATTGTCAGGTTTTGGTGGGTTTGGCCGACTAAATCAATCACATTCCTGAGCCCGTTTCCAGCCCAAAAAGTTGATTGGTTTTCTGAGGAACCAATCACAATTTGCTAGGTTTTGGTATGGTCAATCACATTCCCAAATACAATCCCAACAATTTGATTGCGATTCCCCACCTCAAAACCATTGGTTTTGTGACGGGTTTTTCGGGGAACCAATCACATTTCTGGAGCTGTCCAATCCGGCAGAATGTGATTGATTTTCCTTGAAATTTTCAAAATGTAGCCAATGAACGTTTGGCAGGAATTGGCTGGATTGTGACGGGGTTTCTGGAAAACCAATCACAATTCTGCCAGCCAAATGGATTTGGCGACCAATCACCCCCAGCCAAGTGGGTTTGGCGACCAATCACCCCCAGCCAAATGGGTTTGGCGACCAATCACCCCCAGCCAAATGGGTTTGGCGACCAATCACCCCCAGCCAAATGGGTTTGGCGACCAATCACCCCCAGCCAAATTGATTTGGCGACCTGATTTGCTGGCAAGCTACCCCTTGTGGAACAACTCAGTGTACTTGTCCACCATGTTGGTTGGAAAGGCCGATTCAAGTTCGCCACGAAGCCAAACCCACAAGCAACAAATGTCATGCAAGAGGATGTGTTCATCTTCGTTCAGCTGCGCCATTTTCTGCCGGGACACTTCGGAAATCAACAGAATGCAAATCGATCACATTGAAACCACAAAATGAAGCAGCAATAAATTGCACACTCCTTGGCTTTGGATGTAGCACCAGGGGAGCACCTTGTAGTGAAGTCCTGGCAGCGTTTCAGCAAACATAGTCGTTTTGTTGGAGATACTTGGCATGTGGACTGCAAAGGCTCTATCCTGAGTTGCCCTGGTTGCATAGAGGACAGCTGTAGTCTCTGTTGTTGTCAGAATGGTCTCGAACTGGCTTTTGCCTTTGAACTTCGCGTTCTCTTTTCTGGTCCAGCAGCCTGGCACCCAGAAGTCCAAGCTTAGCACCGAAATTGGTAAGCCTGAGCCAAACAATCATCCAACATGGTCACAGCTCAAAACAAATCAAAACAATAAGTTTATTGATTTGAATCTACCTGTTACAGTAATCCTCGCCACATCAACCAAGACGCCAGATTCTTCGTGTTTGTATAGATCGTAGTGCTGGTGGACTAGTTCCACCAGCTTGAGAGGAGCTCTGAGCCTCGAGACAAACAGAATTGAGAGCCTTGGGATGACCTGCAGGCAAGAATTACTTGCACCCAAGTAACATGTTGTAGCAAAGGCACTTCTTGGGAGTGTCAATGCGATGATGTTTTACTTTCACTGTGCGGTTGTACATCGCGACGATCTTGGTCAGCAGGTCCTTCAATGCTGGTTTCCCGGCGCTTGCACGCCGCTCAATCTCAATCGCACTTCGAACATCTCCCAGGATTGTAACTGGAGATGGCTGGATCTTCTCTGATGTCACGTACTGGATGCCTCGAAAGAGTCAATAATGAAGGTCAAGACCTACCACCTTGGAATTAAAAAATAAATGAACTAGACAATGTCTCAAATCCACTGCAAGTGTCGCAAGGAGTTCAGGTAATGTCCAGAGGCATTCTCATAGTGCTGGTATGCACAGCGAATGTACCGGAAGCTCTCCAGTGTTTTCAACAACACAGGGCATCCATCAATGGCCTCCTGACTAATTTCAAGCTCAATCACGAAGGCGATGATACTGAGCATCAGCAACAGTTTCGACTGTCCATCCACCAGGCCGACTGTCCAGTCATGCAGCACACGGTCGGCACCGGACTGCTCAAACTTTGTGATGATGGCTTCTGCAGAAATCCGGTATCCGCAAAGTAAAAACTCCCGGAAGTGAATGGCCAACTGGTTGTTGTTTGGGAAATCTGTTCAGGGACAGCCAAGTCAAGAACAGTTGATGCCCTACATTGCTTAGCTAAGTGCTGCTAACATCAGAACGACCCGATGTTGAGACAAATTTTAATTTAAGCCCCCCGCATCCATTCTTTCCATTCTTCGAGTAGTCAAAAGCTGTGAGTGGAAGATAGAACTCGTCCATGCTGTCTGTAGGGACGCATGTCAAATAGGGTCTCCCTGACCAGGACTCGATTGGTTTGTCAAGCACCAATCGATGGATTGCCTGAGCACAACGGAACACCTTGGGAGGCCAACACCATGGACCTCACATAGCACTAAGATCAAAACACTCTTCATTCTGCCACGATCTGCAAAGACGGTGTTGAGGTGCTCCCCAAGGTTCTTTTGGCCAATCACCTGAGAGGATGGCCCAAGAAAAGCGCCCAAGGAAAGCAAACCTCAAAAGGGCATTCAAAAGCACAATGATACCTGATAGCAATGAACAGGCAGCTGAAAGGCAGTCTCAAAGTAAGCAATAATCTCCGCAAGCGGCCCTTCGGTCGGTTCTTCCGACGCCATGACTGCTTTTCTGGGTGGGCACACTTGTTTGCAACACTTGGTTTGGTACATTAAGATGTGTGATGTGGTCGTGTTTTGCATGCCCACAACTCCTGAGGCCAGAAGAAGGCATGATGAAAGTGCATCATTCCTGAGTGCATGTGCCTAACAGTGATTCTTTCAGCAAAACTCCCCAGCCAGGCATATTTTCCAAGTGAGGACACATGAACTTCCCTCAGTACCTGCTTTGCAGGCACGCAGATGATCGCTACAGGTTCTCAACCTCTCCTAGATGGTGTTTCATGTTTTTCCATAACCACTGCTAATTCATACGTGTTGTGCTTCCCCAGGGGCAGAACCTGAAGTCCGAGCATCTGACTGAACCCCTGGCTAGCGCCTGTGAAAAACTACTTGTAAGACATGTGCTTTTGGCTCTGGTGGGCGTTCACCCAAGTTCACTTGACACCATCTGACATTCGCTTTCGGGGCTCTCAAGAACTTCAAGTCTTGAAACGGCTTCAAGTTCCGAGGGCTGATCATGGACTTGTAGAAGTCAACTGCCCGGCCAAAGTTTGGGAAATCGCTATCAAAGCTCTTGTAAAGTTCCTGTAGCTCGGAGATCCTTTCTGTGTCAAGTTCTGCCTGGTAGAACATGGTTGTGGAATTGACCTTGTTCCAAAACTCTTCGCACTGAGAAAGCAGCTTGGCTGGATATACAAGGAGAGGTTTCTGGCTGAGATGTTGGTCAGACATGTTCAATTTGATCATCGCAAAAATGTCGTGACAAGAGTCTTCTTGCCTCAAATGAACTGGAGTCTTCTGATCTAAATCTAAATCGATTCCTCGCCTTGGAAGATATTGCCTTTGCATAAATGTGAAGCTCTGCGGAACCTTCCTCGTATCATCAGGATTCCGTTTCCCACGGTCAAGGTATGCATTCTTGAGTGTGACAGATCCAGGAAGCATCCCAACCCAATCGCGTACCTTGCCACAGTCAAGCGCTTATTTACTTCACAACAAGTCATGGTTGGGGATGAAAGTGCAACATACAACTAACAATTTTGGGCACACAGTCACAGCAAGCTACAGAATTCACCACTTCAATGTCAAAGACCATGTGACGCTTCTCAAAGATAGGAGTAAGCTTGGATCGGATGATCCTCATGACATCATTTGGAGTCATCAAGTCTTGAGCTTCTTTGAGGGCGGCTGTCACCAAACTCAGCACCCCATCCACATCCTCGTGAGTATGTCCAACTCTTAAGTGATTGTGGGAGCCGCAAGAAAAGTAGTTGGATTGGGTGAGGAGGCACAAGATTTGTCCTGTATACTGTGATCTCAGTTCTTTTGGAGCATTGTCGGCCTGAAGCCACAACCTTGTGACTGCATCGCTCCCAGCAACAAGAGTTGAGTTGACAGAAGCAATGATGAACCCAAAACAAAACGGTGTTCTTAAAATATGGCATCTGAGTTGCTCATATGGCATGGGTCGACCTTTCGATCTGCAGATCTGGAAAGTGTGGTCCAGTGAGCGCATGATCTGAGTGGTCCAGTGGGGAATCTAAATCTGAACAATTGACTCAGTACATCTCAGTACTTTGTATCTGAAAACGATTCAGCGCTTTGTAATTTGATGCAAGCTTCACATTCCCAGGTCCAATTGGTCCCCAAAGGCATTCCTTCCCATGCCAGGAACATTTTGCAAAGATGTCCATGGCATATGACACACGTTAGTGTCAAGTGAGTGCCTTGTAGTTCAGCCAAAGCCAGTGGGACATGACGTGACAATCCAATCTCATGCCATTCAATTCAATGCCAAGGCACGGCGGATCACTTCATATAAGCTCTTCTTTGGTAGCCTATTAGCAGGCCACCGCGGCAACATGATTTTGGCCTTGTCGTAGCTGTCCACCACAACGGACAACTGGTCCATGTGCGTCTGGCTTCTTTCCCGGCTCTTCCAATATACTTCCCGGTCTCTCCACATCAATGTATAGTGTCCAAGCAATTCGTCGGCTATCTTTGCATGGGTAGCGAAGTCTGAGCAAGCCCGAAGCTTAGCTTTCAGTTTGCTGCATGTCAAACAGACAGCATGGCTGGTCTTTTTGTGAAATCTGAGACATGTTTGAAGCCAGTGCTTGGCAACCTGGTAGAAAGTTGCTCTGCTCGCAATCTCAATTACACCTTTTGCCGTTCTGGTGTACGCCAAATAAAGCAAAAATAGATTCGATATGTTGCCGTGCGGCAACTCCCGTGGAGGCAGACAAGTTGGGTCCGATTCATGCAATTGACGAGTCGGTCCCATCAACATTTGGTCAACCAGTTTCTCCAATAAAGCACTCCGAAGTTCTGTGTCGCTTGATTCCAGAACAGACTTTCCAGCACTCCTCAGACAGGAGCTGATTGTTGAACCTAACTCCTGGCAAAACCCATCCTCTCACAACAGCAAGTTAAAAGACAAGGCTCGTCACAGTCATGGACTCACCAGCACTCCAGTACAGGTGTACAAAGAAGGTGTTCACTGAAGTGGACTTTACTGTTGAAGCTGCACCTCCTAGGCATGGATGAAACAGCTATCATTGGCATGAAACAGACTAGTGACTAGCATCTCCAGGATATAGTCAAGATTAGCCAAGACTCCATGGTTAAATTGTCGCTCATCAAGCCCCCTTGGTCGCTTGCGCGTCCTGGATACACGGCCCCGGCCGACACCAAGGAACTTCATCCATGCCACCCTGCATAGTTCGTAGCCTCATTGGACGCTCCAAGAGAATTTTGTTCTTATATACAGTTGTCACATTAGTGTTTGTAGTCGATCAAAATACTGTAGCCAAAAGCAAATGACTTGTTGTTCAAGAAACCTTCAATTCGCCACTTCACCTTCCTTTTGCCAGACAGCTCTGTTTGCAATGTCCATAGCAAACTGTCCTGAATGCCCTTGCTCAAGGTCCAAAACGAGCAACAAATCTGGACTAGCAGTTTGAAAGGCATACTACAGCCACAGCTGCAGCCAGGATGTTTGAGAGCATGTTTGATCCTTTTCTGATCCATGCCGTTTTGTGCATAGCTTGAATGCTCAGTTTCAGCAGTATCGTCCCCGTGCAAAGCCTCTAGCCTACGCAGGTTGAAAACCATCTCACATGGACCACCTCCACCATCTCCATCACTTTCATCAGATTCATCAAGCAGTGATGCATCACTGCTCCACTCCCCCCTTAGATTCTTGCCCTACCTGTGAAATCAACAAAGTTAAGCAATGTTTCCAATGAGTAAAAGAGCGAAACAAACTTTTGTGGTCGAATGGCTGAGTATCACCTCCGGATGCTTCACCTTCGCTTTCAGTCTCATCATACCGCCAGGCAGCACCAGACGAAGGACGAGCAATGGGTGGAGCTCTTTCATCGTCATCACCATTCCAACGATGGAGGACGGGCATGGTGTGACGGCAACTATGATCAAAAAGAAACTAAATGATTCAGTAGTAAGATGGATTTGATTCCAGTAGGTGCTTTTTTTGATTGACCAAAAAGATCAGAATTGAATACTCTGAGACTCTAAGTCTTATCATAGGCGACCCCTGTCAGCCTCGTGAACAGCATGACACATTGTGAATGTAGTGCAAGGAAGCTTGTCACATGGTGTGCTTGACATCCACATGCCTATCCACATGATACCCCTTATTGATTCCATTTTCTCCCTTTGCTGAATGCCGGCCTGTTTAGCAACAGGCTATTGCTTGCATTGCACTATTAGGGCATAGGCAACAACCAAATAGAACAACAGCGCGAAAGGATCCTTGTGATCTTCTGACATGGTTTTGGATACTTCAAAGTGAGTGTTGAAGCCTAGTCCTCACTGAGATAGATCCGCAACATATCCATGTCCAAGGCGTTCAGAAGAATGCATTGTGCAACCAGAACAGCCTGCATTGCCATCCCGTTCCCGGCCAAGCAATGTAGTTCCTCGGGTCTCAGCTCAGGTTTTTAACTCGTAGTTGAAGGCACTTGGAGCTGAATGTTCAGTTGGTTCAGGCAAGCCTCACGATCACTGAAGCCAGTCAAGCTAAGAGTATCGATTGGAAGGCCCATCAAAATCATCGCTTCCAATCCTCAGCCCAGCTGCAGGAAATCGATGCCGAGAACATGCTGACCGTGCCTGTGAGAAAGCGCTGCTTCTCGGCGAGGAAGAATCTTCCTTGCGGCCTCAATGAGTTGGTGAAGAACATAAACAGACTGTTTGAATACCATGGAAAAGCAGTGCAACTCTGAGCCAATCACGTAATGCAGGGGAAGGACGCCCTGCCCATGATGACATGCATGCGCGGCAATGTTTGTGAGGTGTTCACCACTTGAAACCTTCCTTTGGTCCACGTAGTAATCTTATCCAGGGCCTGAGCAAGCCAGGAAAGACAAGCTACCACACATTACCACACCAATCCAATTTTGTTGCGTGCTGCCACTGTCATGTTCAACCAAGTAGCATCCAACTCACGATGGGTAGTGATTTGCCCCACAGCATTTGGGAATTTGCTCTTGAACGATGCAGCACTTTTCTTAACCTCGACTCCAGGTAAAAATCACTGTTGAACAAGATGGTGGCAGTTGAGATTTGGCACGCCTTCCGCTTTGCAGCCCAGCGCTTGTGAGCAACAACCCACTTGGCAGTTTTGGATTTCCTAGGCCCCCCCAGTTGCATGAATCTAATCACCACAAGAAATACTCAAACTCAAAGTATTCCAAGATTCTTTTTTGCAAGGTTGATGGCATGCCTTTCTTTTCTGCGTTTCTTGGATTGCTCCACGGCATAGTGGTCATCATCCAACAGAAGATCACTCCTTACAGCGCAGGTTCGGAGAGGGAGGCCAACAAATTTGGCGCATGGCTCTTTCACTTGAAGCTTTGAATTGAGGCAGGGGACCAGGAAAAGCTTGGAGACGGTTGAACTAGTTGCTTGGCCACCTTCTGGGCAAAGTCTTCAAAGCACAGGTGTGGTTTTGCCAAAGATTTCAGCACAAATAGGATGTAGATTCGGTCCCTGCTCATTGGGCTGCCGTAGGATGTCCTCATACAGTAGAAATTAAAGTGAAAGGTATCTAAAGGATTCTAAAGGATTCCATCATGTAACCTGGCCAAGATGCGGATTCAAGTTCACTGTGGCAAAATGATACCTTGACCGAGTTCACAAGCACAAACTTATTTTGCCCAACACGCTCTAAAGTGATTTTGGCTAAAGACAACCAAGTTTCTGCGGCAACTTCTTCTCGAACTCTTTCTTCACAGTCGGCCAAACATCAAGGAAGCCCTTGACATTCTCCAGCAGCCCCGACTTAGATGATGAACATAGCAGAGTAAACACAGGCACACTGACTGAAACTGTTCCTTTCAGAGCTCAAGAAAGCCGAAACCAAGTGGCTGCTGGTTCAACTATGCCAATATGTTTGATAACTGCATGCAGCTGCTTGGCATTCGCATCAGCCAGCTTCTTGCGTTGACCCAATCGAGAATATGGGGTACATGGAAACCCCGATGCATACATGCCGACCTGCCGAGTCGAACAGTGTCAAAACAACTGTTGTTCCCCAACGTTGTTGTCCCGCCTTTTTCGAAAATGGTTCTGGCTTCACCTTGAAGATGTTGTTGAAGGACCTTGGGGGCTGATACTGTAGTTCATGTGTGAAAAGATGTGAAAAACATGGTTTCTTTATGTTGCCAAGTTTCTGCTCTGGTGATTCAAAGTTCTCCTCGAGGAAGCGCCGGGCAGTTGCATTCTTCTCGCTGTTGTACCTGAGTGGGAATGGGCACTCAACTACTGTTTGCTAGTACAGAGTCCCTTGTTGCAGGTGGGTACCCAGCCTCTACTCAAATTATGGCAAGGAACTTGTATGATAGGAAGTAGCCCTTCGGACCAAACAGCAACTTGAGCCCCATCAATGGAGTGTCCATGCCACTGCCTCAAGCAAAACAAGTGCCAGATGACCTAACAGCGTGATGAGCGGGAAAAAAGAGTTCAGGTGAGGCACAATCACTTGCGTACCCAAAGTCCATGTTCCAATCTCGAAGCGTTTTGGACAATCCTTGGCTGAAGAAAGCTTTGGGTGGGGTAGAGAATTAGTTTGCAAAGCCATATGTGGTAAAGAAAAGGATCCAGCATCCTGGCGAAGCTTTTTGGCCATGTTCATGAACTCAGTTTGGACTTCTGTCATGGGCTCCTGATTGCAATGAGGAATCTAAGGGATCAACAGGAAGTGCATTGGCAAAAGCACTGTCCTCCCCAAAGCTTTCCTCATCTGAGGAGATGTACTTCCAGACCCCCATGGCTCAAATGATTTTTGAGCCAGCAATGCTAGGTAGAAGTGCGCGCCGCGTTCCAACTGGAAGACTCACTTCTGTTTTGGAAAGGTCTCAGTTTTGAGTAGACTTGGATCAAGGAACTCAGAACGCTTGGGGAGGTGGCACCCGATGGGGTTGGCACCCGATGAAGGGATCAAGAGTTTGCACCAGTTTGCCGGAAACTTTGAGGATCTTTGAGGATCCCAAGGTGAAGACAGCCAGAACAAATGGAACGTACCTGAACCGCGGTGAATCTTCGGGAGACTCGGCCACCAATGGGCCACAAAAAAATGCCGCACCGCAAGCATTTGCAAGCTGTCCTGCCATACAGTCATTTTTATTGGTATGATTTTGCTATTATAAAAATAAGCAATGACAATAAGTAAGGAATAAGGAAGGAGTAACTTATGATTTTGGTAATAGTTTGGATATATAAGCAAGGAAAAGAGGATGCTCCCCGCATAACTGAGCCGTATGGAGAATATCTACGGGAACGAGTTTCTTACAACTTGTTTTGGGTGTTGTTTTGGATCCACTTGGGGCTTGAGGCTTGGAGTTTTCTGTTGCATTTGTTGGTATGCATCCTGACTCATCAACATGATCATGATCTTTACGATCCTGCGTCCTCACACAAACGCTGTTTCATAAATCCATATACAACTCCTTGAAAACTGCTTCAGCTCTACAAACTGCTCAACCTCAGGCCACTGGTGATGAGGACTATGACTCCAAGCTAGCAGTTTGGGTCGATGGGGTGCCTCGGCAAGCAGGGGAAGGCAGGTAACAGGCGGCAGCGGCAGGTCTAAGGGATTTGTGGGTAGAAGAATCTGCTGGGTATTTTATTTTGTCGATACCAACTACTATGGAAAAATCATGGACTTCGTTTTCCTGTGTGAAGCTGTAGTGAAGACACTTCTCCAAACGGCACACCGGTTCTGCTGTGGGGCTGAGGAGGAGTGAATAGGTCCACAGGACCAGTTGACCTCGACTCCACACCGGTCGGCTGATGGTGGAGGAGGGCGCCAAGACCTTCACCAGCCTGCGCCATGCACGTCCTTGGGTGGCACCATGCTGCACACCAACTGTTTTAAACCAACTGTTTGTTGCGTGAGCGTTCTGGATACCTCGTTTCAGTAGTCAAGAGGTCAAAGTCAATTTCCCACTTCTGGATGCCAGTGGACGCAACTTCTGGTGGATGAACTTAAAGTGAAAGTCTGAAGAAAGTATATAAAGCCTCTCTTTCAGGTTTTTACTTGGGTCCTCGGTACCGGAAACCCCTCGTCTTCTTCGCTTCGGTCCAACGAGAACCACTGCGTCAAGGTTCAAGGAGAAGCATCCTTTGAGGCAGGTCCAGCAGGCACGAAGAAGCGATGATCTGTTTCGAACTGGTCAGGTCTGAGTTGGAAGAGGCCTCCCAAAAGGCCGATCTTAAGGATATTTGGGTGCACTGGAGCTGATCTTCAAAACCTATACAGTTCCATAAAAGCATCAGTACTATATAGTCTTATTGTTCCATCAAAACCTATTAATGATATAGCCTTATTTGTTCCATCTAAAGCCTCAGCACCATTCCACCGCACAGTTGGCCGCAATTTGCGCCACGGGGGCCAGGCTGCTCCTCCTACTTGCTCACCGGCCAGAGCTGCGTTCCAGGCGCCACCAGAGGAGGATAAACCACTTTTGGTTGACTTTTCTTGCTTGGGATTCGGACTTTGAAAGCCCTTTGACGGACAGGATTGAGGAAGGACACCTGAAAATTGGATCATGAACCCTAAAGACCATGACGGACTAGTTTGTGCAAAACGGATGTGGTTGTCTTTTCTGACCTTTGATTCCGGGTGTAGAGGATCATGCTTGGGCCAGAACCTGGCTATTTTGAGGTCCCAAACCAGAGAGCTGCTAGGACAAGTGCCCAAAGGGAGGCGATGTGTGAATCAAGCAGGTATCTCGATCCCAAAAGAAGCACATAGAACAACTTGCCCTAAGGCATGTGGACATGTTGCCGATTTGTTATATATATATATATTTAATGTTTCAAAATCTTGGATCTGTTGCCCGAAGGGCTTTGAATGTCCGGAACCAAGCTGTTCATGACAGACACCGTGCAGGCATCAACACCACCGACCTGCAAACCGTCTTCGAGGCGGATGTGGCGAAGACCTCCAACTGGGGGGACTCCCAAGGCCTATTTCCCTTCTTATTCCAGTAGGTCTTTGGGAGGTCTCCGTATCTTATTTCACATCCAAATACATACATGATTAAAATCAGGAGTCCAGCATGGACCTGGGACAGAGCTCGCAGCATTTGGCCAGGCGGGAGTGAACTCAGGTTTTCATCCACGGGGCCAAGCTCAGAGCACGCACGTGTGGCCCGGGCTTGTCTTCCACACATTGGCAACAGGAGCAATTCTTCACCCGGACCCTGGAAGATGCCATCGCCATTGCGGGGCGCTTGGACGTCCGGGACTCATCCGCGGAGTCTCCGGGGACGAGGGGTGGCCGGGAGACCTTGGAATGTGTAAGGAGGTCCTGACGACGGTGACGGTGAGCGGAAGTTGATCATTTCTGTGGCTTGGTGCGTTTGTAGAAGACCCTGAGATGTGGTCAACGGAGGTCGGTTCCAGCCACGAGGTGGTCAATGAAGACCCCTACGATGCGGGACGTTGACTGTTGAATCAAACCCACCAGACATGGAGATGGACCCTCCAGCTGATGACGCATCCATCATCCATCCAGCTCGACTCAGCCGTGTCCCCGATTCCCCGCTCGCCCCTCGGCCGCTTCGCCGGCCAATCGGCACGAACGCTCGCCTTGTCGCCTTTGGGTTCCACGTTTCGAGGTGCGTGTCTTCTCGGAGGCGGATCAGATCTTCCACTTTGGACCGGTTGGGCTGACCTGTTTGGGACTGCTCGAAAAGGGCCGTCGGATTCGACATGTTGAGCGTCAGATATGGCCGTCACGGGATCTACTAGAGGGGTGCGACAGAAGGGAAAGGCTTGGACCGTTCTTTAGCTTGAAGCAAGTTGATTCTGCAACTGGGTGAAACCTCAGACAGGTCATCACAGGTCTGAAATTGCTAAAGAGTTTCATAGCTTTGGGAAGTTCCACAACAAGTTGAAGAAGCTACACTGCTACACAAGCGAATGCAAGTTCAAGAAAGCTCCAGCAACACAGGGGTTTCAAGATTGCGTACTGTAGCAAGTTGCTGTGATGTGTACCAAACATCCTTACACCTGGAAGGCAAGTTGAAGACAGTTGCATCACGAAAGCATTTCAAGGTGAACGAATGACTCTAAGCTTACGATAGATTTACAGATATGATATGCAGCATATCTGCAGCATATCATATCTGCCTGTTTTTGATCAGAGAGGATCGGAGTGTCCTCACTTGACACCTTTGTTTCATTGACCGAGAAGATGACCGATGGTGACCGCGCTCGGAGGGGGTCCAACTGGGTGCGTCGTCAGCTCGCCCAGCTGGCGAACTGCTTCAGATTCAAAGGAATCAGTTGGAATCATTTTTTATACTAGGGTCACTTTGCGCCTAAGTCATCTGACCACAGTAGATGTAAATTTATGTATATTATAGTATTGTACATGCATACTTTTTTGTTTGCGTGTGCTAGCTATGTATGCGATGTGTTGTTTTGACTGTCCAAAGATTTAAAGACGTCAAGGTTCAGAAGGAGGAGGGCTACTGACTTGCGAAAGCGAGAAACCGAGAAACCGTTGAGAATTGGGAGAGATAGCTAACAGGAGGTAATGCACCTGATCCGCACCGGCCCTACAGTCTGAGGTTTTCTGGTAGTGACAAGGCAACTAACAACAAGTGCACCGGCCCTGTGTCACATCGATGTAAGGACATGTCCATTCTGTTAAAGTTGACCATTTCAAGGACTGGACTGCGCGTTTCAGCAACCACACACAGATTTCAGCAACATTTCAGAAACTATATGTGCGTTTCAGAACTGGTGTTCAGACACTATGTGCGTTTCAGGAAGCACTTTGAGAAACCATGCCGTTTCAGGAACTACATCTACGTTGCAGAAGTTACGTTTCAACATCTATACATTCATGTGTTTCAGAAACCGCGCTTCAGACACCGCGCTTCTGAAACTACATGCCGTTACATGCCAAAAAAACTATTGCAACAGGTGTGTACTTTCCTGTAGACACTTGCTGGCTTGGGTGAGTGGGTGGGGGGTTGGGGCCAACATGGTGACGTTCGTGATTGCGACAGTAGTATCTAACTTTGTGTAAACGTCTAAGCTGGCTTGAGGGGTCAGGTGATTGCTTTCAAGCCACAGATCGAGTTTCCGAAACATGGTTTCGGAAGGATAAACAGTTTCTGAAACATTCCAAACAGTGTCCAAAACGTACGTGTTCGAACCATAGTTTCAGAAATACATCTTGTTTCCGAAACCATGGTTTCATAACCATAGAGGCAGATTATAGATTGTGTCTTGAGAAGGTCCATATTTGTGAAATGATTCCATATGCCCCAAAGCCAGTTCTTCACACTGCGGAAAAGAGGCAACAGTCCACTAAGCCAATTCCAGCTTCTATCTTACTCTTTGTTTAAGACGGTTAAATCTGTTTTGAATTGTTTTGATGGGACCTGGCTAAGTAAGCTAAGCATCCCTGGCCCCTGACCCGTCATGTGCTGCATGACAGGTGCTTGTGAAAGAGCGTGGAGTTGGTGCAGCTTGGATTGGTGAAGGGAGCTGGGCTGATCTTGACCTGGAAGTGCGTCTCATATGGGTGTATTTTGGTGTTGCATCTTCCAAGCAGGCTTCGTACTTGTTTTCTTTCAAGTGCCTTTCCCAGGTGTGAAGATTGTTGGTTCAACCTGGCATTGAGCTTCCCCATGCGAATTACTCTTGTTGTGGGTTGGTCATGTGCTTTCCAGTGTCCCCGTGCCGTTTCAAGAGCTCTTTGGGGTTGACTAAAAGAACATGTGATAGCCTGATAGCAGCTACTTGATCCCCCTTGGACATGTTTGCACCATTGTGTGCATGAACTAGTACGGACACCCCTTTCTTGATTCAGATTGAATGTTGGCATGGACAACTCTCGCTGCAGGCTTGGTTTGTGATGCAAGTCCTGGAGTGGAAACTGTTGACGAGAGATTCCACGAGCAATCTTGCGCCCTAGTTTGTCAGCATGCTTTGTCCACCTTATGATTCATAATGACCATGAAGATATGACTCATGACTAACCAATCAACGTGACTGGTATTGTTTGTTGGGGAGGCCATTTGACAACAGTACCAGGTCAATATCATTCGCGATGTGTAAAATATTCACTTGCTTTATATAACACCTCTTCAACTACCCAAATGTAGGTCCATACTCGGGGGTGTTGTTTTCATAGGAAAATCCTCGAAAACTGAAAGATGTTGGTTCATGTTTGGTCTTCCCAGTGGTCTTTGGATGTTTGTGGGGGGTCTATGCTCTACCTATTCTGCTACCCTCGCTCTAACAAACCTGGACGTGGAAGTGGACAACCCCGTCTTTGTAGAGGAATGCGGTCTTTCCAGGGGTCATCCACTTCCATGATTGTTGCAGGGAGTGCACCCCGCAGGGGAGAAAACACAACCACTTCTATGTTTTAATATCTTTCCCTTTCCAGGGGAGTACACAGTCATATGGGGATGGATCAAAACCTGGAGCCTGGTTCACCATGTAGCTCGACCTCCCAGATAGGACCAGGGATCCTAGTTTTGATCCACAGCCATATCATGTGGGTGTGTGTTAGACTAGGGAGACCTCCCAGGCAACGACCCTGTGGAAGAAGGGAAATAGATCCGAAATCCGTTGGTTCAAGACCTCCCAAACCAAATGCCACACCCATTTCTTTGACCTCGATGCCCTACTCCCACCGCTCAGTCCAGCCAACCTGCGTCGCCCAGTGGCGCGCTCGGGACACCCAGTGGCGCGAACGGTGAACCGATGGAAGCGAACGGTGGTTTCCATCCATGCAAAGCACGCATTTGTTCCATGCAAGCGGACGGGAATAGTTCTCCTTAAGTGAGGCATTTTGGGGGATGGTCTATAGATGTCTATAGTATGTAATATCATCCGATAAATTAGTTTCAAATTAATTTCATTTATATGTGCACCACCACCAATCAGGAGTGTTTGTTGCACTGCTGTTTGTGCATGACTGACCCATGCGTCTCGGGATAGTGTAGCGTGGAAAGCCTTTCCGGACGTAAATGGCAAACTTGGCTAGCACTATAGTCAAGTCACATCTAATCACAATTAATCACCCAACTCACGAAAGGAATCTTCTTTATATCTCTTTCTACCCCTTTGTACCCTTATAGATAATGTAGATGGTTCCATTCAACCCTCTACCCTAAACCCTACACCCCCACACACACACCGCACCAATATTCGGTCGCGGCCGATGCCCTTCGAGGCCGCCGGATGCGGGGGTCACGGAGAATTTGCGGCTGACGAATCCCAAGGCGGTGCCTTGCAAGGCGCTGGGCGGGGAGCCGCTGAGAGGGTGCTGTGCGTGACACGGTGGCCTCTGCACCCAGGGGAAGGGCACCCCAAAATGAGATGTGTGTCGATAATTGCTGACTTGCGTGACACGGTTTGCTTGTGACCCTTCGGTGAAACGGGTGAAACTTATATGTCTGGAAAGGAGCCAATAGGATGTTACTGCCGAAAGACAGGCCAGCCAGGCATGTGAACTGTGCTACTCCGCCTTTGTCAAGCATGGCAGGTGCAGCTGTCCATCAAGCAAAACAGCGACACGGGAGTCCGGTCATGCCCAGTGGGAGACAGGACACAACAGCACCGTCGGAGTGAGAGACGGTTGGTTCAGAGGTTCCTCCGGATGGAGTCCATGGAGGAGAGAAGTAAAGACATGAAGTGCATGCTCCAAAGATGAAGCGGTTTAACGGTTTATGCATGTTTGGTGCAGGGTCCAGGGTCAGTTTGTTTTGTGTTGTCGAAGCAAACACTAAGCATTCTGACATTGTTTTGACTCTTGACGTGTATCAAATGAGTACACGTGGGCACCAAAGACTAGATCAGCAGCTTCCTGCGTTGAAATTCCATCTTATCCCAAATTCTTGAACCGCCAAGCCGATGACCGGACGAACGACCGAAGGACGGATGACCGCATGTGCACAAGGAACGCATGACGACCGCACGGTCGTGTCAAAGGCTTTGCTATACAACAAGGAGATACAGATATGTCATGGGTGCGTTGTGCCTGTTATGTTTCTTTGGGCAAAAAGTCAATCACCAACTTTCAACAGGTTACATCTATGCCATATATGCCAACATCTCATGTGGCGAGGTATGCTTCCCCCAAAGCCCCAAGGAATGCTTCCCCTTGAAAGAACGCTGAACCAGATGCGCCAAGGCTGAGATCCCGCTGACACATTCTGGTCAGGAGTATCATCACTCCATCACCCAAATGGCAGTGAAAACCTGGAGCCCGGAACTATCCTGCTAGGTTGACCAGGTAATCGAGTTCATGTTCACTGGTCAACCCGAGATTTTTCCCTGTTTGACCCACAGCCAAATGTTGGCCGGCATATGGTCTTTTTCCAGGTTTGGCACCTTTACTGCATTTGGCTCCTGATCCGTTTTGACCCGCATAAATGCATAAACGTATTTCCCTGATCCAAAAAAAGATGCAACTGCCCTCACCCTCACCCTTTTCTTGACATAAGACTGTCAGACTGCCTTTGCCAGATGATGAGGCCAAGCGCCGGAGTTGGACACTTTCCAAAATCCATCTCCACACAGTGGTTCATCTATTTTTGCCAGGGGATTCAGTTACCACTGGAGCTGGTCACCATTGGTTCCAAAGACAAAAACCATAGACCTAGAAGCCCTGGTTCCTCTTTTAGAGGGGTAGGTGGGATCCACTGGGTTTGTCATTTCACAGATTGGGGCTCCCAGCAACACTTTGTTCGGCTTGAGGCTGGCTCCAGCGATGCATTCCAGGCTTTGCTGGCGGGTCGCTTCAGATATATAGCAGTGGTTTGGGTCAAAGCTATTCAACCGCTCCATGCCCAGAAGTTGGATTCTATGAGAAACTGCGGATACCGGATGGGTGAGCTAGAAAAACACGAAGTATGTATATCGTTTGAAGTCTATTAAAAAATGCATATCACAACAATTGTGCAACCAGGTCACTGTCACGAGTCTTGAGTATTCTTGTTGTTTCTGTATCTCAACTTCACAACATATAAATCTCATCAACATCTAATTGGCAATGGAAAAGATGATTTGAGATTGTTTATGAGATTGTTGATGAATCACGTGGTATGAGATCATCATTAGATGATCTGAGCTGCTTTGAGATTGTTAAGTAATTTTTGGGAGATGCTTTACTTTTGGTGCACCCAACACGACCCTTGCGGGCCCCGCCCTTGCCGCAGGTCTTCCCGCAAGAGCTGGTGATCTCCCCGCACGACTCCAAGCAGATCCAGGCCCCGGCAGCTGGAGATGGAGCACTCCGGCCATATGTAGCGAGCTGACTGACGCGAGCGACCGAGTCAACAGTTGAAATCCATGTATATATAATATTGGATTGTTCTACTGTTCAAATTGAAATCCCGACTCAACAGTTGAAATCCGCACCAATCCTCACCAATCCATGTATTACATGTTTTCGTGAGGATTGGTGAGGAAGAACTGGGACGGATCCCTTTGAATATGATGTAGCCAGTGTTGTTCCCTTCATTTTCCCCGAAGATGGTTTAGTTGGTGGTTACAGGTGTTTCTTCCGTTTACTTTTCCCTTTGTTCGGTTCGCCAGGTGAAGTTCACGCCGACGCATCTGGCGAGCTTCGGCGCTGTCTTGGAGGCCGTGGTTCCTCAAGGCCGAGCCTCGGTTCGCGCGTCGTTTCTCGGTGGAATCCGCAGCATCTCTTGGCGTCAATCAGCGTCCAGGTGAGATGGTCAGGCGCCAAAAAGGCGCCAAAGACCATGTGAGCCACCATCAAAATCATAGCGCTAAGATTTTTATGTATACTTTAAACATTGATTATTGTTGGTGAGATCTGGCAGAATCTTGCACATTCCTTGGAAAACGCAAAACCAAAAACGATGCCTCTTGGGGGGGATGTTTGCATGTGTATCCTCTTGACATGTGGTGTCTTAACACGAAGCCAAAACGAAGCCCCAAACGAAGCCAAAATTGACAAACAAGTGTCGTTTGTAGACCCTCCTCCGAATGCCCTGTACTGTAAGAAGTTCCTTTGCTGTAAAGAAGTTCCTTTGCTTTACTTCACATTGTAAAGGTCTAGTGGTAACAAAACTCACCTGGTGAACAAACAGAGCATAGCAGCCTAACTGGTGCAATTCCTTGGAAACGAAGCCGGAAAACCAAAAACGAAGCCTCAGCAGAACCGATCAATATTTTAACTTTAACTTTGCCGGTCGCTCATGTCAAAGAGGTCTGTTTGGATCAAACAGAACGAACGATCTGATGAACAGTGTTGTGATACGGTTTCATCTTCGCTAACACATGCTTCAGCCAGGGGAGCTTCTGTTTCTTTCTAGATCTATCCTCGCCTATCAGCCTATCGACTCATTCTGACCCATTCTCACCACTGATTCGAACAGCTCAACCAATTTCCAGACCCTAAAACGACTCCACGACTCCACTGGTAAGGCAGTCTCGTCCACTGGGCACTGAACACCCAGTTAAGTCTCTGCCTTCGAGGCACAGATCCCAACAGCAACTACCTCTCCTTCGAGCTCCGGGGTGATGGCGCCGTGCCCTCCGTGTCGTTGCAGGCGCGCAGCCGTTTTGGAACACACGGCGGTTTCGCAGTTGCTTTTGGTTTGGTGAGCGGGTATAAAGGATTATAAGATGGTATAATATAAGGATATATAAGGTATTATATAGGGTAAACATATTGGACCCATGAATTCCCTTTCTGGCAGCTCGTGACTCGTTGCTTGACCCATTTGTATACTCTTGTTGGTCAAACTTCGACACCGTGACACTCGTTGGGGAAAACGAGCTCTAACTTGTTGAGCCGATGTTCCGATTTGGTTTTTGTCAGCGCAAAGGAATGGGCAGCTGAACTTGAGAGAGTTGATGTTATTGGAGGATGATGTGGGACTTCCTTTGAGGCGTAGCTTTGTTCTTATCGTTTTAAAATCATGATCATGGCTTGGTCTTCCTTAAGATGCTGGTGTCACTCTTCCCCGGCACGTGACCCAATGGGTAACAACAACAACAACACTACCATGACGACGACGACGACTGCTACTACTACTACTACTACTACTACTTATTATTATTCTTCTTACTACTTCACTTTCAACGTGGCTGACTACCGCTCTATTTTTGTACTTGCATCTGTCCCCAAGGTTTTCAGCGGTTGCGGTACATGCAAAACACGTATTGTAGATGGCGCAAGGCTACATGTCCAAATTGCACCATGTACTTACTACTTCTGCTTATTTACTACTGTTTCTTCGTCTTCTATACTACTACTGCTACTACTACTACTACTGCTGCTACTACTACTACCACCACTACTATTTCTGCTACTACCCCTACTACTGCCGTTGGCTTCGCTTCCCTTCCGTCTCAGGGCCCGCGGCTCTTTGGAGACGAGGGTGGGGAGCTGGACATGGGGAAGCTGGCGCTCTTCAGGACGGGTTCAAACCGGGCACCTTTTCTAGAAATGCAGTATCGGTTGACATCTTGGGTATTGCATGTTTGGTGTTTGTTCTTCTGTTTGGACGGTAGAATATGGCGAATATGATATTATACCATGCTGCCTGTCAGGATCGCCAAGCTTGAACACAATAACTTGGTCATGTGTAAAGGTTTCCACATGTGCTTCGGTGTCTATAGTGCTGTTGCTGTTGTTGCATTTGGCGGACAGACATGCGAATGAAACAAACGATCTTGATAAGTCCCCTGCAGCACCCAATGTAACAAATCACAAATCTGAGTGCGAGAGTTTGAATCTTTGGGATGTACTGGCTTTTGGATCCATAGCCTCACATGTCAAAGCTCAAAGCTGGGCACACCCCAGCGCCATCGACCGGGGCTACTTTGGGCCCCCCCCCACGCGGGCCGTCGTCGAGGAGCAACGAGGTCCAAATGGGCCTGCGCAACGACGGCCTTTTGCCAGCCACAGCACCTCGGAAGATCACTGGAGAGGAGGTTAGATGCACAGTAAGCACATAGAACAATGAAGCCAAGTTGCATGGAATCGAGGGGCTCGCCATTGGGCTGGCTGGGTTGTGCCATTGCTCTGAACCGTTTGCCGGTTCTTGAGTCTTATAGTTATCATGTTGATCTAGCTGGTCTATCTCAGCGTGCAGCTTTCTAAGCTTGCTTGGTGCTTTTCGAACTGCTCACTGGACCCATTCTCAGACGCGAGCCGACGGAGCGCCCTTCGGCTCCGCAGCTCCGAGGTTCGGGTGGATTTTACGCCCTCGCAGCACTTCACCGTTGCTTGCCCCTCGAGTGCCGGGACGCTCAGGGCGCACCCAGCATCTTGGAGGTCCTGGCAGGACGTGAACATGGCGTTTCATATCCAAAAGACATGAAACGACTCCCAGAAAACAAGTAAAACTGCTGATCTTGATCTAGCCTATGTTAAAGTGTAAACATGTGTAAACTGTTTATATATAGTTTGGTTTTGAGCAACGCTCAGTATAGGGAGACTGTTCAAGCCAATGTACTCTTGTTGGTGCTCTTGTGGTTGGATGTGCTGGTGGTGGCAACGCTGTTTCATATATTTATAGTTGTTTGTTTCACTGCAAACGTTCGTAAAACAATCAACACTCAAAAGTAACCGGATCTACCTGTCGTTTCAACATGTTTCAACATCGGGTCCGATGCGGACCGGAGATCCCAGCGTTTGTGACGGTGCACTGGACTGCTGACTGCTACCTGCTTGGGGACATGTTTATGAATATTTGAAGCAGCTGTATACCTCCAAAGGAATTTACATCTTCTTGGTGCACCAGCGTTTATGATATCAAACACTCAGTCACCATGCATTCCCAATCATGACCATCATCCCGCTGCACTGGACTGTTTGTGGCTCCCGCTGCACACAGGTCTCGTTGAATAAGGGCGAGTCGCGGAAATTCCAGGCCAGTTTGCGTACGTTGTGAAGCACCGCTGGCGCGTGAACCCGGGCTTTGAAGGTGTGAAGGAAGGAGACGATGTTATGAAGATCAATAATTATACAAATATATTAATTGTATATACTATGAATATCTAAATTAAATGGTATTGTACAACTATATATATGTATAAAGTATGTCATATAATATAGAAAGAGCTTTTTGCTTGTTTGAAAATCATCATGAAACTGGCTGTTCTGCTTCGACGCTCCTTCGCCAGAACCGGCGCCATCGTTCATCGGGGTGGCCAGAACCGGGCTCCCCGCCCCGACGGAATCGTTCTTCGGCCGCGTGAACCGTCCCTTTTCAGCCATGTTTTTGGGTTGTACCTGTCAAAGTTATTTCACACTCACTGGCTGTGTTTGGGCAGTACTTGTAGCCTATGTGGATGTCATTTCAAGAGTTTTGTGGGTGGTTGCACACCATCTTCTGTATGTCCAGGGTATAATGAGATTCAAGAAACACATGGAACCACGGCCCTCCAAAGGCAAAACATGTAGATTGTAGATTGTAGACCTGGTCACTGATCCGTAGAACACAAGTTGTTTGTTTGGAAGGTGCTTGAGGTGTCACATGGCAAAATGACGTCCTGACATGGACTCAAAGATGTTTATTTCTACAGTGCCAGTATATTGTTTGCAAGCAGGCCATTGTCAATTCCATGAAAATTAGTGAGGGACAGAGCATCAAAAGGTGTTGACCGAGTCTTGCTTACCTTCACTTTGTTTCATCTCAGAATAGGACCCACCAACACCTCAAAAGCTATTTGCCAGTGTTCTAGAGACTTATTGGCTTTGTCTGAACAACAATCTCTTGTCAAGGCCTTTGTGCACACATGACATGACCCCCCCGACCTACTCCACCAAACTTGCACACACGCTCACGCACAGCACGCCATGCTAGCAACCTATGGACGCTTTCCCGCGATGGACGAGAGTGACGCGTTCCACTGGTGATTGCCCCGTCCAAAGGGACGCGCGCAGGTGCGCTTCCATCCCCATGCCGTTGGCAAGGCCTTTGGGTCAGCTGGATCCAGTGGCCTCGAAACCAAGCCGTGCTGCTTGGTGTGGGTGGTGCAGTTGCGGAGGACAGATCCATTTTGGGGGTCTCAAAAGTTTCAGAGGTGTCAATGGCACTGGCACCCCAAGAGGTCTTTTAGATGGGGGGGTATCCCTTATGGGGAGTGCGTCGTCTGCTCAATCCACTCTCGTGCAAACATGCGACACCATAGAATGCAGCCCCGTTTTAGGGGGCCAGTTTAGGACCCACTGGTCGAGGTGATGAAGTTCTGTGGTAGAGTGCTACTCGGTCAAGAGCATTTGTTGTGCTCTTTGAACATCTACATGTACTTCCCCACAGTTCCTTTTGAGACTACAGTAGCTTAAGGAGTTAGTGGCCCACAAGGACCATCAGGACCTGCCAAGCAGCTCCAAGCTTGGAGCTAGATGTTTGATGCAAGGGTCCATTGGTCAAAAAATGTCAAACGGCCGTGCCGACATCCATTTGCGCCAGGTCGTGTCGGACCTGGGTATCCGGACATTGGGAAATCCCTTTGAGGAGATGTCCGCCGACGTTTGACGGCCGCGGCAGAAACCAGCTATAGAGCATGGGAACTGGAGAAATGTGTGGAACTTGAGATCAAAAGCAATGGCTTGAGAAAAGCCTGTGTTTTTTTTGCATGAATTCTGCTTCAGAAAAGCTAGAGAGAGAGGGAGAGACCAATTCAATTCCCCACAACCAGTAAGCAGAAGTCCATTAGGTGTGATCGGAATGGGTGTGTGTCTTTTGTTTATGTATATATAGTAATATAGTAAGAATTGTGACATGAATGATTGTACTGACAAGCATCCTCATCTTGCTAGCTGCTTTGTCATAGTTCGAGACATCTACGACAGTAGCATCTCTTGTCCTGCCTCTCACTTGTGAGTTACGTTTGCAAGGAGTCTCGGAGGCTCTTCGTTTGCCTCTAATTCTAGGGCAACAAATTGCATCAACATGGACAAAAATATTTGTGTCAATTAGATGTTAAACATGTAAACGACTGCAGGGCAAGAATTGCACAGCCCAAGGTTGAATACAGAACCATTGAATAATGAATTGGAGTCTCCATGAAGCACCCAGGCTGTGGATCCTTGGTCCCTTGCACGCAAGGACATCGTCTCAGTTTACTGTATGATCGACTGACAATTTTCATTCACTAAGTGGGTACCGCCCGTCCCTGATTTTCATGAGGAATCTCCAGGTTTAGTAGTCAGACAACATTCAACACCTTGTTAATCGTATTTCACGTCGAAATCAAGTCGATCTCCTCCCCAAGATGTCGTTCTTGCTGCACAGGATGTGACGATCCAACTGCAAGGCGAAGGGCACAGCAGCGAGGCTCGAGCAGAACCAAAGATCACTGACTGAAGGGACGTTACGTTTCGGGCCTGTCACACGCAGCTGATTCAAGCCGCCATTCGTATCAATTGATTGTTTAACGGTTGTAATCAGACGAATGGCGTTTGGGTCACCGAAAGGGGGGCTTTGGATCCCAACATGTTCCTTCCTGCGTACCCGTACGTGTTGGTCCTGTCACCGGCGGCAACGACGCTGCTGGCCGAAGCTATCCTTTTGACCACGACGCATGGGGCGTGTCCGCGGGGCGTGTCCCCCAAGAGGCTGCCTGGCCGAGGTCGAACAAAACACCCTGAGCTGCAGCCGTATTGCTGTATTTGACTTGGAGCCGGAGCAGCACTTCGAATGTATGTAAAAGAGGTGCACTATGGTGCACTGTTTTCAAAGCCCCAATCTGGTGATGTGTCGATCACAAGCTTGACGACTACAGGAGTTGGCCAAGGAGACAAGAAGAGGGGAAAGGGCCTGCATCTGAGTGTCTACCAGTCCAAAGGAAAAAAACAAAGAACGCATCGAGGCCCACCAAGTCGCTGGTTGCCGTTTTGCAGCCTCAGAGTCTTTGAAAGGCTAGAGTGCGCCAGCTACAAGTCCCGAGAAATACACCAGAGTGGACGCAGTCCCGGTGAAAGTCCAAGAGTGGACCATTTGGTGCAGGATTGGCCCTCCAAAAAAACAGCGTAGGAGCGGATGCCTCATATTCATATTTCGGGAATCCGCCACCCTCACGATGTTCAACCTCAGGATCCAGCCACCCGAATATTCCTGACTCTTCCTCAGTCGCACGAGTCAGTCGCCAGTCGCTTGATTCATGTTGATTTCAGAACGTCACAGGTCTGCTGGGACCTGGCGGAGGTCCGTCGCCCGGGCGGCGTCTTTGGGCTGCGCGGCGCTCTGGAGACTCCGGCGTCGGATTCGGGTGGGTTGCTGGAGACTCCGGCTGCGCACAGAGGTTGACGCCGCCGAGTATTCTCAGGATGTTCATACATGTTGGGATGTTGTTGTTGGATAAATATCCGTACAACATTATAGCTTGGGTGAAGATTCAAAGGTATACCACGACAGATCTGCCCACGAATCTGACACCGTTTTGGGGACTGCTTTGCGTTGCCGGGGCCCCATGTTGCTGGGGGACATGCTTCGTCCGCCATGTGAGCAGGTGACCTGAGTCCTGCACCGAGGTCACGGTGCAGAAGGGACCAGATCCTTTTGGCACCACCGGCCGGTTGACCACGGAGAGACTACTGGTTAGGTTAACGTACCAGGGTTTAACCATGTGACCATGTGGGTTTGTGCATATGCTGTGATCTCTGAGTTTGTTGTTGCGAAGTGATTTGCCTTCTACCTGGTTGACATTTGCTGGCTGTTTAATTCTGACTGAAAGGTCTCGTGGTATTCGTCTCAGAACTTGGCCTCCTTCAAGCCTTCTCCTGATCAAGTTTACTTTTAAACTCACCACTTGCAAGAATTTGGATTATTCAAGAGGTCCACCTAAATAAATCTAAATCAACCAATCAACAATCAATCCCAAATATTGTGAGTCTACCGAGTCTACCGTCTACCTCACAAATTGTAGAATGTTCCCCCCCTGATAGTTCACCAAGGTTCCTGAACCACAATTGATTCATGGTATTTGGGGATAGCAACCCCAGAACACTGCTATGCAGGTGTGTGATTTTTGCGATGTTTTATAGCATTCTTAAGGCATTTCTATACATGCTGGATCTCAAAAAGCTTTGGCTTTGTTCGATCGATTTTCTGAACATGTGAATTCTGCCTGTTGCAAGTAAGTGCCACTGGTAGATTCAACATTGGCATGATGTATACAATCAAATATTAATATGTAAGCCAGACAATTGACAATGCTTCTTGCAGCACGCAAATTGCACTCAACAATTGTGTGTTGTGTTTTTCTTCCTGATGAATCCCCTCGCTACATCACTTTGCCGGCAGGTTCTGTGATTCGTTCCTCGTCCCTCGTCCAAAGATGCGGGGGGGTTCCGTCTCGAGGGGAGCCGCAGGAGCCATTGCAGGACTACGTCCCACCCTCGCCAGATGAGTTGGATTTAGGAGAGGCGCCTGGGTTCTGGGAGTCATGACAGGAGACGTTCCTCGAAGACGTGAAACGATCGGACACGAGCGAGATCTGTTGAGACGCCCTCGTTTTTTCTTTTCCTACGCGCCTACGTTCTAGAGTTTCAGGTTTGACCTCGAGTTGTGTCGGTTTCGCAAAAACTTGACGCCAGTTTTGGTGGTTGTTCCGATTGTTTGAATTATTTGTATTTGATTCATTGGCGGTGAACCTGCAAAGAAACTCACCTAGAGTTCACCAAAACAAAAACAGTGTAATTAAGCAGTTGGAACTGCTCAAGCTCTCCCTGTTCAACTGGATTGCACCTCTGAAAGCTCGCCACATACAATCCAGTTTCCGAAATTGCAGGAAATATTGTGACAGTCAGAGCATTGTGACTCACTTACTTATCAGATGAATTGGTTTGAGTTCAACTTCCTGTATTTCCCAGTCTTGGACACTCTGTGTGACCAGCCACCGTCACCACCCAGCTCCCATCTGCTCTTCTCCCCGATGTTCTCCCCGTTTGTGATCGAAATCTTGGCAGCTCCGGTAGGTGCCCGTGGGTGAGCTGGTGAAGGTGAATTTCAAGTTGAACAACAGCTCTTCGTGGGGGCTCTCGGTGGGAAAGAGTCAATATCCGAATCTCCGAGCAACTGAGATGAGGAGCAACGGGTTCTTTTTTGGGCCAAGGATGCCTATAGTCAAAGACCCAACTCCAAACTCATCTAAAATCTCCAGTCGATGTGGTGACTGTCGTGCCTTCAAATTGGCTTCCAACATGTGGGCACTTTCGGAAGTTTCGTCGAGACATGGGCGCTCGATGTCACAGTCATTGACTGGCCATATTTGATGCTTGGGGATTGGATCCACATATGGAGCAGTGATCATGAAGTAGACAGAAGATGCAAGAAGTAGCTGGACATGTCTCCAAATAACTCAAGAAGATGGACGCAGAATCTACCCAGACCGCAGCCGCATCATGGACGGACTGAACCTCCCAGCAGCGAAACCGGTGGGATGACTTTTGAAGCACGATGAGGCATTGTAGGGTGCTAAGGGTTTCCATGGCGCAACATTCTCTTGATGCCATTACATGCCATGCCGACTGAACATGTGGATGACTCGATGACTGTGAATTCCAAAGAACCAAAGCACTTGGCATCCCCCACGTCCGGTCGCTTTTCTCTTGATTTTGCTGAGCTTTTCTCGGGGTCCGAGTGTCGTGACCCACAGCCTTTGAATCTGTGTGGTAATGTAGTGTTTGGAGAAGAAACGTCCATAGCAGGCTTCCTAAACGGATGGGTTTGAAGCGTTTGGTTCTAACTTCTTTTTCCCTGAAACGCTGCACTTAAGACCCCCCCAAGAGGCCCACCTCAGCTCTCAGCTTGGTTGCTCACCCCCTTTGGGGCAGGAAGCCTTTGCACTTCGACTTCACCTCGATCCCTTCGTGGGGTGAGGCTCAGGCACGGTCGAAGTTGGACGGGACGCCGGTTCTTCGGAGGGAAAAAAACTCCCGAGCTCACCGGAAGTTGGAAATGCCCTTCACTGGAACACGTGACTTGCTGCGGCCCATGCGCACGAAGGAAGGGCTGCAGGGGAGGGAAGCCCATGAAGGACCCAGTCATGAATTGCTGCGTTGGCTGACGAGCCTGGAACAAAGACCGTCATCTTAGGATGGTGACAGAAAGCGTAGAAAGCCTGGGTATATGAATTTGTACGGCAGTCTTGGAGGCTGATCAATTGGAGCCTATGCTTCTCGGTCGAGTAGGGAGTGCTAGAACCCGCCAGGTCCATGTACATGTTGAGGGCTTCCGGCCCTTTTTCGGACGGCATCACATATTGTTTACACAGCATACTGGTGTGAAGGCTTCACATGTTGGCTTTACCTGTTTGCACCGTTTTGGCCTGATTTCGCATGGTGGGTAACAAGCGGCTCCTGACGCAGAGCTTCTTCTTCCCATATTTTCCACTGAATTATGTGAGAAGTGCCACTGGCCCATGTCAGTCTTTGCATGCACCTCGCCCTTTTTGTTTGCTTTTAGATGCTTTTGGTGTTTTGATCCAGCGACTCAGAACCCCATACAAAGACATGTTGAACCCGGCCACATTTGACAAACTGAGAGATTCCAAACATTCCAAATTCTTCACCGTGGAGGACATACACTGGTGACCCTTCGTCGAAGGGCAGCCTCAACAGCGGGTGAATGTGGGTGATGGCTGATATTCCGCGTTTTCCTCGTTCTCGTCAGGTTGAACCAAGTACTGGCTATGTGGAGCCGAACAGACAGCAGACCATCACATTCTCCTTCAGGCACCTTGCCTTTCGGACTGCTATCCACTGCCAACGGGCTCTGGTCTGGGGACAGTCATCATTTAGGTAATTGAGTGGATGGACGCAACAATTGGCTGCTTTGTTTCCGGGCACGAGCATGGCTGAGCAAGAGATGGATAGCTGCCTCCTCTTTTCACTGTTTGAAGAGTCGGTTGCACCTGTCTCACGGCCTTGCTTCCCAGGGCTAGAAGCTTGTTGTGCTTTTGTTTGAGGTACCGCCATACCCTGCCTCAAGACTCATAACTTGAAGTCAGTAACGGAGATAGAGACCAGCTAACACCTCCAAGTTGAGCCCCCTTCGCAGGGATCGGAAGATCATGCCAGATTCTTGGTCTTGAAGAAAGCTATTCCTGCAGCTTTACGCAGCTCCCGGGAGCTTTTCCTGCCCGAAGCCTGCTTGTTTGGAGGCCAGCAGACAAGCTGCAGGCGGAGAAGGAGAAGATTCTGCAGAGAACTCAGAATGGTGCGAGTTGGAAGCCGCCTGCCGAGGAAAGGCACCTGACCGATGTAGATGACGACACGAACCGGGGAAATGTTTGGAGAACATCGGAGAGCCCCAGAGGTATAGCTGATATTTGGCTTGCGGGTATAGCAACAGTGGGGGCAGCAGTGAAGAATCCATTCAGAGGTTAGCCAGTTATGTAGAACCTATTGAGGTGGTTGCTATTGCCATGCATGTGCTTGTACTTTTGCCTGCAGACACATGATCTGCATTCTGTTCCCCGAATACCACACCAGTGCTCCCCCCTGCAGTGGCACATAGCGGCACCATGTGGCACTAAGGTCGTAGTCCGAATGCCTGTTATATATATAATTATATATATATATATTTATGTATGTTTAAACATAAGATATATAATGCAATATAGTAACGTATAAATGTTTTTACAAAATAACATGCTTTATACTAATGTTATTCTATTATCTAAATCCATTGTCGATAATACGTTTTTGTCCCACTGAATGGGCGTGATAGGTAGACTCAGGTGATTCCTGGGCTGAGGTGCTTGTTGATTGTATAGGGAGCCCCCGAACAGCCCCATTGCAACAGCAAAGTAAAGGGTGACCTACAGGATTTACAGGTTCCTGGACACCAAATAAACCAATCCAAATAGGGAGTTCCATCAGTTACCAACACATGTTTCGAGTGGGTTCCACTTGATTCTGTTCCCCCCCGTTGACTTGTTTTGTTTCTTTCTCAAAAAATACAGGGTCGAATCGAATTGCCCGTTTTGGGGTGCCCATCTTTCCCAGACCTATTAAAGTGATGTAGGGGCTTTTACAAGATCGATCGCGGCATTTTTGTGGCCCGGCTTTTGAGGTGCAAGGTGGTCAACGTGGATTTTCTCGAAGAGGAAGAAGGCAATGGACAACACTGTGTGAATCCAGAAAAACGTAGATCGAAATGCTTGAATCATATTTATTCAAACAATTGCTTCGCCCACAACATTGTCATAACCACCATGACTTGAATCACATGGTACCTCAAAAAAAAGGTCTTGGAACACGTGGCATTTGTCCAAAATATTTAATAGTTACCATAAGATCTCTAAGCGCTCAGAAGCCACCTTGCCTAGTTTGTTGACAAGTGTTCTTACAGCAGCGGTTCCAAGCAGAGACAATCCTGTTCTATCCTTTTTCTCGTACTCTTCAGCTCAAGATAAAGCTGAACATGATCCAAACGAAGCTCAGAAGGATTGGTGGGTCTTCCCTAGCTTGGTGGGTTGGTTCCAAGCTTGGAAAGCAACGTGAGAGAGCCAAAGAAGGTGGCTTTGGAGGCATTTCTCCCGAAACTATCGCCATACAATGCCCCTTTCATCCTTTCAAGATGTATGCCCCTGATGCCACAAGCCTCATGGCCGGTCACAGATGAAGAGCCACATGCAGCGGAATGAGCCCTGACAGAAACCGTCATGTTGATTAATATGTGTGAACAAAACATATACTTGTAGAATCTTGGAATATGTGCATGACATATATATATAATACCGAATCAACATGAATCAACCATTCACATGACTGTTCGTCGATGGCCGCCGACCTTCCTTTTCCCTCAGGGGCCGAAGCTGGCGAGCGAAAGCACCAAGAGGCGTTTCGTCCGTACGCTTTTGAAGCTGAGGAAACTCGCCTTTCGAGGTGTCAGGCTACTTAGCTGTTTGGATCACCGTGTGTGGCTCATAGCCATTTTAGAGAACATCATGGCAAACCATGTTTAGGGTTTCTTGAAGACTGTATATCCTCGCAGCCGGCATGGCTGCCTTTGGTGGTTCTTGAGATCCCCAACCATTGGGTGGTAGACTGGTCTAGTTTATGCTGTCGGCTCTGAAACCGCGCTAGTAGTGGTTTGGGTTTGGTTGGGGCCTATTCTCTGATCTTACGTTGGCCAGGGGGTTGGGTTTGGGTTCGGGTGGGGCCTATTAACGTTCTTGTGAATGTACTTTCTACATTTACGCTACGCTTGGTATTTGCTGTGTCTCTGATCTGACGTTGGCCAGGGAGTCGGTTTGGGTTCGGG
>CAXAMN010025807.1:74775-92408 GCA_963970005.1 Durusdinium trenchii | reverse complement strand
GGCCAGGGAGTCGGTTTGGGTTCGGGTGGGGCCTATTAACGTTCTTGACACTTACGCTACGCTTGGTCTCTTCTGCGTCTCTGATCTGACGTTGGCCAGGGATCACTCTAAATATAAGGTGGTAGTGACTCTCACTTTTCGGAAGCACATGTTGCGATCCACACTTGTTTCTTCCAATCTCATATGTTTTTCGGTTCAGGTGATTCGGGCGGTTGGATCACTCCAAACATGTCAAGTATCATATGGTTCACTCATGGCTGACATTGTCAGTATTGTTGGACGAATAATGTTCATCCGTGCATGTCGATGACAGCTTCTGACTGCCTAGACTTTTCCCATTGGGAATTTGTGGTAACTCTTGTTATTGATTCAACACGTTCCGACAGCAATCTCTTTGCACGGGAATCATGCTCTGCCATGAAATCAGTTTTCGTTTGGAACTGCGGTAACTGCAACCTGGCTTTTGGCTTTTAAGTTGGGCACACAGTTGAACCAGAGGTGACGCAAGAGGTCGCGCGCAAAAAAGCGGTCCGAAACCCTGTGTTTTCGCAAATCTTGATTTTGAGATAATTCTTGATCAGGCAACAAAAAAAATCGTGATTTCGCCTAGGCGAAAACCCTTTCTTGCATGCAACCCAATATCCTGGATCTTGAAATTTGCACGACTACGCGCGCGGAAAGAGAGCCGCCGGGTAGTTTATGCACCCATATCATATCTTCCTGAGTCTTGACAACAGTGTTTGCAGGTTCTTTGGTTGCCAAGTCTGAACCTTGTTAGTAACACTTGGGCTTCTTGTTCCTAGTAGTAATGCCAGGAGCTACCAGTAGCTCCTTGTTACTAGTAAGAATGCCCTTGTTACAGGTCCAGCCACGATGTCCCAATTCAGTGACGTGGAACTGCATTGCTCGAAAACGGCGCGATAGGTCGACCGTCTCAGCAACTGATAGGTTGAGGGCACGAGTCAGCAGCTGCCTTTGCAGGTACGCAGGGTTGGTTGGGCCAAACGTATCATGCAATGAAGACTGTTGATGAATAGGGCACCTATTTGACGTTTGGGTAACCATTTGGGTCACACTCAACTGAAGTGTTTCGAGGATGAGCATGTTGGCTGTGGAGATTGGGGATGGTGCAGTGGGTGAAGGGGTGCCAGGAAAAACGATTCAAGATGAAGTGGCTACTGCCACTGGCGGTTCTTATTGCCCACTCCCCCGTGGAAAGGTGAAGGTGAGGTGAAAACTGCAATCGTTTGGGAGTTGTGATAATTCGACTCCTTCATCGTGATGTTGATGCTTTGCAGCTTGCAATGATTTATAGAACCACCCCGCCCTCCTTGATATTTGTTGCTTTCTGAACCCCACCAGAACGGTGCTTTCACCTTACAGATGTCGCACCTCTTTGGGGCTAACCTGTCAGCCACCAGCCGACCGGCCACCCGGCCCCGCCCCACCCACCCGAGGTCTCGGTGCTGGCGGATGTGGCGAAGCTGGAGCCGGAGATCGAGGAGATCAACTTCCTGCCCACGGCCACCCGGTGGACGCTCCGGTGCGGCGCGGGGGGGTCAAACCGGGCATGGCCGTGGTCAGAGGGGGGGGGGAGGGTCGGAGAGAGGGAGGGACTGGGAAGGGAGGGGGGGGGGGGGGAAAAAACGAGGACCAAACACCATGAAACTGGGAAACCCAAAGGAGCCATAGGTTGTGTAAAGGATGTTTGCTGAAGTGTGGTTCGGATGGGAATCTATTCCATGCTCAGATTGAGGGGCATGAGCATTGGTCCAGCTCAAACTCATGTGGGCGCGTTGGTCCAGCTCATTCTTTGGCAATGCGGATTGCTTCTAGCTGTTGCTCCCAGTCTCCATGCCTTCCTCAAAGCTGTGACAAGAACAAGAAGGCTGCGTCCAGTCTACAACGATGGCGGCTATTGACCACGCCCCCTTGGGGATCGGAATCCTGGGGAGTTGCAGCATTTGTCCCTTAAGAAATGAGTGAAGGGTCATTGGACCCCATTGGGCCCCATTGAGGCTGAGGCACCTCAGAATCTTTCACACATCTTGTCCGTTTTCCATAAAGTGATCGCAGCTTCAGTCACGAAGACAGTTGTCCTTGTTGAATAGTTTCATTCAACTCATCAGTTCTTTCAAATCCCGATCCAGCTCACCATGTTTGAAACCCACCAACTCCTTGGAGGCTCTTCACCGAACTCCAACCCCTTCGACCTGCACCGAACCCCACCTGCTCCGACATCGGAATTCGACCTGAGGCGATGTTCTGTTCCAAGGCCGAAACGTCGGGCGAGACGGAAAGAGGAACGTCCAGAGGAACATAGTGGAACCATCTGACAAATTTTTGTGGTGGGTTTGTCATGGGTTTGATTGGGTTTTGTATGCTTTTTTTTGGAGCCACCCATGTGCGCATGTCCAGTTGGGGGGATGAACATCAGTTAGGACAATTTGGTCGAATGATTTGATAAGGGATAAAGCACGTAATCTACGCTCACTGTTTGAGTGTTTGAAAGCAGGGAATGCATGTGGAAGATTTTACAGTTATCCCAAAAGTATATGACAGTATATAGTTAGTTAAAAACGCATCATTAATATGCATTATAGAATCATTATATAAATTACTATAAATTAAACAATTTCAAAACAGTCAATAGAGTATTTTTCTCTTGATGGACTTAGGGACATTGATGCCGTTTGTGTCGACTCAAGGTCTGGTCCGGCATAAACCGATGCCACCAGGTAGACATTGAGTTTGTCGGCTCTTTCTGAGTTTCACAGCTGATTCAAGTTTCCACCGGTTTTCCAGCACAGCTCCACATAGATTCAATGGATTCTCATCGGATCGACAGAATGATGGCAAAAAGATGTGATTAGAATCGAGTGAACATTGTTCATCCAACAATACGTTGGGTCAAGGGAAGACATCTTTGTGAGCTTCCATAGGTGTTCAGAATTTATACTTGGCTGGTTTATCTTGGAAACATCCATGTGTGTGTATATAATATAGGTATTCTTGGATGTCATTGCAGAAATGTTTTTTTTTCATCCGACACAAATCAGCATCAACTGGACCTTCCCTATATCGCAAAATGCAACAAATCCACTGCGCCCACTCTCACTGCTTACCTCTTGTTCGTCCAGCCAATCAGGCCATACGCACCAACCGAATCGGACTGGTACCCACCTCAAAAAACAACCGAATCCGAGTGGAGTTTGCTTTTGTTCTAGCAGTTTTAAGAAGCTGCTACTAGTAGCTTCTTGCTACCAGTAGTAATGTGCCATGTTACTCGTTCAAAACATGTTTGGCTCGTGCCGTTCCGGCCGCACTGGCCTGGAAGCGCCACAGGTGTATCGCTTTACCTTGAAGAACCCCTCGCTGCTCAGCGTGCCCTTCGACTGGCGCATTCAGGTGGGGGGGAACGATGTGACGGGCGGATTCAGGTGGTTTTGTGATCCCATTTGATCCGGCAAGATGGTTATGCGCTTATGTATGCTTATGTGTTTGTTTGATTTGGCGGATTCTTCATGGATTTTTCGGACATCACTGCGTCATGAGTTTTTTTTTTTGGGGGGCCACCCTTTCTTAGGCCATTGTGTTTTCTTCCACCAAAAATATCCACGCTGGTCGCTCGTTGTGACCACGGTTGGTAACATGGGAAGAGTCGCTCGTGACATGGGAAGATCCACCGGTTTTCTCCGGAAGAACGTGTAACTCAAACCGGCCTCGAGAGGTGGTTCAATTCAATTGGAAGGGTGAAAATAATCAAGAGTCTACTATATACTTTGTTCCCGTATAGATGTGATTTCCTGTGTCTTTATCAGCCTAATTACTGTAATTGGATCCCTTTCTTTTTGTCACCAAAGAGAAAAAGCTCCCAGTCATTTCGTTTGCCTGTTCCAGAGCCAACCTCTTCAGTCAACAATTTACCCAGAGGTGAGTGGGCGGCGTGGCCAGCCTGGGCAAGTCTTGCGTTCCCAACACCGCCCCTGGCCCTGCAAAGAGGCCATCAAGCTGTGTGGGCCACTCACTGCGATTGCGACCCCTATGGGTCCATCTGGTGGCGTGTCCATTCAGCAGACACATGGCTCGCGATCCATTTGGCTCGAGGGTGCCGTGTCCAAGCAATCAATTCAAGACCGTGGAACTCTTCGCATTGTATCAGCGTGTCATGCCTCTCTCAACATTGTTGGGAACCAAGTCAGCATTTGTTGGCTAGGGAACAATGCATGACAACAACTGTCACACAGCATGTTGTACTTTGGAGACCATTGCTGACACACAGGCAAAAAAGTCTTGCTTCACACTATTTGCCCTTCGAGGCCAACATTGTTTCACCAGACATAGTTTAACAAAAATACTCTTCAGATATCTCCAGATCAGAAAACAACCGTGTCACAAAAAGGACACCTTGATCTCCTATCAAATTGCAAATATATATATATATATCTTTCCCATTTCACCCGTTTGCCGCTTTGCGCCATGCCGCCCCGCCGTGCGGAGACGCCGCGAGCAGAGAAGCCCGACCGGGCTGAAGCGGCGCGGCAGAGGCGCGGAAGGTGGTCCTTCGCGTGGGGCTGTCAAGGAAGTGATGGCGGCAGCAGGAGCAGGTGTTGGTGTTGGTGTTGTTGTTGTTGTTGTTGTTGTTGTTGTTCTTGTTAGATGAATTGATATGGAAACGTCCTTTGGGGTCAATGTAAAAAAAAGTACTTGCTTGTTTTGTAGTCCTATGTGACTACTTGGCTAGGACAAAATTAAAAGGCAGGTGTGAATTCTTGTGAGTCAGGGGTTGAACTCGATTCCAGGTGGTCTTTGGGAGTCTTCCTATTTTCACCCACACAGAGAAGATGCACGGGCCACCATTCTGAAGCCTGCCACCCATGTTGCCCAGCACCTGGGACCTGGGCCACAGTAGAAAAGAATTGCTGGGTAGTGACTAGTGTCCCACCACAGAAGGCCACCCAGAGTACCCTTTGCTTAGGTAACATGTAGATTCTTGATCAATCACCCCCCGCCATTGAAAAACCTCTCCATGTGGGATGGTTTGTATGAATCCAGAGTCTACATTCCCATGCTTTGATGTACCCAATAGGTTCTCCGAACGGCCCATCTCCTTTGGTTCGGTTCGGCGCGCACCGAGACCCGGAGACCGTCAGGTTGGCGGCCAAGACCTCTGGCAGCAGCGGCCGTCGTACAGGTCCGAGTCCGTGAGTGGATTTGGGTGTGATTGAGGTGGGGGATCATAGGGAATTCTAGTCCTAGTCGATGCAAGTGATCACCCAGACAACAAACCGATTTGGCTCGATTTGGGTGCGCCCTGGGACCAGAAGCCATTTGTAGTTGCACCCTTATATACTCCAGGATCGGTTCTTGGGAAAAAAGTCACATGAAACGGTTTCACTCAACGGGTTGACCGATCACAATCCGATGTGATCCCAAAAACACAGGTTTCACTCGCGGCGCGGCTGGCTCTGACTGGCGCGTGATCTGAACCTCTAAGGATCCGGAACTGGATGAGACCTGCAGTGGTATGTACCCACCTGTCCGCATGCTGCACAATGCTGCGTTGAATGGCATGACCCATTGTGGATTGGCACAGATCACACAAAGCTCCCATGTTTGTCCTTGGAATCTCTCTCCGACTCTCCCTGAAGCATTCAAAGCTCACAGCCCAGCAGGACCCTTGGTTGCTATGCCACCGCCCAAGGCAACCAATTGCGTGTTCCGAGGGGAAACGTATCTTTAGGGTGACATGATGGATGTTCAAACGTGTGGCTGAGTGAGGATGGGATGGGAAAAGATGAAAGAGCTATGGTGGAAGAAAGATGAATGAATGGTCCAAAGGGGATTTGCAGTTGATGCATAGTGTTTTACACGGATTGCAACAAGGTCAGAACGGCAACTTGAGGCAATGGTTGGACGTCTTGTGACGACGTACGCCAAAAGAGCGGGGCCTCACCTGGAAACATGGGCTCCTGAAGTTCAGGAGTTGTAAGACGAGTAAGACACTATAGGACTATGGGCACGAGTCAGGGAGTACGACTGAGTAAACACACAGTTCATTCATGTTCATTCCATCCAACAAGACGAGGGGAGTTGGAGAATTCCATGAAGCGCCTGGTGAAGTCTTTCATAATCTTTTGTTCCAGTTCCTTTGAAAAAGCTTCTTTGGTCCGTTCTCTTCATCACCGTGCACCTCTCAGACGGTGATCCTCGGACGGCCCCTGGGATGGATCTTTTGGGCGTTGACCGCTCTCAACTTGGTGTGGTGGCCCAGCCGACGACCCGCAGCCGAGAGGAGTCCGACTAAGACGAAGCCCAGCCCGTGGTGGGGATTCCCTCGTTCTAAGGCCTACACAGACCTCCAAATAGATACTGTAGAAAAGTAGATTCCCACTAAAAATGTATTGGACACCGGTTCTATCTATTTCGGGATCACTATATACTTATACCATTATTTATAATGTATGTATTTGGGATTGTGTGGGAGAACATTTCTACTACGTCTTGTGATTTGAGCTGAATGGTCTCAGTGATGGTGGGAGTGGCTAGTGTGGTACGAGAGCGGTTTCGAGGAGACAGAGCGGACTGCCCGCAACCGTATACAGGCCTATAGTGGTTCATGCCAACAAGTGGATGTTCTAGCCGTGTTCAGGGGGTTGCACTGGGGTGGGGGTTGATTTCGTTTTCTTGGACCATTGGTGACCAATGATAGCAGTTTATAATTAGTGTTTGGATTTCTCCTCTCGGTGGACACACCTATGTAACCTGTCAGCCTAGCTGGTGGCTGTTTTCGTGAAAACATGATTGAACGCACGTGTTCCTCTTGGAAGAATTCCGCGCCACTTCTTGTAGACTGTCAGATCAATGCTGAGTCCATTTGCTTTTTCCCCTGTGAAGAATCCACTCCAAGTTTGGGAAAACCAATAGGTTCACCCATGAAACCAGGGAGAGACCCAGATGTCCGCCCCTCATATCGAAAAAACAAGGGCGCGTAGGGATCACAGAATACAGGGGCTTGTTTTAAAACTAACGAAGGACTATCTTGAGCGGCAATTGCTTGACCCTTGCAACTTTGGCCTCCCCACTCCTTATAGCCGTGCCAGACATGTGCGCTGATGTTGTTTTTGATATCCCAAGCTTAGCTTCTGATGGACATTGATACTCGATTATTGGATTCAGACTTCCTTGAGAGAATCGTTTGTGGCGTCCAAAATTTCAGTGTGGCGCAGAAAAGAAAATCCACCAAGATCGCAGTCTTCATCTTACGACTCCGTGCACCGTGGGAGTTCACCCCGTATCACGCGTGCGTACGTGCGCGCCCACTCGTGCGAAGCCTTCGCCGCTCCCGTGCGACCACGCGAAGCTCCGGTGGTTGAGGTGGTGGCCTTGGTGCTGGCGCAACCATTGGTTCCCTTGGCTGGCAGCATCGCCCACGCAGGCGCGAGCGTGTTCTTTGCGTTCTCTCGCAGCACGTAGCGGGTGCGTAAAAAACAGCAGCTTGGAGATTTGGACTTGTAAGGGGTTTGACAGCCAGTTGGGCTTGCAGCCGGTTGATTCTTCTATTAGTTTCGCCCAGATTGGTGACCGTGGTAAATGTTCAAAAGAGATCCATTCCTATGGAACGGTCTTGGCCATCAACCCCCGCATCAGAGAAGAAGAAAACGGTGGGGTGAAGAGAGTGTTGGTATGGCATCAGAGGTGAGGGTGAAGAGGTATGTGATTTAGCCAGGTGTGGCGGTGGTTCGTGCTGTTGCCGCTGCCGTTGGTGTTGCTGTTGTTCTACTAGAAGAAGAAGAAGAAGAAGGAGAAGAAGCAGAAGAAGAAGAAGAAGAATATCAATAAGAAGAAGAGTGCATTGCATGCTGTAATGACGGGCGTGTTGGGAACTGGGACAACTTCGTGTCGCTTGATTTCCAAACTGCTTGCACAACGGAGTGCCAAATGAACTTAGTCTGATACAACGACTATTGTTGTTATATACACGAGTCATGTACAAATGTCCAGACCCTCGTTGCAAAGAGGTGCGAATGGTCTTCGTGGGGCTTTCTGCCACTGGGCGATTCACGGCGAAGCGAAGCGAAGCGAGCGAGCGCGAGCAACGGAGGAGCGAAGCGGTCGACTCAGGTGAGGCAACAGGTTTGATTTTGACGTATGTTCCCTATATAACAACCGCAGTGTTACATGGCACATGTTTGCGTTATACCGTTGTAGCTTCTAGCGCTGCATGGTACCTATATAATTAGTCCAGTTGTTTCTTAAATAATATAGGTGTTGGTTGTAGAAAGTCCATGAAGTGGTGCTATGGCCTGATGTGGAAGAGTCACATTCTTGTTCTACAGAACTGACAAGCGTTGATCCACTGCGGGAAAAAAAAAGAAACGCTTCAAAAGGGATCAAATTGTTAAACTTTCAAGCCGGGCCTAGAAGATACAGTTTGCGTGAAACTGCTGGTGGAAATCATTAAGTTCTCCAGTGGAATAGTCGTTCCAGAGGCTGCCGGGGTGCCAATATATAGATCTTTAAAAGAAAAAAGAGGTCCAAAGACCACCCTGCCTTGGGGCGTTTTGGTATAGGGTTGTATCATGCAAATTCATGCAATATTAGAATTATATATTTAGTTTGTCTAAAGCACTTTAATATGCATTTATATTCTGTAACAGCAACACTAAGTCACTAAGTGCTCACTTTGACCCGGCGGGAGCCAGACTTCTCCTAGAGATGAGTCAGAGTTCGTGCAGCGGTACTTTTGGTTCATGCAGCATTCATAGGAAGGATGTCACTGGTAGTCCAGCTGCTACAGAGCACGTCGAACCGGTCAAAATCCAACAAAAGAGCTGTTTTTGCTGTTTATATATTCTGTTGGTTGTCCATATATCTACTGTAATTGCTCTTAGGTTTGAAACGTGCTACTGTTCATGAAGGGCATCCGGTACCACCTGGAACCACGAAACATCAGTAACCCTGTATCCGGAACTCTCTTTCTTCCACCGTCCATGTGTCTTTGGCAAGTCTTCCGGCCAATCCCAGGTGCTAGGGGCTCTGCTTCCGCCCATCAGGCACAGATTTCAGAAGTTCGTTTTGGTGAGCTGGAGATGGTGGGAGATTATCAACAAGTGGCAGCAGGTGTAAAGATGCAAGGGTTGTTGTTGGACAGTCAACCCATACCAACATTGAAACAATTATTATACTATAAACCCAAATGTGTGTCTTCTGCCTTGTGCTTTTGTGAAGATAGTTTTAAAGCTTCTATATACTTTGCTCCGGAGGGTGACCCTGGTGAAACCTACGCCATTAAGGTGCCCTCCTCCCAGCCGGTCCCTGAATTGGTCTACACGACTGGTTTTTGACGTAGACACATCCTTAGAAAGAGAACCTTGTATAAATCACAGATCCGATACCTCAAAACGTAATGACTCTGACATGTTTAATTACTTGAGTCTAACTACCTTTCGCAGAGGGTATTGGGATGGCATCTAGGGTGAGACAGAATTTGGTGGAAACTGAGGACCTCTGCCTCAACGGAATTACTGAAGTCTTCTGGAGTTCACAGAATTTCTTTGCATGATCCGAGCTCTCAGTAGCGTCCAAGCTCTCAGCAGAAACATGTCCCTTGGCAGGCTGGCCCTTTTCTTGGCCTTGCTGGTCATCGTGGCGGGAGCCCCAGACGCCAGAAAACCCCATCCCATCCGGTCATACCTGTCAGAGCCCGGCCGAATCGGCCGGGTGTGCCGAGTTCCTCGCGGGTCGCGGCAGGTCGCCTCCACCTGGTTTTAGCTTAATGAAGGAGTGTTTGTTCTTTTTCCCTATACCATATGGTTTATATAAATCCCTAAACTTGGAGAACATGTGTTTTCTTTCCCAGCTTCCTGGAGCACCTCCACTTGCCGTGGCTGCACCGGGTTCTGCACCGACCTCTACACACACCTGGCACCAGTGCACTGCCACGGACCGACCGAGGCGGCCGAGCTGCTGGTGAACTACAACGCCCTGGAGCGTGCGCCGCCTCTTCCGGGGGGGGGGACGGAGGAGAGGGGGAATCCCTCCCAGAGCAACGATCCCAAAGGCGACGTGTGGAGGATGCGCCAAAGGGTGTTCCAAGTGAAGCTACCGAGAGAGAATCATGAGTCATGAGTCACTGGCAAATCAAAGTTGTTCACTCGTGCGGGGCTTAGCAAGTGACACCTGGACTTTCCTTGGAAGCGACTGTTGCTCTTAAACGCTGGGGAAGAACTACTTGGGGTGGCCCATGCATTCTGCCCTTCCTGAAGTCGGGCCCGGGCCCGTAGTGAAGGGGATTGGTATGGACGAAAGAACGGTGTGTTTTATAGATTTCTATAGCTGTTCATTTGCAATGTTCATTTCAAGATGTCAGTCTGTGTCCAGGACTTGATGTCGATCCAACGACAACTATTTCGATCTATTTCGGGCTGGTCCCAGCCTATCAGAATGGTTCATGGAAGCTAGAGAAATTCAACCTGATCACCTCTATATGTAAGGACGAAGACCATCTTCCGAGCGTGAAGTTGTTTGTTCAACTTCCTTGATGCCTTTGAACAGACACGAGCTCGTGCAGAATGCTGCACGAGCCTCTGCAGGTATACTGTATTTGATCCCCGCGAATCGAGACAATGCGGAGGAGTCGGTCGGAAGTGGGAAGAGTTACGAACGGTCGAGACAAACGGAGCAGTCGGTCCATACCAGGTGACTGGGGAACCTGGCGTTGATGGAGTTGAGCTTTCGAAGAGAGAGGAGGGGCTTGACCATTTCACCGTATTGCAAGAGAGCAATCCAAAGCAAGTAGGAAGCGAGGCTATGAGGGTTAGTCCATGTTCCTCCTTTCGCCGTCCATCGTTTCCTCCCTCTCCACTTCCGTCCCCGGAGTCCACGATCTCCGATGGGTACCCATGAAGCGCAGTGCAGTCCGCCGTCCGCCGTGGAGGACTTCTCCATTGACTTTGTCATTCGTGGCCCGGTGGAAAGAGATCGGATCCATTTGAAGAAACAGATCAGAGTCATGGTTCTTCGGAGTTAGGCGCCCTCACTCTGGACTTTGGCGTTGGGTAGCCCGAATTCTGTGAGTAGCAGGAGAGTAATTGCTCACACCTGGGCTGTGCTTTGCCTGCAAGAGTTTTTTGGTGGATGAGTTTCTCAAAAAAGTTGATGGCTCATGCACAATATGCTGCGGGCTGCAGGGGACAGACATTTTCCCTTGTCAACTAGATGGCTAGACTAGATGTGACATGTGGTGAATCTGGAATGTACAAGCTTCCAGCAAGAAGTGCAAGACTCTCCAGAAGCAGGTCCAGGTAGCAGGAACATATTGCCAGAATTGCGGCACAAAGCGGGGTGGGGCGCACACACACACACAGGGAAACCATGTCAGAGGATCTTGGGTGAACAGCTATGAGGACGAGTTCGTTGCTTAAAAGAATTGTAAACAGTTGCCCAAAAAGCTACTGTGCACTTCCAGGCAATTCCTTGATTGTCAGTGTCAACAAAGTACCGTTGAACAGACGTTTGACCCGTTGGTCCAAACCCGAACGGAAGCTGGTGGTTGATGCAACATGACCAACATGGACTCCGAACGATGTCAAGTTTTCCAACGGATGTGCCGAGTGGCCATGGAGAAACCTGAGAGATAGAGAGAGAGAGAGAGAGATGCCTGGGCTGGTTAGGAAGGAAGGAAAAACTGAAGCCGCACAAGGTGACAAGGTTCTTCCTAAACCAATATGTGTCAAACATGTGTCACCAACTATGTGTCTCCTTCAGTCTTCAGTTGGTGTTGGAGAGAGAGAGAGAGAGGGAGTGAGTGTATGTGTGATGGCAACCTCGGAAAACGCTGGCGTCACCATAGTTATATCCAGCTATAGAAAATACAATGTCCATACATTGCTTTAAGGTGGTTCCGTGGGTAACCGAGTTCCTCATTTTTTGGTTTCGTGAGGATGGACATGTAGAGACGTAGTTGGGCGCGGCCGGTGTTCAAGTGATTGAACCACCAAGTGTTGTTGACTTGCACTGCAATTGAACAGGGAGTCTACGAAAAACGTCTTGAAGACTCTTTGCGGAAGCACCTGGAGTGAAAGCTACTTTGGGGTTCTCTCCATTGGGATGCTTTAGCTGCGCTCCATCCCAGGTGTTTTCACTGAAGCTCCTGGCAAGAGTGGGCAGGTGCCCCTGCTGGGGAGGGCTCAAGGACTCTAAAAGTCGCTGTTGCGTGAACTTTGGAGGCAAAGCTTTGAACGTTCAAGGGTCCAAACAGAACAGCTCACTTACCTTGGTGGGATTGAATATGTTTGAATCAAATGCTGCACGTTTCAGTTGATGCTGAGCACCTCAGGGTGCACGAACATATCCACCATGTCACAGCGTGAAGTCTTGAGCCTGCAGCCGTGGGCCGACCACGCAAGTTCGTGCGATACCTGGGCAAAACACCTTCCTCGAAATAAGGACTTTGAATTTTCCCTACGGCTCCAACTAGCTCTTGAGAAGATGGTTGGGGTCCTAGGCTTTTGAGACCAACCTCCCCACATTGGCCGCATATTCTTCTCCGCCTATCTCGTCCTGGCCAGGCATTCTCGATCAAGCCAGTCGCCACTGGAGCCGATGCGTCCGGGGCCCGGGAGGTTGGGGCGTTGGCCCGGTGAGGAACCGCCAGAGAGTGGCAATTCGCTGAAGCTATGGCCGGTAGCGATTGCCACTCCCTGTCAGGATGCAAAGATCGATGGCCGAACGCTGAATTGGATGCACCCGGTCCGCAGCATTGGAGTGACTCCAGGTCCACCGGTGACGGATCACCATCGTGATGTCAGAAGAGAAGAAGCACTGGAAGACTTCGAACAAAGAAAGCATGGAACCAGTCATGATGGAAACATGGAAGCCCCTTTCGCCATAGGGTGCCTAATCTGGATGTGTTGTGTTGTTCAACGGTGGCACGCGTGGACACGGAGTTCTGTGCAAGATATGCTGCCCAATCAATGACTCGCCAAGCTACACAGCGGATGTTCTTCGTGGATTTGTCAAAGTAGTTAAGTAGTTCTGACTCACCACCACTTCTCAAAATCAGAGAGTGATAGCAGTGAGCCCCTGGGGCGCCAACTGGGGGGGGACCGCAAACTCCACAGATCAGACTCTGTTGCCAGAGGCATTGGCCCAAGATACTGGATTTGAGCCAGAAGTTCTCAAAGTAATCAAGACAAGATCACAACATCAGCTGCTACCCATCCATCCGCCCATCTCCAAATATCTCCAATTCTTCCCTATTCCTCTTCAGTTTTCCTGCTGCCCGCTTCAGTCAACTCGGAGCTCGGAGCTCGCACCGAGGTTGGGTGCTGTGAGCTCCAAAAAGAACAAGAAGGGCTGAGTCCGTCAGACGAAGGCACGCAGGGCGTCTGACGAACGCCCTGCAGGTCGTGCAGCTCGTTTCATGGAAAATGGTGCACGACCAGGAAATACTCCTTTGGATTTGGGAGATGTTGTCCAGAAGTGGCCAAAGGTATAATAAATGTATAATAGTTAATTTTATAGGAATGTGGGAGCATGAGGGCCGCTCCATACGTTTCGCCGAGTTCTACCCCTCGAAAATGTGGCCCCTCTCCCCACAGCCACCCCTTTGAAGCAAATCGAAGCATTGGCATTTAGCCTTGTGAAAATGTCTCTCCCTGCCAGCTTTGTGCGATGCACTGTTGGCTGGCACAAGGCCGGCTACAGCTGCAGAATTCAGCTATGGCCAGACTCAGATCTACTATAGATCGGTGAATAATTAGTATCGGTGTAAAGTTAGTTATCAGATGTGATCAGTGATCCCAGAAATCGATTACAAAGTGACAGTGATCCTATTGCTTGAGTGGACCATCCTAAATTTCATTCACCCCAAGATGTGTCAGGGAAAGCAAAAAAACTACAACATCTCTTCAAAGTGATAATTTATAATTCAATAGATACTTTACATATTTTGTCTCCCCTCAAACACATTAAAACTCAAACATGTGAATCCGTTCTAAACGCACTTGAACTCGTTTCTCTAACTGGGCACTATGTACACGGTGAACAATGGCTTGTCATGTGATTCGCTGTGGCCATGCTTAAAGATTAGGACCTGTGCTATGAGCTGGGCGGGCTTGGAGCGAGCTTGAGCAAAAAAGGCGTGATGCTTGCGGCACAAAAATGGTGGTATGAGAAGAATGGAATTGTTTAGAAACATTATATAAGGGGATTCCTTTGATGTGCCTCTGTTTCAGTTCCCTACCGCTTGACCACAGACAGATATATAACTCAACAGAATGGTTCAACTCTTAGATAGTTCTGACCCCTGCCATGTGATATCCGTGTGAAGACGATCAGTGCATCCCATAGACTATTAACATCGATCGTTTCAAGGAGGTCATCGGCCAACAAGGCCGTGAAGCGACTCCATGGTTATACGAACTCATTCTGAAGCAACTCCAAACCTACACTGCCTACACCAAGCCTCTAGCATCCAACGGACTGCACCACTTGCCCTAGCAGCAGAAACATCCGCGCAAAGGAAATGCACCCAACAAAAGAGCAACATGGCGCCAAAGATCGGTTGAAAACCTCTTTGAATAAACAGACCCTTTGGTCATTGGGAGTGAACATGGCTCCTTTGTAGAGAACGCATGTCTCGACAGGGATCATTCGGTTGCACATCTATGTTCCAGTAGCTAGTGCAACTTTAACATGTCCCATTCGCTCCGACGATTTGGAGCTTCAAGATGTTGCAAACATCACTCCTCATGCTGCAAACAAGTTATTTGGGATCTTCAAATGACAGTGCAAATAATGAAGTCGGCCCGGGAAAAACTGTTCCAAACAAAGCTGGACCAATGCCAAAGTGCACGCCAGCGGCTCCTGCAGCTGAGGCTACATCAGCATGAAGCCTGGATGCTGATTGCTCCTCAGATCAAGAACACCCTGAAACCATTTTGAAACCCATCAAGCACTGTCACAGGTTTTTGGGTCGTGACCTCATGTTCTTTCCCAGCCTTGCTCTCCCACCATTGGCCCTGGCAAACCACCCTGGTCAAGCGATGGGTTCTCCGTTGGCCATCCAACGCTCAGCTTCATCGCCAGGGGAAGCTCATGAGCTCTTATGTGGTGAAGCCACCCTCCGGCATCATCCCCGCGGAGAGCGAAAAGGAGGTGCGGGAACGCTGCGAAAACGGCCGAGGAACGAGGAACGCTCGCAAAGGTGTTTGGAGTGTCCTTGTCTTGTTCATTCCTTTTTTCCGTTCGTCGTAAGGCCAGGAGCTCCTAGTAGCGATGCCCTTTGCTCCGTTCGTAGCGTCGTTTGGGGTAAAAACGGCAAGTTAGTTGCTTTCAAGAAACGACCCGGCAAACGACGGAGGCCGGCAAACGACGTCGGTTTGAAAGCTTCAGCTGGAGCTCGGTGTGCGGTGTGCGAGATGACATTTCAGAGAATCCATCAAAGCAGCATGGATTCCACCTCCTTATATACAGTAATGTTATTTATACATATATATATATATATTATACGCACAAGTATACACATACTGTATCTGCCCCACCAACCCGATCCGTTTGGTCCCGTTGGTCATCCGACATCTTCCCGCGCGCTCTTCTCAGATCGAAGTGCACTTCAACCCCGTGGAGGTCGAGAACTTCGACTGTGCCCCAAACCGAGGGTCCCCGCTCCCGACCGATGGCGCGGTGCGGCACGGCCCGTGGATCGATGTCGACTGGTGTCGGATCGTGTCGAACTCGTTTTTGGGGGGATCGGGTGGAATGAGAGATTGAGACATAGTAATGAGAAGAGCAGGGGGATCAGAATCAACTGAATCAAGGATTTGGAAGATTTTTGGATTTCTGTCTTTCATTTGAGTTTGGTAGGATATAAGTAACACCAGACCAGAAATCGAAAGGGGGTTCTCCTCTTATGGTTTTGCGGGTGCGGACCCTTTTGAGGACGAATTAGCATATTCATGTACTGTACGGATCTATACTGAGTCTTGGTGAGTCGAACCGTCCCGGTCCCAGTCCGTGCTGGTCAGTTCTTATTGAGCACTGATAAGTCTTCAAACTCAGCGACTCTTTCCGCATGGTGAGGGGGTGGGTTCAGTTGTCCCATTGATTTTTCCTTTGCCCATGCGCTGGCGCCTTCTAGATCGACCTGCCTGCTGAGAAGGTGTGTGTGTATGTGTCTGTGTGGCCAGGCCCGTGTATCCCCACCTCCCGAGGTACCTTGTTGGGCTCAAGCCCCATGATCGAGGGTGGCAAACCAGCAGGGCGGCCTGGTGTGACCAGGACGAGGGAGGAAGAATGATGAATTGCTGGTCCTTATATTCATAGGTCTTCTTCATTGTCCAGTGGGTATTGAATAGGGGCATCCTGGCATCCTTGTGATGGTGGGCTCAAACACTCTCAAGTCTTGACCGATGCGCGGAGGTCATTCGCCTTCCGCTGACCGGAAGCGCTTTGCGACCGTGGCGCGGGCCCCGGAGCCATCCGAGCCTCTCGGAGAGGCGTCGTCTAGGAGCGGGGCACTTTATATATGGAGAAGAGGTCCCAACAAATAGCGGTAGTTTACTCATTTACCCCGAACTGGCCATTTTCCCATGTGAAGTTCATGAAGAGTATAATCTCTATAATCTCAAACTGGCCCCACGTAAGAGATGCTCGAGATGAATTGGATACAGTCCCTTCAAACTGGATAGTAGGAACGCACACGAAACTGCCCACCGGGAGAGTGGAGTCCTGAGGTTGCCATGGGACTCCACCGGTGAATGGCATGAGATGTCTTTGGGGTGTTTTTGGTGGAGCACGATTTATCAAGATTAGCAATTTGGATGCATTGGGCTAAGTTTTGTAGAGGCCAAACCAAAAACTTCTGAGCAAACCACCGGACGATCCAACCCCAGGTGCCATTTGGAGGTCCCTGCCTCTGAGTACCGCAGCCGCCGCCAGCCCGGCACCCCGGAACGACGTGCGCTCGAGTTCTCGCGAGGCACGAGAAGGATTTCAACGGCGCACTTTTGACTTGGCACTCCATTTATCATCATTTATCTCCATTCCCAAACGAACTCATGTTCCATTCATCTCCATTCCAAACAGTTTTCAAGTTCCATCATGTTCCATGCTCGTTCGTGGCCCTGGTCCGTTTCCTTCGTTCGTTTGCGCTTCCGCCGTGGCACCGTGACTCGGCTCAGGTCGGATGCGCCGTTGGATCCCAAGTACCATATCCTGGAGATCATCAGCTTAGGGACCGACCAGGGGGGGGTGATGGCCGCTTGGCGGCCTGGAGGCCATGGACTCCGCAGAAGTCGGTGAAGCTTTTGTTGCGAACAGGAGGTAAAGTTGGTGACGTCAAATTCCCTTGGGCTCCTGGAGGCTCGTGGCCTACTTCCTGAGAAGATGGTTGAGGTGAGTTTGGGGTGTTTAGCCACCTTCTGAGGATACGGTTGGAGCCCTGGGGAATATGGGTTCTTTGAGGGTCCTTTGCAAGAACTTGACATTCCACCGAAAGTGGCGCCTTTTTGATGTTGGACCATAGAGAGGGGGGAGATGCAGGGAGAGGTGGAAAAACGTTCATGAATGAACAAATAACTATATGTGTACAAACAAACAAATACCTCAATTGTATAATATATACTCAT
>CAXAMN010025807.1:56883-69775 GCA_963970005.1 Durusdinium trenchii | reverse complement strand
CATATGTGCCATAAACAAATCAGTTTATCACCAGGACCAAGACAAAGTGGTCGAGATGAATGATATGAATAGCGAACTGGGGTAGCAGTGGCAAACTGGTCATGTTCGACTATGTTTGACTCAACTGCTTGACATGCTCCACAAGCACTCACTAATTTTGTACATGTTTGGACTACTATATGTACAAAAGTCAGGCAGTTTTGAAGTGAAATTAAAGCCTGGCTTTGCTGTGCCCTGCTTTGTGTGGTGTGGTCTCCAAATTTTACGGATTTTAAGGGATCCACGCGTTTGGTGGAATTCAACTAATAAGTTAAAGGTGTATGGTATAAGAGGGTGTTTGGCTGTCCCTCCAGTGGATGCAAGAGTGTCTCTATTTTGGACCCAACGATGACAGTTTCATCCTACTTTCGGACATGGCGCCTGCAATCCAGGTTTGGGATCACCAGGTTTGCCGTCTTCATCCGTTCACGACGATGAAGAAACCGTGGCGATGTTCGCCGGGAACCCGCAGGACGCATGTGAAGAACACCAAGAGGTTCTATGTGCGAAGCCCAGATCGACGAGTCCGTTCGCTGGGGATTCGGGTGCTCTGCACCGGGCTGGAGGTTAAGGGGAGGTTGGAGGCCGGGCAGAAGATGGGAAACATGAAGAACGGATAGAATAAGAAACACCTTTGGGAGAGGATGATGCTGGAGGTTGGAGGCCATGAGCCTGTTTTTTTCATACCGCTGTAGCAAGGAGATCACCAGTTTAGAGTTTATATCCACTCAACAAACATTCATCAACCTCTGCCGCGACCAAACCAATTGGACCAACTCCATCGCCTCATCCACCGTGGCCCGGCGCGCGGCCGCGCGCTCCATCGCCTCATCCACCGTGGCCCGGCGCGCGGCCGCGCGGGGGCCGCGCGGCGGAGGTGATGAATCCCACGGCCGAACCTTTGGATTTCATTTGGCAACCCGAGGCGGGGGACACAGATGACACTGACTGGCAAGATAAAACAAACAGAAACCGCGTGGGGGACTGCTGACAGGTTGGAACAGAGCAGGATTGGGAAAAGCGGGTCTTTGTTGAATCTGGGTTGAAATGTTTGTTTTTGTCTTAAACTTTGACTTTTGTTTGTACTTCAGGACTTCAGAACTGCAAAACCTGTTCATGAGTTTCCCACCTTTCCAAGCTGGATGCCACAGATGGGGTCTAGGACAGCTTAAGTGCTAGCAAGTGAGTTCCACCCAGTGAGTTCGAACCAGTCGACGAAACCACCGCCTTGGCCTCACCGGTCCGGTCGCCGGGTCGACGGGTCGACCACCGAAGCCTTCCCCGTCCGAGGTGCCCATGTTCGGCGCCGATGCCAGTGCGGGTCCCCAATGGCTAAGGAGTCTCGGGTTGATGAGGGTGATTCCCCCAAGACATGTTTCGAGGTGGACCGACATGGACCGAGATGGAGTCGGTTGATGTTTGTATGGATCCACACCCTGGAGGGCCTGAGGGTGGTTGGAGATGTCATTTGCAGGGTCCAATGACTTACCATTATGTAGTTTGGATTCCGATAGAGAGTCAAGTGCCATCAAACCACAGTAATTTGTCCCAAGCAGTTCACCATGTCCACCGGGTGATAGATGAGCTGAACGAGTTGTATATAATCACATGTTATCGTTTATAACTGGTGGAGAAAAACCATAGTTGAAGCATCTGCTCAGTCGCCACTGCTCCAGCCACTCAATGTCTTGAACCCGTGAACCGCTGCAGCGAGCTGGCAGTGAACCGCTGCTGTGAACCCCTTCTCACCGCATTTCGGACGTTGTTGTGCGCATTTATATAGTTTGCCGCACCCTGAGCATCCGAACATATAGGTTTAAGAATCAACATGCCAATGAAATGGTCCAACCTGGGCTCTCAGTAGCTCAAGGTAGACTAAGATATTGGATGATATTGGGGGTACAGAGTTTGAGTGTTGTTGTTTTCCACATCAATTGCAACAACATTGAAACTTGTCTTGCGCATGTCTACAAATGGTCGTCTCAGTTGCTGTCCCCTCGTTCGAGGCGACGACGAGTGCTTCAAGTGCCTAACGAAGCGGGGCACCATCCTGCCCAACAAGAAGCTGCGGCCTCAGAGGAGAGGTGAAACCTGCGAGGATGGCCCTCATAATGAAGGAGAGGACGGGGCGCATAAAGCGCGTTGTGGCCATGTCAAACATGTGGAGATTCAACACATCCCATGGTTCTTGATGACCACAATAATGTAGACTCTTGATTAATAACCACCCCCATAGGAAGGCTTTTCAAGGATGGTGTAGAAGCGCCTCCAGACTTGCAAGTGAGTGAGTGCATAGCCTACATTAGGACATCCAAGCAATTCTAATGCATTCCTTAAATCCTTTGGTTGTCACTGCTTGGACAAGTTCCCCCCAGAAGCTGCTTGTCAACGCTCATTTGCACGGCCCAGCGACCTTGGTCGCACGAGGTTTGAGATGAGCTTTGAGTTTTGCCCGCAAAGTAGTCAGACCAAGGACGTCTGTCGTTCGCTCGGGTTCCTTTCGGTCATGTTGTGGCTGAGTGGTGCCATGTGAGCTATGCTGAGCTATAATGATGCGAGTGACTGGTCACACTTTGCGTAATGTTGTGAATGGTGGTGGTGGGTCCTACCTTTATATATACAGTAACTTTATCATCCTTTATCCATTGGTTCATAGTGTGAGCTTGTGCTCGCCACATTCCAAGCTCGTCACATCCGATTCAGCTTCTGTCCCTTTTTTTGGTCCGATTCAGCAGTCCCATCACCGTCCGCAGGTTCAACACAGCCGGACACGGCGAAAGAAACAGACGTGCCGACGACGACCCGCCACGAAGACCCTCGTGGACATCCGGAGGGCACTCTTTTTGTTGAACTGTTGCGATCGCCGATTCGCCCCATGTTGATGCTTTCTGTACGTGATTTCGGAGTTCTTGGATCTGTCAGCATGAATGGATGGCGGCCACACCTGGATAAGAGTCACCACCTCCGGCAGGATACCAAGCATGGCAGCATGACCCTAAATGGCCATGAACTACCGGAACTACCCGTCGCAACCCTAAATGGCCAGGAATCGCTTCCTGTCCATCGACCCGACTCGACGGCCATGAACTACCGCGGCGTCGCAGGAATCCTTCTGGTCCTTCGTCCTCTTGGGGCCGAAAGTCGAAGAGCGCTTCCTCGTGGCAGGCGCACAGATGGCACGCTTCACTAAGCTGCGCTGCAGATGGCCCTGCAGCAGATGGGCGTGTTGGTTGGTTGTTGTGCCTTGTGCTCTCGGTGGTGAGGTGGTGAGGTGGAATGGTTTCGGTGGGTCGTTGTATGAAATAAGACCTGTTGAGGGTCGCTCACTTGATAAGTGTCACTGTTCGTCCACCCATACGTCCCCAAGTGCCAGGTGGCCCACACTTGGTGGTCGCTTTCAGGGACCACTTCCCGTGTGGCCTCAAGAGTCTTTGAAGAGGCAGAATGGACCAATGGACCATGGAGTTCTTCATTTCAAGTTCGTTCCGTAGGAGGTACGACGCGAGTCGCTAAATGGATGTGGAAAAAAAACACCGTTTAGTGCAGGAAAATGGTCAACCCATGACTGTTTCAAGGAGTGTATCCGGGACACATCCCTTGTGCTGCTGGTGAAAAATGACATCGCCCGTCAGCAGACTCACCCCTTCTGTTGCCCTGGATTGCGGGGTAGATCCTGTAGATTCAGAATGCAACTTTACCGGTAACTTTACCACTTTAAGACCTTTAAGAATCCAGCTCTAACCGGGGTAGCGGGCTTCCAAATGGGAGCGAAGAGTTCTGATTCAGGAACGTGTCCGGCGGGGTTCTTTAGGGCTTTGGAGTTTCTTCCCAACGCTGAGGGCTTGAGGATGCTTGCCACAGCCTCCCACTTCATCATGACTGATCTCTTCCACCTTCTAAAAGCACAATTCTTCCCCTAACAAGGTAAATTGCCTCTGGTATCCTCTGGTTGCGTTCTTTATTTAGTTTGTTTATGAAAGAGGATGCTCGGATGCCCCCCAAAATAAAGGCTCAGACAGAAGCACCACTGAAGAGCAACGGCCCAAGCGAGAGAGAATAAAAGGCGAGGCAAGTGGTATTTGTGAGTCACTTTCCAACATCACTCTGTAAAATATGATAAAATATGCATCTACTGAGACTCATCATCTCAGCCCCATCGTATGCAAAAAACTCACCCGTTTCTTCACCAAACTACTCCCTTTTTCCTCCCATACCGGGGCTTCCAAAGTGGATGTTGGGAGAATAGTTGTTGCGCTCGTTCTCGCAGGCACCGTGCAAGAGCCCCGCATCGGCATGGACAAGCCGGGATCCCACCCAGAGGGTCCAATGGACTGGTGCTTGTTTTTTTGTGGTGGTTGTTTAAGTGAAAAGCAGGGAGGGTGTAGGTTCATGTTGTGTTTCTTTCTATGGACATGAGAATGAGGGTGAAGGGTTGGTTTTCATTGTTTACGGGTTTTGTGCCTTTGTGTGTGTGATGAGTTTTACAGGTTTTCGAGCTCACTGAGGTTTCCATATGTTCAATGTGGTGAAAAGGAGAACGTTGGTGAGTGGTGAGCAGATGCCTCAACAAACTGGGTCTCCATTTTGCAAGGTGTGTTATCCAGTTACAGTATATATCCATCCATTTGACATGATTCGAGGTGTCTGTTGCGATCAATACGCTCCTTTCCCGGCCTGAAACATGCTAGTTTGCCCAATCTGTGGCTTCACTTGTGTGCCAAAGGGGACTGGTTTAGACGGTTTGGAGATTTCAGAGGATTTCAGCCATTTCCCATCATTGAAGGTGGTGAACAAATCCTTGAACCTTGGCGGTGAAGATCCCAGTGTGAAATCGATCCAGTGGGAAGAGCTAGCAGCTAGAGTCAAATGAGTCAAATGATTAAGGTACCCAAAATAGATGAAATGGTGTCTACACTGTCTACACATTTGCAAAGGGGATTCACAATTTTCAGGTGGTGCAAAGCATCAGGTTCTCCCAGTTTTTGCCCCGGCCGGCCGTTGGTTGGATCGATTGTTGGCGACACGAGCGTGTTGGGGAGCGATCCATGACACCCAACGAGGTCGACAGTGGTGACCGTTTGACCTGTAGGGCGAACCCGAACACTGAAGCAATGCTGTGTTTGTGTGTGTGATCAGCAGATAAAGGATGGATGATCACTTTCTATGATAACTTTCTACGATCTCAGGAAAGCCAACCCGGCCAACCCAAAGTAGAGGACCTCAGATGTGGGGCAGCCTGTCAAACACGGATTGCTTCACATGAAATAACAACACATCAACACAGTATGGGGGTCCAGAACCCCCAGGCAAGGTTTCCCAAAGCATCGATGAAACAATGAACTGCCCAGATTCCTACACACCCCCCTGACAGGTTACCAACGAAATAAAGATGGTCTTGGTAATTGGTAGATTTGGACCAATAACATTAATTGTGTGTGATTTGTTTTCACAGAAAGGTGTGTGTTCATCATCGAGAAACAATCTGGAGTATGAGTACGCCATGCCGTTGCAGACTTCTGACTACTACTTGTTTTCAGCCCAAACGGCTCCAAGAACTAAAAGGGTTTGCTGCCTTCGCTATGGCACAGCGAGCGGCGTGGGTGCCAGACGAGGAGGTCAGTGAGTGTCCTTTGTGCACTCAACAGTGTCCTGGCATCTGAACAGTCACTCAGTGCCCTGCCCCCGATGGGAAGCCAAACGGGGAAGCCTGCCCCGGATGTTCAACTCTGGGACGTGTGTTACACCCGTCAGCGGTCCGGCCGATCTGGGAGGGTGGACCGCGAATCTCCAGAAAAGCCACGGCACCGGGGCGGCGGCGGAATACGATGACCGCCTCGGGCATAGGCATACCAGGCTTCCCGAACGAGCTACCAGGCCCCGAACAGGTCACCACGACTGTGACGTTGAAAAAGACCAGCAGAGCCAGGTGCGCCACAAGTCATCCAAGAAGGTATTGGAAGCCAATGATTCAGAGGGTCTAGCATGTTGTGGTTGGCTACAATTATATATATATACCACAGTTGTACACAAATGTTTAACCACCTTGTGGCTCTTTCCTGTGGTTCCGAAGGGTCTGCGCCATCGAGAGTCGCCTGGAGTCGAAAATGTTTGGGTCTTCCTTGCTGGGACGGCTGAGGGCGGATGGATTTTCTCGTTCCAAATGCTTTCTTTCATGACGCTTAATGCCATGACAAGTCCATGACTGGTGGCTGGACCCTCTCGATGGGACGTTACTGTAGGTCGACGGCTGCGCTGTTTTTGATGCTCGCTGGATGGTCACCTCCGGTCAACGAACATAACATATACGCTGCATCCATCTTGCGGGAAGCACTCGAACCATGCTTGGTTTGATTTCGGAACCTGTGCCGCACCCCATGTGATTGAGGATGTTGGACAACCATGGCCAGTGAGGGGAGACACACGTCTTCGTTTTGCCGAGGTTTTCCCGAGCCAAGAGGAAGCATCACTGAGACTTGGCTTGGACGGGCTGAAGAAGGTGAAGCGAAACCCCGCCAGACAGCCAGACGGAGCGTTTCTGTGGTCATGGTGCTGCGTTTTGGGGAGCCATTTAGCATGGATACTGTCTAGGCAGGAGCCCATTTGCACTCACCCAAAAAATGGACTTCAGACATCGCGCGGTGCTGATGAGTCTGATAGGATTGAAATCAAGGGAGTCTTTACATCACCTGGGACGTGCCCGACGGCTTTTCTGTCTCAGCTGCTTGGAACGGCGGTCGATCTCGCAAGAAAGGTGCGATCGGTGCATGAATGGGGGATTGATACGTTGATGAACAAATTTTCCAGAATTTAATGGGTTCATCAAGGTCCACAACAAAAAGACAATGGGTGTCGCCTAGAAGTTAGTTGGACCTGCCAAACCTTCCCCGAGCACCTCAGCAGGTAGTTGGAGACCTAGCGTGGTCACTAGGTTCTACCCGATTCTCCAATTCCTGCTTGAACCCACCAACCAATTCGAGCCCAGGCCGGGCTTGTGGCCGTGTGGTGTGTGGCAGCTGTAGTGGCAGCAAGCTCTTCCTCTCCAGCTATGGCAAGGAGTGCAGAGTCATTTTTTAATCAGGTCTTGCCCAGGTTTAAGCTACTGTATGTATATATATATATATAACTAGAGTGTAGAGTAGTCCATTGCTGACCACTTGGATTTTCCTCCTGGAGTATGCCATTCTACTGGCTCCCAGATTCTGGCCGGGTATATAGATCCCAAAACGTCAGAAAATGCCATGGTCACAGGAATACGGAAGATAAAATCCAGGATCCTTTTGTTTTTTTTTTGCAGGGATACGTCCCAAGGAAAAGATTCTATTGTGCATGTTGTATAATTTTTCCTGGTGAGGATCACCCTGCATATCCCAGAGTACTAGCGCTGAAGTTCTGCTTGAAAGCATCTCTCCGCAGAAAGAAGACCAGTCCTCCCACCCATTCACGTTTGACCATCCTCAACCTTCCACACCAGTTCGAAGGGCGCGCGTGTTTCGGTCTGCGAGGAGGAGCGCGTTTGTGACAGCTGCTTTGACTTGCTGCAGCACGACAAGGGGCGGCCAGTCAACGAGCAATTCGTGGAGCAAAAGCAGATCGAGGCGGAGTCGGGCTGGGCATCAACCTGACGGCTCCAAACTAATTGGCACTATATGTGTTTGTGATCCACTTGTATCGGATTCCTCTTGCAGCATGATGAAGGCAGAAAACTGTTCAAAGCGGCTCACGTTTCACAAGCACAGAACTGGCGGAACTGGCAGCTGTTCTATTTCCTTTGTTTGTTTCCATCGTCTCGGTTTACACGAACTTCTTGGAAACACTTTGCCCCGTCGAACCCGATCAAAGAAATGAGACAAGACCGCCAAACAAGACCCAATGGCATCCGGCTACGCTTCGGATAGGAAACAACCGTGTCCCTTTCTAGGCCAAGAGAAACCATGTCCGCTTCGGCCGACGTGCAGATGGGTCTCTAGAGAAACCAGCACTCGGCTGGGCCGGGGTCCGATGTCACGGCCGGTCGAGCTCTACGTGTTTGAGGGGTGACTGAACCCACGGGGCCTGGTCATCTGGGGTGTCATCGGGTGGCGATGGCAAGTCAAGTCTTGGCGTCGGAAGAGGCTTCCCTCAAGGCGGACTTGAGAGAAAAGCAACAGCAACTTGTAGGGGCAGGGTGGATGCAGAGGCGGACATTGTGGGGGAGATGCGTCAAGAATGGAAGCAAGTTGCGATTACCTTGCGGCCCTGTGGAGTTAGTGTGTTGAAGCAGCAATCTTATATGTATACTGTTTGAGTGCCATCCATGTTTAAATTTTGGTGGAGAAACTGTCAATGAGTATACAGTCAGATTCTGAAAAAAGGGGAATCATTGAATCTCTCAGAAATCTCCAGAAATATGTTCAAACAATTGGTCGTGTCAGCAGAATATGTTCATTCACGATTCACGATGTCACTTGCAACATATATATCTTCAAACATACCCACCGCCAATGATTTGAGACTTATAATACAGCACGAAGTCACTAGGCATCGAAGTGGCATCGGTCCCACTCACTCCGGCTGCTCCTCTGTCCGCCAAGGCAAGAAGAGTGGTTCCGAAGCTTTCTAGCCCAGGCGTGCCAGTCGAGGGTCGAGGGTGGGATGGTCACTGGAGGGATCCCCAAACGATTCGACGATGAACAAATGGGTGCCAATGTGGGGCATGTGCTTAAGATATGAAGGCGCAGACCGTTTGAGATTTACTATATACAAGGCGTAGACCAAAGTATTTATACTAATTGATCTCTATAGAGGCCAGGCACTCCTGCCGTAGCGACCTCCTTTCGCGCGCCAGGTGGCTGCTGCGAATGGGAATGCTCACGCTCGCGCCGTCGAGGAGCTGCCACAGCTGATCGCCAACGGCCAGCGGCGTTGGCGGGAGACCTGTCAGCAGCTCCAAAAGGCACGGACGAGACCGGAGATGGAAAGTCCATTGGATTTAGTTTTCGGAACTGAGACAACCAAAGAGAGCTGGACGGACGGAAGTTCTGCACCATTCTGCACCTGTGTTCTCTGTTCAGTGCCCGGGAGGGGCAAAGGCACCCCTCTCAAGGCTAGGCTTGTTCAGATGTTTGTTCAGATGTCTCAAGGGTCAGTCAATACTCCAGTCCCATGCATTTCTTCGGGTCCCGGTCCGGGTCCACGCCGACCCCCCACCGAACCCGCCCCCTGGGACCTGATCCGGGAACAGCCGCGGACCGAGGTGTTGTGGTTCGGATGAGAGCGTCTAGACATGTGGATGAGGCATACTTTTGGGGGCTTGGGATTCCTTTCGTCATTTTGTATACATGGTTTTGCGGTCAATTCCTTCCGGTACATGTAATCCTTCCTGTTGGAAGGGCTTGGGGCGCGACAGACAGTCCGCAAGTTATCTTTGGGAGTTGGGATTCCTTTGGTTTGATGGCACTTGTGGGCCAGGATGGAGAAGAGCTGGAGCAGTTGCAGGAGAAGGGCAATCAGTTGGAGCTGCAGGGGCGTCTTTGGGCCGAAAGAAGGGGTAGGGACCGTGGTCTTAAGGCTGTGCGTTCTCGAAATCAAAGAAACAAGAGATCTTCCAAACGGGTTGAGATCTGGAGGGGTCTAGAAATGCCACTCCAGTTACAAGATTCGCAGGTGCTTTTCAAGCAGGAACTGCATGACTTTCCAGATATCTCCGGTCTGAGTCTTATGCAAAAAAGGTTCTGCTGTGGTGGTTGTTTGCGTCTCCACCCCACGCAGATTCTCTTCTCTTCGTCCCCAGGTGCTCGGGCGAGCTCCTTGCAAGAGCTGCAGCGGACAGTGCAGCACATGCAGAAGGACCTGAAGGTGAAGCAAAAGCGCTTCGCGTGGCCGGAGAACGGGGGAGGCTTTGGACTTGGAGCGGCGTGAACAGTTTCTTCAAGACACCAATCTCATTGCCATGGAGCGGCGTAGCTTTGCTCAATATGCAGTATCCTCCAATGCTGGATTTGGGATGTTCTATTTTTGAATGAAGCCGCCTCTGTCCGAGGTCATCCAGGTATGCAGGATCCTGATTCGACAGGGCTCAGAAACCACGTCAGCCTCCTTAAAACCAAGATGAACTTCATGAAAAACATGTTTACTCTAAGACCACGATCCTTTGCAAGCCAGTTATGAATATTCGTGCATCTCAGGGCTTCTGGTGTTTGGCCAGTGCATGTTTGTTCGTATTGGTTGGCAGGTGCAGTCACAGACCCTTAATTATCACCACTCCAACTCTATAGCTTTGGATGTGATTTGCGACACTCCAAAGCCAATGTCGTTGGGCGCGTTGGGTTTGAAACGTGGTTTGCTTGGAGGAAGTAGGATGTTGATGCATGTTAACAATGTTTGATGTCTTTGTTGATGCATTTTGTAGGTGTCCAACCCATAGAGGTCCTCTTTGAGAACCTCTTTGGCTTCTGAAATCAGATTCTGCTTGGTGTGGCCTTCCAATGCATCGCAGGAGGGCCCAGCCCTGCAGAGTCAATGCGACGAGCTACAACGAAGTACCATCCTTTTGCAGCAGGACGTCCATTCTTTTCGATACAGTCCACTCCCTGGAACTAACATGGTTACGTGGATGGCATGACCCTGACAGGAAGACCAGGTGGTTTTCCACTACAAACAGGTGGTGCACTCCACGTAACTATGTGAATTCCAGGGAGAGTACGTCTTTGGGATCACTTTTTTCATCCGTTCCGCAAAGCATCCCGGGTGGCCCGGCTGGGCCACATTTTTGCCACGATGAACAAGAAACGTGATGAAGAGCCACTGACTGATACCCGCTTTTGGATGTGTCCTGTTGGCTTGTCCCACCACCCCAAAAGCAGTCCAACAGCAATTTAAGATTGCTTTCTGGATTTCGTGCTCCTCATCAGCCTGTTCTATAGATTGCTTCGTTGCAAAAAGGACTGCGCTGGCGCAGATCCCTGTTCTTGGAGGGCCTTGGATCGTGCCCAGCACATCCGCGGCACTTGGAGACTCCAAACGCCTCCGTTTCATTCCGTTTCGATCGTTTCGTCGCGGCCGATGCCGTTCGGCCTGTCGCAGCCGTTTGGTGTCGTTCGGTGTTCACCGGACGGTCGGAGACACGGTCAGTGGCGTTGGTTCAGAGTCGGCAATCCTGGTTGAGACGAAGATAGAAGTGGTAAAAGCAAAATAAAGAGACACTGAGAATCGCTGCAAGGCACTTGCACTTGCTTTATGGATGCCATTCTTGAGATGCACTGGCAACAAACATTTTGGACCTCCAACACTGCAGTTAGCAAATATCTATCCAGACAATTGATGTAACAGAGGCGGCATATCTTATATTGTACTACTTGAAACACTCCTCTTAGTAAACGCCCCCGCGGCGGGCTCTTTTTCGGCCCTTTTTCGGATGATCATCATATGTCATCGTTGAAGAACTTGATGTAAATCCAAATGGATTTCAAAAATTGGTCATCATTTAACACTCCTTCCCCAATGGCACAATCGTTGTGACATGCCGCGCGGAGGAGCTTTCAGGGCTCCAGCAACGACGTGCGGCCCTCGAGGAAGCAACGGGTCCTAGGGGACGGGGACCGGGGGACCGGGTATTAGTCATTTCGATTTCTCCATTTCGGGGTGGAAAACATATTGAAATATATTGAAATATGACAGGAAGGGAAGTATGTAAACTTTTGCCAAGCCATTGATGTTTCTTTTCGGAGTTTGTTCTCATGCGTTTTGGGGAGCTAAACATGCATGATCATGAAGCATGCATCATGCATGTAAACCCAGGCAGCATTGTGATAGCTGGTAGGATGGTCGTTCTTCTTTCTTACGCAACGTGACATGATTGTCTCTTTCTCGGATCGAAGCCACATCATTCTGAATAAGCCGAGTCAAGAGATCATGCAGTTCTCATGCCATGCCATGTCCATGCTTGATCATGCCATGCCATGTCCATGTCCACATTTCGGAGGCTTCCAGGGTCGCTGAGACTTCCGGTCCCGGGGCGACCCGACTCCGGCGCTCGGAAGGACCTCCAAGAGCGCTCGGAAGGGAGCAGGAGCGGAGAGAGTGAGCGGTGGAGGGAAGGGAGCTGGAGCTTCCGCACCGAGCAGGGTCACGAGGTGCGGGGTGATTTGGTGACCAGCCAACCAATTCACTGCTCCGGAGGGCTGCCCGGAAGCTCTTCTTTGTCTTTTTTGTTTGGAGACGAAGCTGGCTGTTTTTTTTGGAGGCCAGAAATAAGTCCGTCAATCAGTCCGGTGCCGGCAGAAATTTGGACGTTGGCTCAGACCCAGAAACCAGCAGATGCTCGTCGACACTTTTGCATGTACTTGGCCGTTGCCCAGGGGGGGTGGATGGCATATGGTGGCATTCTCTAGTTTTCAGCCATAGTCATCTAATCCAACACTGCGTGTTTTGGAGGTGCTGCGATCCACCAAGGGGCCACGAGTTGGTATGGCAGCGAGAGTGTGTGTCCAGAACCCGGAACACAAATTAAGCATTTAACATCCCCGGTCAGTTAGCCTGGCTGAAATGGGGAGGGGTAGGGTACCTGGCTAGGAATTTTATTTAGCCACATTGGGGCCATTTTATTTTCATTTTGGTCCCTGACCTTACTGTAGGCATGAGGTACCATGGAAGGTTGGGTACCTTGGCCAGACCAAAATTTATCCAGGGCCTGGGTGTGCCAGCGTGCAAGCAATAAAGACTAGTTGATGTGTTGGGTACCTACCATTTAATCTAAACCGTGCAAACACTTTTAGCCACATGTCTCTTTGTAGAGCTCAAGGTGCTTGGATAAAATGAAAGGGAAGAAATTACAGTACAAAACGTTACAAACACTCAAGGAGGGAGTGATTTCAGC
>CAXAMN010025807.1:46052-56873 GCA_963970005.1 Durusdinium trenchii | reverse complement strand
AAGGAGGGAGTGATTTCAGCCTATGTTGGGTGGGTATGTTGTTGTTGTTGTTGTTGTTGTTGTTGTTGTTGCGGTGACTGTTGTTTTGGTGCTGGTGGTGGTTTGTTGTGTGGATGTTGTTTAGGCCACATGTCCAAATAGACACCAGCTCGTCTGGCACGAAGGGTTTGCTGGACTATGAGTAGTCCGTAGTCAAACCAGCACAAGCCAGCATGCGCCAGTGGAAAGCAACCTGAGGAGTGTGCTGGCGCTGTCCTGCAGTTGGGGACCTCTCATTTTTTCTCTGTTTGCTCTTTATTTTTATCCAGAATTAATCTTGGGTCCCCCCCCCCAATTTTATCCAGGCCTGGAGCGAGGCTTTTTTGGCGTTGGGTTCTTTTTGCAGGCTGAAATCAGTCCTGCTGGAGTCAAGCCTGTCTTGGGTACCTCCCTTTCTATTCTTCCTTCTTTCTTTTTAGCCACTTCAGGGGGATCCAACCCCATAGTGAGTAGTAGACCGGGGATATTTAACCAACATTTGCCAGTGCTTCGGAAAATCTATTGTATGGAATACTTAGCTATATTGACCGTTAAAACCACCCATCCCATCCAGGCAAATCTTCCATACCGCCGCCCGCCAGGTCCTTTGTGGGCTCCTTTGTGTCCATGTCAACCAATGGATCGAGCCGCATGGAACAGTGCCAGCGGAGCTGCCAAGTGATGTGAACCGAGCCCAACGGTGCAGTGGCGCCGCTGGTGGTTCGGAAGGTCCGAACGCTCGACGTTCGGAAGGTCCGAACGACGCCAGCTGGCGGCGGATCGTTTCGCTGCGACATGGATGTACACGGATCATTCTTGGGGTTTGATTCACCTGGAGGTAGACGATGTTGGCAAATGAGCCAATGAGCCTCTAAAGAAGTAACTTTGTGAAGGGTAGGGCGTTGCTGGTGTATGCACCACAACATGCACAAGGCAACGATACTGAATGATACTGAATGATTGATTTCACATCAGATCAAAGGGAGCGAAGGGAGCAATTGGGCAGAAGCAAGAATCATCAAGAATCATTGAGTAACAAGGGAAGAGCTTGAAGACCTTCCCCCTTGACGCGAGGACCTTCTACAATACCCTTCCCCACATCAAGATAGCCATCATGTTTAGCTTGGGGGAGTGTAAACCCTTCTGCAACACAACGCAGCCACATGTTTCACCGCGGAGAAGCGTTCTCTCCGCCGCTCGCCGCTCGTCTTGCAAGACGACCAAAAGAGACGTGAAAAGTTTCCGCTGAGCACTGCAGCTGCGGTGGAGACGGAAGGATGAACTCAAGGAGCCGATTTGGCCAGCATTCATGTGGTTTTCCATGGTGTTCCATGAGCATCAACAGTTTTTTTTGTTCTGTGTTTTCAACAGGGCAGGTGACTCGGTGACCAGCGGATGGAACATAGGAACATATAGGAACCATCGGTCTTTTTATGTCTGTTTTGTGCCATGATTAGTGTCGATCCCATGATATCTAAGACCTCCTATTCCGACAAAGGCCCCACAAACGACCAGAACTATAAGGTCCCACTGAACCATCAAACAACCATTGAACACAACAAATAACAAACAAAACACCACGGATCAGTGCCTCCCAACCTTCGCGTTCGTGAAAAAACGTCCAGTCCAGGACTCCCACGCGTTCGCGCCTCTCAGGCCCTGCATCAACTTTGGGGAGCGTTTACTCCAGGCTGTTGCCAGCGACACCGTCCAGCTGGTCAACAAGGCACCGGTCAAAACGGTCAGCATACCACCCGGTTAAAACAGCTCGGCTTCGTTCGCGACTCGGCAAGGAATTCTGTCAAAGTCGGGTTCGGGTGTATGTCAAGATAGTTGGGGTCATATATATATATATATATAACTCAAGTTATATATCTTGAGTTAGTTGGGAGTTGAGTTAGTTATATAGTTAGTTAGTTGAGTTAGCTAGTTGGGACAAGATATGTCAAGATTACCCCCCCTGGCGGACGATCCCACGGACCCTGAGCATATTTTTATTTCTTGGGAGCAACGATTTCCCGCACAACCCAGTGGTGTTGAGAGTCCATGTTGATCGCGGACAAGAACGACTTGCAGCTGAAAGGTCGGTGTTTCTATTTTGTGCAACCGCGAGGAGTCACAAGATTTCAAGGTCAGTGTGTGGAACTCTTAATTGCGTGTGTGGCAGTATGTTCTCACTGAAAGACCATTAAATACTGGAAATATATACCAAGAACCTGCGGATATCTGCGGATACACCCCACATACAGGTACCCTGGTTTCCATGCCATCTTCAAACCACTTGGATGGATAACAGTGGTTTATGTGTTTAACCCAAAACCAGTGGGCCAAAATGATTGGAATTCTGTTGCGAAAGCCATGTCGCATTGTGTGGCTGTTTTGGCTGGGAACAGGCTTAGCCCAAAATTGCATAGCGGATTGAGTGGCTGCCCCTCGGGCCCACGAATTCCCGGAGGTTCCAGACTCTCGCATGATGTCATGGTTTTGCTCTAAGTCGATGAACAGAACAGAGCTCATGTTGTGCCCCGTGTTGGATAAGAAGAGTGACCAGGACACTTCAGTGTTCTGCAGTGTCCTGGACTGCAATGCATAGGTTTTTTTCCCCAGGACCTCTTGAGTTGATTGGTTGGACTGGACTGCCGCCATGGCCTGGACTTCCGTCACCTGGACTGCATGGCCTGGACTGCCGCATGCGCCACTGGGCTAAACGGATCGCTGGGAGCAAGGGGCTGCCGATTTCACCGTTCGTGGAAGAGGTCGAGAGATGTCGAGAGAGGTGAAATCGTGGAACCTCAACGGGAGAACACCTATGCCTATGATTGCCTATGCCTATGAGCACTATCCAACACCCCAAACATCCACAGAGAATGAATCCTTGGACTTGTCTGTCACTCATCCTCACTTGGTGACTCCGGTATTTGGCATGGCCTCGCGTATACGCCTCGCTTAGTATGCTCGGCCAGGACATGGACCCTGGGCCTCGCCACACTCCTGGCGCCCTGCCGACGCGATCGTGGATGCCGGGGACGTGGGCACGGAGGGGTCCTGCGTTCGGTGCGATGAAGTGTTTGGGAGGAGTTGAAGGATTTGGAAAGATCGCCTTTTTTCATCGCAAAGGGTCCTTCGAAAGAAGAGGTGTCCAACTGTCGCTTCTTTGCAAGACATTTCATAATAGCTTCTTGCTAGTATTATTAAGTAATGCACTTGTTACTATTATAGTACTAATGCAACCTGGAATCTCCCAGCATCGGCGATCCAAAACCTTTGCCAGGTGCAGCACGCGAGTTGCGCGGTGCGTCACTTGACCCCCACCTGCGCCGCCACCTGGGGAGAGGTCCAGGACGGGTGTTTTTGAGCTCCGTGTCGGGTTTGCGGGGTTCGGAGGAGTGATCAGGAGCGATCATGGCAGTAATGTCCTCTATATATATGCTGTGGCGTCCCCGTAACTAAAGGTGAACCCCCTTAATTCGATGTCGCTCCGCAGCTCCGGCTCAACTTATGTGGGGGGCACACACCGCATTGTCGGTGTGGTGTGTGTTCCACACTGCGGCGAGTCTGCCATCATATAGCAGACTTCTCGCCGAAGCCGGGGTACATCCCTTTTGCTGCTGACCGGCTTCGAGTTCTTGCTGGTGAGCTGTGTGATTGGGGCGACAGCTACTTTGCATCGGGGGGCGGCACACCCCGGTGCAGTGGTTGCTCCTCAGGCGGGGCCTGGAAGGGAGGAAGGCAGGAGCAAAAAGGATCCCGCAGATCCACCGACAGAAAGGAAAGAGCAGGCATCTGGAGGCATCGCAAGTGGCAAAGGTGAGGAGGTCAAGGAAAGAAAAGGGACCCGTCGTGAACGTGACAGTGGAGCACATCGTGGACAGGCAGAGAAAGGTGCCGTCAACGTCAAAGAGGAACCCAGTGAGGACAGTGCATTCAACTCAGAGGAAAAGGGCCTTCGTACAACAGCCTCCAAGAGCTTTGCACGGCCTGCTCCTTTAGGAAAGCGGGTTGAGAAAGGAGGAGAAGGTCCAGCCCAGGAGATCAGTGAAGAGGAGGTCGCAACCGAGCCCGAGACAGAGGAGGTGGTTGGGAGCGAAAGGGAGAGGAAGAAGCCCATCTCTCCTCGCTCACCGTCAGTCAGAGACAAGAAAAGATCAAGGAGAACAAGATCTCGATCCAGAAGGAGAAGGCGAAGGGAAGACAGTGGCAGAGATCGGGTTGAGAGAAGCCCGGAACATTATCAAGAGGAGGTCGAACGTGCACGAGACGGCCACTCTTCCTCTGCTCACCCAGAAGCTCATCCAAGGCCTACTCGAAGGCCTAGTACGTCTTTGCCAAGGAGGCCAAGAAGCCCCAACTTTCCCCCTCCTGCAAAGGGTAAAGGTCGAGGTCGTGGGTGGCACGGTTATCCTCCTCGACAAGAGTGGACAAACAAAGGGGTGAAAAAGGTTGGGCGGCAATTGGAATTCAAGGAGTACCTCGCCTACAAAAAGTACAGGTGAGGAGGGGGGTGCATGGCCCCTAAGAGAAGGCCAGCTGCCGCTGGTGAGGCGGGAGGAGACAGGAGGAGAGTTAGAGTGAGGCCAGCTGCAGTCGTTCCTCCCGCTCCTGCAAGAGAGGAACTTGCTACGGGAGCATGGGTGGAGTCAGGAGGGATGGCAGTTACAGACCTCACCCCAGGAAAGAAGTTCCAGATCGAGGCACTCTACTGGGACAAGCCCGTCGAAGCAGCAGCAGAGCTCGTTGGCGTGGCCATCAAGGCAGGGCAGATGGAGGTCAGCTTCCGAGTCAGTGGCACCTCAGACGAACAACTTCTGAAGTGGCTCACCGCAGAGGAAGATCGGGTCCTTCGAGGTCACCTCTGCCCCGCAGGATGCACCAACAGCCCCCAAAGCGAGGACTTGATCCACGTGAAGCGTCTTCGGTTGTTGGAGGTCGACACCCCTGCATGGGCACAGAACCTCAAGGAGGCAGCAGAAGCAGAGGTGTTGAGGAGGCTAGCAGCCGAGTCCGACAGACGAGCCCGAGAAGCCAGAGGCAAAGGAGTGGGAGCTCCTGCGGGGGAGGCCGCAAAGGGAGCAGACACAAGCGAGAGTTCAGGCAGCTCGGACTCCAGCAAGGAGAAGAAAAAACGAAAGAAGAAGAAGAAAAAAGGAAAGAAGAAGAAGAAGAAAGGCAAGGCATGGAAGGTCGAGGGCAAGAAAGACTTGAAGCAGCTGTTCCAACACACGGGCCTGGATCCAGACGCCAGCATCAGGAGAGCTGTCATGAAGAAGGCCCGCAAAGGTATGCAGAAGAAGAAGGACGATTCAGAAGCCTCTACAGGGAGCAGCAGTGGAGAGAGCAGGTCAGCAAGCGCAGGCGAGGAGTTGTTCGAGGATTCTCACCGAATCCGGAGGGCCGCAATGAAGGGGCCAGGGGCCCTCTCGTGTCAGACGATCCAGAACATGTCGAAGTACTTGTTGACGGCACAGGGTTTGCCGGTCGCGCCTCGAGAAGGAGCTCTACCTGCCATTTGCCTTCAATACCATCGACAGGTGCTTGCCGGACGGCTCTCGCCCCCGCTGGCCAGGGAGAGCTTGAATCTATGTGCGGCAGCGGATGCTATCTTGGACGGGCAAGCTGCGCTGGGAGTGGATATACTCCTGCAGCGACTGAAGTCAGTGGAGGCCTTGGGAGGAGGCACTACTTGGGCAGCCGCCCAGAAGCTCGAACTGACACCCGCGGAGTCATCTCAACTCGTGGACCTCGAGGAGAGTCGATCTGCAAACAGGGAGTTGAGGGAGGAGCTGAAGAACAAGCAAGCAAGCCAACGTATTTGGCCGAGTGCCAAAGGCGACAGCAAGAGCGGCAGCAAGACAAAGGCGGAGGAATCCAAGGGCAAAGGCAAGAAAGACAAGGGGGGCAAAGACAAAAAGGATCGAGAAAGGGAGAAAGAGAAGTGAGATCTCCTCTCGAAAAGTTCACTGGGCAGGTCATTGAGAATGAGTTGAAGCGCATTGCACAAGAAGTTCATGATGGGTTGCAGCACGATGCCACAGAGAAGCCAGATGCTATCCCGGGTGAGATGCAGTATGATCACTCGGATGCGGCCATTTTGGCCGGTACAGAGCGCAAGGGGAGTGCCGTCCCTGAGCGCATTTCACATACCGAGCTCGTTGAGCCTGAAAACAAGAGTTTGTGCGGCTTGGGATTCGAAGACGTCGTCGGGGGGCTGGTGGGGGAGCTGTGGAGTTTTCTTCGCAAGACCACGACCCCGGGTGAGGTGTTCCCTCTACCTGTCGACACCGCCCTGAACCAGCCTTTCCTTTCCCACTTGTCGGAGGGTGTTCGAAATGTTCTTCGTGGAGTGGTGTTGGGACTGAATGACGTGTATGACACCAGGCCGCAACCAAGTGAAACAGTTTCACCTTTGCATGTACGTATACTTCTTTTACTGAGTGAGGAGGTGGTTAGATTCCTTGAGAAGTTGCCCAAGTTTGGGGATCTAAGCTGGAAGGAGTTCCTAAAGGTGAGGACCATAGATTACAAGGGAGAAGAGGTCAGGACAGCTCAACAGACTTCATGGGAGAACATCTCTCCTGCACTTCCGGATGAAGTAGGCACAGTGGAGTTGGAAGATGTTGTAGGAGGAGGATGTCTTCACTATATCCACCATTTCGAGGAATATCTGGTCCCCCGTGAAGCTCAGACCTACACCAAGCCCCCCCAAGGTCATGGTGGGAATGGACCAATGGGAGTCATTCTGCCAAGGACTCCTGTCCCGGGGGGGTTTGTGGAGTCATACCTGAGAGCCAGGTCTTCCATGTGCAGGGCAAACCATTGCTCAACGGTCTATTTGGAGTTTTGAAGGAGGAGACCCACCAAGGACAAGAGGTTCACCGTCTGATTATGAATCTGGTGCCTTTGAATAAGCTGTGTCGTTCGATCACAGGTGACGTCTCCACCCTGCCCAACTGGCCGAACATGAACGCCTTCCAGATCCATCCCGACGAGGCGCTACTCGTAAGCAGCGAAGATGTGCGCTGTTTCTTTTACCTGTTCCGGGTACCAGTGGGGTGGAGGCCGTACTTGGCGTTTTCTAGACCTGTCCCCCGAACCTATGTGGTGATTCGTCGGAACCGCACTATTTGACTTCCCTGGTTTTGCCTATGGGGTTTTGCAACAGCGTGTCACCTGCACAACACGTACACCGTTATGTGGTTGGAAGAGCGCTGGGTGAAGCCCGCTCGCTTGGATTGAGGGGAGGCTGGGAGTCGGAGTTGAGGAAAGACCGACCCCTCCCAATCAGCAACCCCGTTCACAGGGTCTACCTAGATAACTTCGACCCTGGAGCGCGTCAACAGTTCCATGGCAGAGGTGGTTCAAGGAAGCGTTGCACCACTAGCCTCATCTCTCCGACAGGTGTATGAAGAGCTTGCTATTCCCAGACATCCCAAGAAGGCGGTGGAAAGGCAGTTCCAAGCTGATGTGCAAGGCGCTCTGGTGGATGGTCGAGACGGATGTGCGAGGCCTAGGCCAGAGAAGATCATGAAGTATGTTCAACTTAGTGTTCTTCTCTTGAGTGAGACCCGGTGTACCCAGAAACAGATTCAAGTGGTCGCAGGGGGGCCTGGTCTACATGGCGATGTTCCGAAGACCTCTCCTCGGCACGCTGAATGCCGTTTGGGAGTTTGTGACAAGCTTTGATGAAGGACCTCGGGTCCAAGTCATCCCTTGGAAAGTGAGGAGTGAAATTGCGCGTTTCTGCCTGCTTATTCCACTTGCAAGGATGGACTTCAGGACAACATTCTCTGGGGTGGTGACTGCCAGCGACGCATCTACAACGGGAGGTGGGCTCACAGCCAGCAAGGGACTCACCTCCTTGGGATGTATGGCATCGAATCAAACTGTTCGAGGCGACATTGTGGAACCAACCGAAGTGACCAGCGTGCTGACTATTGGGTTGTTTGATGGTATGGGAGGTCTTCGGGTAGCAGCTGACGCCATAGGTCTACCCGTCGTTGGGCATGTGAGCGTGGAGAAGCATGGGCCGGCACGGCGTGTTGTGGAGAGTAGGTTCGCAAACACCCTGTTCGTGGAGGACGTGGCTCAGGTGGACCAGGAGATGGCTCGCGAGTGGGCGTGCCAGTTCTCTCAAGTCGGCCTTGTCGTGATAGGCGCTGGACCCCCCCTGTCAAGGAGTGTCGGGACTTAATGCCGACCGACGAGGAGCTCTTCGCGACCATCGAAGCTGTTTGTTCACTCACGTGGAGAGAGTTCATGAGTTGGTGCGAAAGGCATTCCCTTGGGCCCAGGTGCACAGGTTGATGGAAAGCGTAGCATCCATGGACTCAGGTGACCGAGCTTTGATGAGTGAATCGGTAGGGTCCTGCCCCTACCTGATTGACCCAGTCAAGATATGTGGATGTCGGAGGCCGCGCCTTTTCTGGCCTACATGGGAGCTGCGGGAGGCAAACGGTGTTCAGATCTCCTCGTCCGAAGGGGACGCATGGGAGGCCATCACTGAGGTCAAGTTGGAGGCCCGCTATGACATCAATGCATTCCTCGAACCAGGCTGGACAAAAGTGTCGGATGAGAGTTTTCCTACCTTCACTACATCAAGGCCGAGAGCAAGTCCGGGAAGGAAGCCTGCAGGCATCAAACAGTGCACGGAGAACGAGCTCAGGGACTGGGCTGAAGATTGGCATCGTTTCCCACCATACCAATATCAGACCAAGTTCAGGGTACAAGACAAGCATCAGAATACACGTCTCCTGAGTTGTGATGAAAGGGAGGTGTTGATGGGGTTTCCCAAGGGATATTCCACAGCTTGCTACCCGAAAGGGGAACAAAAGACACAAGCCTGGCAGGATGAACGTCTCACGCTTATTGGTAACAGCTGGAACGTCTTTGTCGTGGCATGGCTTCTTAGTCAGTTGTCAGCCGTCTTGGGTTTGGGACCGGTGCTAAGTTTGGAGCAGGTGATGCAACAATGCTCTCCAGGTGGGGGCCAGACACTTCAGAGTCTCCTTCTTCGACCCTTCATGCGGGTGCCTCGGCAACAGGCTGAGGATGGAAATGAGGCTCAGTTGGTCAAGAAGCTCGCTGGTTTGGCAAGCCTCAAGGGAGAAGACGTTCTCCTGCAGGCACAGACAGAGGATCCGGTTCGATACCATCGTCTCAGAGCAAGTATACCGGCCAATCTCTGGCGCTGGCGCACCATTTGTGGGTGGACATGGAGTGGACAGCATGAACACATTAACAGTCTTGAGTTGCGAGCTGTTTTCACCAGTCTGCGTTGGAGGATCTGCAAGAAAGGTTGGTTGCGCAGTCGGTTTGTGCACCTTGTTGATTCCCTCGTGTGTCTTCACAGTCTCGCAAGAGGACGCTCCAGTAGCCGCAAGTTACGACGAACTTTGATGAGGATTAACGCTCTCCTTCTCGCCTCTGGAAATCAAGCCCATTGGGCATATGTGCATACGTCGCAAAACCCGGCTGATGCTCCCAGCCGGAAGCCTGTAAAGAAACGATGGGTAAAGTAGGCAAGGTTTTGATAGAAGGAGGCAGTAGAGAAGAGCGTAAACGTCAAAGAGCGGCTTTAGGAAGTTTGCAGTCCCTTACGGTTCAACCACGCACCCGAGAACGATACAACCGTGCACTAGAAGGGTTTTGGGCTTTCCTACGTGAAGAGCAGCGTGAAGTTCCTACCTCACACTCAGGGCTTGATGTTCTCCTTCAGCAATACATAGAGCACTTATGGAGCGAAGGACATGGAAGGGCCCAAGCAAGTGACACGGTTGCGGCTCTACAAGACGCCCAACCACAGGTCAAAGGTCACCTCGGTTGTTGAAGGCGTGGAGCATGAACGAAGTGCCAAACCGGGCTCCACCACTCCCGGAAGAAGCTCTCCACATGATGGTCGGTTATGCCATAGCCAAAGCAGAATACTTGTTCGCATTGTCACTCCTGGTGGGTTTTTACGGAACCCTTCGGACGGGGGGAAATCTTGAATTTGAAATCCTCCGATGTCAGTATCCATACTGCACAGGGTCCAGCTGTCATTAGTTTGGGTTTGACGAAGGGTGGTAAGAGACAAGGAGCTTCAGAGAGCGTGTCACTCACCGTTGAAGAACCACTGCGTTGGCTTTTCGCATGGACTCGGGACTCGAATGCGCGCAAAGTGTTGTGTCCCTCCCCTAGTCACTGGCGGAAATTGTTTAACACCACCACTGAAGCGTTAGGTTTTTCCGAATTGGGGTTTCGACCCTACTCACTTCGAAGAGGTGGGGCCACGTGGTGGTTTCAGCGTTGGGGGTCTTTAGATAGACTTTTAGTCTACGGGAGATGGCAAGCGGCGAAGACCGCCAGAACATACGTCAACAGCGGTTTAGCAGCACTGGCAGAGATGCGGTTGCCTCGAACAACTCAGAATAAGGGTTACCTCCTCCAATTTTTGAATTCAAAGAAACATGTTATTCCGTCGCTTGAGCCTACCCTTAAAAAGGGTAGGGCTGGGGGGCGGTGGAAAGAAGGCCAAAAAGAAGGCCAAATCTAAGAGAACCAAGAGGTAAAAGAGTGTATTTTTTCGCGCAGGGAGCGAATTTTTTAATGAGCACCATGGGGTTTACATTCCTTCGGTTTGGCGGAGGGATGTAAACGTGGTGACCAACAGTCCTTCGGGCTAGAAATGTTCTTCCGGTTTGGCGGAAGCATTTCTAGGGAGGACAAAGGGATCTGAGGGTGATCCCTAAAGATGATTTCAACCAATTTTCATTTCAAGTTTTGACAAACCTGGTCTTGCGAAGAAAAGAGGGACAGAGGATGGGGAGT
>CAXAMN010025807.1:10325-46042 GCA_963970005.1 Durusdinium trenchii | reverse complement strand
CTGGTCTTGCGAAGAAAAGAGGGACAGAGGATGGGGAGTGAGCCTTTATATAAGTTATCCACTGACTGGGTACTTGACTGGGTGTATATATATATATATTCATATATAACTATAACTGGGGCTTGTCCGTTCTTACCTGTAGAGCCGTCGGTAAACAAGGCCTTTACTTGGACCAGGCCTGCAACTGAACCATCATCATCCACTGTTACAGGTAATGGGATAGACCCAATATATATATATATAAAAATATACACCCAGTCAAGTACCCAGTCAGTGGATAACCTTTCAGCTTTCTGGGGAGATTGGTTTCTCCACGGAAGACCAAGAGACGGACAGTTCTGTTCTATAGCTTGTTAGATAACAACCTTTCTTCTGCAGGGAAACAGGGAAACGGCTTGAGAGTGCGGGAAATTGGGGGATAGAGGCCTCAGGAAACTAATCCGCCTCCCAGTTGGAGCCATTGGATTTTTGCCTCCAAGAATCATTTGGACAAACGGTTTGGTGGTTCTTGCGGATGCATACAGTGGGACTAACCCAACTAACTACTGGGTACTCTACAGGGTTTCTGATGGTTTGACAGCAAGATTTGAATCTTTGGACACTGGCATGCACCAGCTTCACATCCTCTACTGATCTCTAATTACACGCATGAGTCATGAGGTATGATCATTCCATGGCAGGCTCTTTGCTGTGAACTGATTTGGATTCATCGAGGCGTTAGGGACATCGCATGTCTTTGTCTAGGCATGTTTGGACCTTCTCTCCTGTCTTTCGCAGCAGTGGGCAGCCGTTAATCAATCTCAATTGAACTAAACCTTTGTTCGTTTTCAACCAGACCTTTTCTATTCCGCAGGAGGACGACCAGCATGCCTTGGTTGCAGACGATGACGCTGTGGCGCAGACGTGGCGCGATTTCTGGGGTGTTGGGATGCTCATGGGCGGGGCGACGCTACCGCCGCTGCAAACCTTGCCGATCTTTGTGGATTTGAAGCGACTTGGATTCAGCTGATAAAGCCTTTGGTGAACTAAGCTGAGACGCGTGTGGCTGAAGTTTCAAACCAATGGTGGTTAAAACATGTCAAAACTCCTGATTACCAATGAAGAGTGGATTGGAGGCATTCGTGAGATGGCTTGGGAAAAGGTTTGGTCATGTTTGGTCCATGCTTTGTTTCAATCATGTCATTCTCATTTGCATTCTTTACTTCGAGAACCACGCATGTTGGATCTTTTCAGCCCTGTTCATTCCGGAGATGGAGGGAACATCGCCAACACTTTAAAACGCACGATTTTGGCAAGCAAACCGACCACAAACACTATGGTCGACAAGAATCGGTGCACCTCAGTGAAAAAGACAAGTGGAACACTTAAAATCTGCCGGCATATTTTCAGATTTGCTAGGGACTGAGTCTTTACAATCGAGGCAGATGCTTATTCGATCTTATTCCCCAAACAGTTGCAAGAAATCATCCTCCTTGCTGATACCGTGAGGACCTCAGCACAGCAAGCACTACACACACGGACAGCTCCTTCAAATGCTGTGAAGCAAAAATCATTGCTAACAAGAATATGTGGGAGCGGCTAGACGCTGTTTGTCCTACAGGTGCCTTCTATCATGGACACATTTTGGACAAGCACAATAAACCTGTTCATGACGAAGCTATGTTAGCTATACGCAGATTCTCGTTCACCTGCCCTTTTTTGCATCGGATCCATAGCACCAGCGATGGCGCCCTCCATCCGTCGAACACCAAAGTCTTGGTGCCTGGACCAGATGGATTACCTTCTGCACTCTAATGGAGACCATTATCCCACACACTGCGGGCAGCTATTGCAAGCTGACTGACTGATGCATAGCTATTCATGATTTCGTTCGCGCCCACGTCTTCCTTTGCAGGTCGGAGGATGGATAGGGACACTATCCCAGACACTGCATGGGACTACCATAGGACTGCCGCCCCAGACAGACCCCGCTGGCACCACCCCTGGCCGTTTCTCAGCAGTCCGGCAGTCCCATGGGTCGTGCCTGGGTCTGCCGGAACTGGTTCCGTTCAGACCGATGCTCAACCGTTCGGACCGTTCGTGACGTCGGAAGTCAGGTCCGGGAAGTCAGGTCACGGAGAGGTCCGTTCGGTGGGCTGAAATCAGGTAGGTGAAGTGTACGACATGTCCGGTGGCCTGAAAAGAAGAGCCAGCAAATCAGTGACACATTTGGTGAAACTCAGGAAGTGTTCATGTTAATTCAATTTAATTCATGTGTTCAGATCAGTTGTAGAACCCAACTCACAAGCTCATACGAAATCACCTTACCTTGCCCCCAAAAAGGTTAGATGTGACTCCACCTCCCCAGGCCAAGGCCAAGGCCACGTCGTGTGACCTTTCCGTCGCATCCGAGGATCGCAAACGATGCAGCGCTCCCGGGCCTCACCGAGCAAACGCTGCCCATCGCGCAGACGGCCATCTTCGTGGGTTGGCTCGTGAGCGCCCTGCTCCTGAACCGCGTGCGGATGCCCGGAGCCGCGCTCGGCGCGCGGCAGCGCGGGTTCCGCGTGAAACGTTGGTTTGGTGCGACGCACAAACGCCGCGCGCTTATGTTGGAAGGCGAAAAAGGACGGAATGGCAGTGAAGCTGATTGGAGGACATGAATCAGAAGCGGTTCAGCTGCGATGATTTACTCCCAAAGACTTGGGTTTCAGTCGACTTGTGGGTGTGTCAGAACAATTTACAGGCTTGGTTCACCAGTTCAACCTGTCTTTTGCGGGTGTGACAACAGCAAAGTACGCGCCAGACATTCCAACGGGATGATTTCTTGAAATAGTTCCGGGGTAATCTCCTTCATTAGGAGGTAGCTCACGAGGTGTGCGTAGTCCAACTTAATCTGGACAAGTACTTCTTCGCCCCTCAGGGAGCCCCTTTCATGTTGATGATTTAAGAAGCCGATCTTCCAGCGAAAGGCGAAACCACAGATCCATTGATTCCACTACCCGACCCGGTTCCATGCGGAGACGTTCCTGACACATGTCGCTTCTAGGTGATGGAGGTCTTCGGCAAGGAGCAGCTGTTGGTGGCTCATGTGCTGGGGTTCCTCTTGGTCTTCCCATGTACCGTGGTTGTTCCTTACCTCACAGCAGCTTGGCGCGGCCTGTGGTGCCCAATGATGTGGAGATACAACCGTTGATGACAGGGGGGATTTCTGGTGGAACAGCAGGTTGGAAACTAGTAACAAGTGCATTACTACATATTACATATTATTACATCATATTACTACTAGTAACAAGAAGCTACTAGTAGCAAGGTGTCTCGATAGTTACGTCATGTTAGTCTAATCCAGATGTTCGTCTTGCGAGATCTGAGGCTGGCAACTTGGTGGTCTTTACCCTGTTGAGATTTGCTCATGGTTTGCTCTTGACACTCGGATGACAGAATCATCGAGAATGCAGAATCATGGAGAACGATGGTATTTGTATAGTTGCACTTGTGCAAGGCGGTCAGGGGATAGTCCTCTTGAGGCACGTTTCAGTGGAGCAGTCGTGGAGTAACCAGTGGAGCGGTCGAAGACGTAACCAGTGGCCAGTGGTGGAATGAGATGGGTAACCAGTGGTGCCAACGATGAAGGCAAAGCGAAGTCCGTGACCTTCTGAGTTCGTGACCTGCTGTGTTCGCATACAGATAGATTCATAGATGGTCTGACGGGTGCTTGTCCGGGCTTGTCGGCTTGTCAGGGCTTGAAAGTTGTCCTTGAGTTCTCGTGATTCCTCCCACACTGGAAGAAACCAAGAGACCAAACCACCCATCAAGAAACCTCTATACTGGCATATACTGGCCACAAACAATCGAATTGCTCCCCTTGCTTCCTCCGCCACCTCCCACGCCTTCCTCACACGGGAGCGAGCCGCGAGCCCCGAACGGCTACGCCGACCACGCCGTCGAGCAGGAACTTCACTGCGCTGCAATCTATCTACGTCCAAGAGCGCATGCCGCCGGGGCGTAAAAACCAAGCCTTGGCCACTTGAGTGAATCGAAAGGGCGGACGGGGGGGGCCCCCTGGGATGGTACCTTTGGGTGCTGGGTACCAGCAACACCGATGTTTCATCGGTTCTGTGTTGGTCCAAGGGAGAAACAATGAGAGACCGATGAAAGCAATGAAGGTCCCATCCTCAGACTGTGAGACTGTGACCATTTTTTTCAGCGAGCAATTGAGACTCGTGGAACATCGGCAATGAATGGTACCCAGTTCCCAAAGGTACAAACATCAGCTGTTTTGTTTATGTTGGTGCTCAGCTCAGCTCTAGATGTGTGGCTCATCCTACAATATTTTGGGGCCCACGGAGGCACCCACATAGCCGAAAAGCCAGCAGAATCTTCTCATGGATGTCTAGTGAATCTTCTCATCCCTGGATTTGATGGAATTTGGCTCTATTTCTGAAGGGGGGGTTGTGTTTCTTGAGCCTCATTTTGTTTGCTCAGCCTAGATTCTTAGATGGCGCCGACCGTGGCCAAAATGTTGGGTGCTCTGCAACTGTGACCTTAGGTGGCCAACAACATCTTCTACTGTTTGACGGCCATCGCCATGGCTGCCAGCTGTCGGGACCTCACGCAGCACATGGATTGGCGCATTGAAGTCTTGTCTCTTGGACGAACCATTGGGCGCCAGGAGGGTGGGAAGTTCGTTCCACGACCATGCCACATGGCCTCTAGTCGGCCCTTCCAAACCAAAGGGGGGCAGCGCTCTTTTTAACATGAAAACGATGGTGGGGGAGTTGTAAGAAACCAGAATTCAGAAGGACCAATGATCTGTAAAACGACACAACAAACGAAAAAGATGATCAACTGCCTGAAACACGCATGCAACAATAGGCTTTGGTGCTGCTTACCACCCACCTTGGGCGTTTTGGTGGCTTGGCCTCAGTGGTGGAACATCCTGACCTCCCTACCAGCGGCAGCGCGAAGAGCGCTCTTCGCCAAGCAGACCGGGAAGGCAGGGAAGGGCGCCGTCATTTTGACAGCCCAGAAGTGTTGTAGATGAGCCATTGGCTGGTAAAATATGTGGTGCAGCTTCCAGAGCATCGGTGTAAGCTCCCCACTCACCAATGTAAATATCTGAACGCTAAATTCTATATATCTGAAGGCCCTACCGCAGGCCTTAAAGATTCGCCGGTTCAATGACTGCGAGGACTTCCTGGACCGGACTTCCCTCCTGCGCAGGTGGCGGTGGTGCCCCTCCCCTCGCCCGAGAGCGAGGTTTTGCCGGAGCCCCAGAGCCTTGGACCGCGGGAATGTATTGTTCGGACACTCAGGTGGTAAAGACATACTGTATAAACCTGTGACATAGGCGTTTTGGGACGTTTTGGTTCAGGTAGTCGGAGACTAAGATAGCTGACATTAGCTGACCATGGACTGAACATAGTCTGGAGGCAAATGAATTCTCGAACATTGAACCTGTCGGTATTTTGGCCAATGGCAGACAAAGCAACTGATTCAAAGGACCAATTAAATATGATTAAACTGATGAGCTGTTAGACAGATACATTTGGAGGATGAGTTCAAGCAACTGTAGAAGTGATTAATGTATCTTCAAGAAAGGACAAGATATCACAAGTGGTGGTGGAAATGCCTATATTATATAATTGTAAAGGAACAGTTGCACTATGCTGCTTTTGGAGGGTATACTGTATATAGTGTACCTTCATGAAGAAGAACTGCATTCTTCCATTTGTCACCAGAACCAGCAGCACTCTTGTGTACGCGTTCAGAGCACAAAAGGGAGACCACACCACCAATGTCACCGAAATGCCAAAATGTCAGGAAACGCCAGCTGCTGGCCCTGTCCATTTGCTTCCTAGCCTGTGGCATGGGCTTTTATGGCCTCAATTACAGCGCTGGGCAGCTCAGCCCAGACATCTATCTCAGCCACATGGCCGAAGGAAGCAAGCAAGGCTGTGGTCCCTGCATGGTGTGTGCGAGAATCGTGTGGTTTCTGAAGGTGGCAAGTTTTTGCGAACCAGACAATGAAATTGCCTCGCGTTCGGTCTTGATGATTTTCAAGTCTGGTCTGGGCCTGGTCGTTCAGGGGAGGAGATTGCCAGCTTTCTATCTTTCTACACCAAGACGCCTGGCTGCTTCCGCTCAATGAGCATTCCTGGTACATGATGTGAATGAAGCCTTGGGGTTTGTTCTTCGTTATGTTACACTCCCGAAAACTAACATAGACCCTGACAATGGTCCCATGGAAGACTATTTTCCTCTACCAACCAGGCGTTTTCAGGTTCCATGTTAGTCTTCCAGGGTATACGGTTTGTTCTGTGCCCATCCCATCCATCTCCATGTCCATCCGTGCGCAAGTCTCAGGCAGCCGCCGGACATCCGGCGGCGTCCCCCCACCTAGGCTGTATGCTGCTGCATGGTGCCGACATTTTGGGCTACCTCTTCGCGTTGACGACGGATTTCTTGGGTCGAAACACTGTACAGGGTTGCTGCTTCGGTGCTGCAGGGCTTTGCTTGTTGCTGTGCAGCACAGGCGGGGCGCTTCCGGCGCGAGGAGGCCATATCCAGTCCAATCGGCGTTTGTAGATTGCGATGTGATCCAAAACCCTGGTAAAGATGGTAGAGATCTCATGATGCAGTTAAACAATGTTAAACATAGTTACACACGACACGAACCTCTCATCTTTCCGTTTTACGGACACCTCTGCACCCAACAGCCCACACCAGCCTTGATGGGGCGGTATTCGATGTCTGAACAACTTCTTTGTTTATTTCTGGTCGTCAGAGTGACTTGGCTGTGACTTTGACGTCACCTACAGGTTCAACCGAGAGTGCTTGTATGCTGAGATCGAAAAACGAGGTCTGACGTGGAGTGAGGCTGAAGAGCTGAGTCACTCGATGGGGGGTTGTGTGGGCGCCAGTAGATGACTCCCAATTAATCCTTCACCAGCACAAAACTATACTCATGATGAAAGACACCTCAACAAACCACAGAAAAGCTTATAGAAATACTTTGTTGTATATAAGTAGAATGAGTTTGTGTCATTCTTGTAGGACAATCACTTCTTACCATTCACCACCTTCAGGCTTTGATCTTAGAAAAGCCCAGCTCTGACTCAGCCTGACATCTTCTGCTTTGCGATACTTGGTGATTCTTCTCCATGCTTCGGGCGCTGCAGGCGAACTGGGGAGCGCAGCGCCTTTGTGATGTCTTGTGCCATGGTGGGTCCCTTGGAAGCCGAACCGTGCGGGAGGAACGGTGCTGAACGGTGCTGGATGGTGGAGTGCTGGCCGGATGACTGGAAAGGTCGTTTGAGAACAGCCGCAGTATGTTAATGTCAGGTGTAGTTGTGGGTGCTACGAATCTTTGACTGCAAGTATTGCTCAATGTTTGGCGTCAATGCTTTGAGCATTGCAAAGGAGGTGGTGGCATCTTGAGGAGGAGCACCGAATTGATTTTGCTGCCATGAATGAACACCTTAGTTCAGTATTTGTCTTTGAAGACAATCGATGTACATGTGTTTGCTTCCGACCAACATATTAATGCGTGTAAACGGGGGAGATTCCCATGTTTCAAGACTGAGAAAACACTGAGTCATGGAGGAGTCATAGGACCGTAGTGCATACAATGTGTAGGACATTTTTGGGACTTGATTTTACAACATCAACAACCCAATTTCCGACGTTGGCCTTTGCATGCAAATGATTCAAAATATATTACACTTGCACAATTTGTACCATCTGCTAGGTCTGGATGATTCCTGATGTTTCCTGGCTTAGGCAAGCTTTTCCTGGACGTTTGCTTCACCACCATCTACGTGGCCTTGGGGGGAGATTTTTCAAGGCTCTGCACAGGAGGCGCGTTCTGCCACAAAACGGCTTGCCGAAGAACAGTTCTTCACAAAACGCGGCTCCGGGGATGGTGACACTACATCCAGATACATCCAGCTGGATGCAAATGTTGAATCGAAAGGGATTTGGGAGGTCTCTGTTTGTCCTATCGATTGGAGGGTGGTGGAAGATCTTGGAGGGGAGGTCATGGGAGTTCGCAAACAAAAAGGAGCCTCCCATGAGGTCGAATTGTTGGATCCTGTTGGAGGTTCTGGTACTAAGTAGATTGGTGGGTCATGTCCCCTTGTCCAGGTTGCTTGGACCATCTTGAACCTCCAGATGGCACCTGTTCAAAAAGCAACAAAACATACGTGCAACTCGCGAGATCGCGCGAGAGACGCGCCACCGAAGTGAAACTGGGACTGTCCGGGGTAGCTGGGGGAATCTTTAGGGAAAGAACGTTAGAACTAGGATGCAGACGAATCCCTTACACCCACCATCCTTGGCTGCAAGCCCCTGCCCTACTTGTTTGGTGTGAATTTGGATGCACCAACCTCAGAAACGGCTCCCATGACGGAGCTCATGACCAGGTCCCTCGCGCCTCTCACAGGAGTTGGCCGTCATGGCCTGCGAGACGACGGCACGCACCGGTGGAATCGTGGCACCAATGTGTGGGATGCTCTCTACGAAGGTCTCCTGCCCCCTCTTTGTGGCTGGGCAGAGGGCGGTTGGGACGACGGAATCTCTTATCCGGCACAATGGGACAATCCGGATCGGGGGATCTTTCCCTGATCATCCTGATCGCGCGCACACACACACATGGAACGTGGCATGGTTTATATCAATAGACCAGTAAGATGATGCAGCAACAGTGCAAACAAGCATGCACCTTCTTTCTGTATCAAATTGCCTTTGCATCACACGGTGGCTGCATTTTAGGTGCTATAAACCTAGAGACAGCCTCCCTTGACCCCTGTTTCTTATATCCCACTCGCTCAACAAACAATTAAGATCGAGTCAGGGTCATGGTGTTTTTGCTGCCAGGCCATTCCAGCCAACCTGCCCCCCGTTGTTATCTTCCACGCCTTCTGCAGCCCGCGGCTTGCCCAGCCCAGGCTGCCACATGTGTTGCTGCGACGTGCTCAACCCTGACTTTGCCAGAGCGACGACCGAAGCGCTCTCAGTAGCTACGTCATACGTCCGTGTAGTCCAGTTCGCTGCCGAGCAGACTCGTGCGGAGGCGCAGGGATGCTCGGAGTGATTCTCAATCTTTTGATTCCTGAAGTTGGCTGCGCCTTCTCGATGTTTGTTGAGGGTGTCATTCTTGATTCGTACTTGATTCGTTGAACTGAGATTGTACACCCGCCTGTAAGGCATTCAGCAAAAGTGCCGGTTTGGAGCCTCCTGAAAGGACTGTAGCCAGGTCTCATCTTGTTCCTGGTGATGTAGTTAGGCTTAAGAGGTGACGGAGAACATGCAGTGCTTGGCATGCGGAAGCTTGACGAATAACGATTCTAGGAGTTGCCTATTGATGTGAAGACCGGATTCACATACACCCCCCCCACGGGGAACGTCAACAAGGTCAAACAGGTCTGAGGTACTGTACCATTGATGAGTTCGAGTAGATCTAGAAGTAGGAGCAGGAGGAGGAGTAGTAGTAGTGTAGTAGTAGGAGGAGGAGTAGTAGTAGGAGTAGTAGTAGCAGCAGCAGCAGTAGTAGTAGAAGTAGTAGTAGTGGTAAAATTGACCTGGTTGCGGGGCTCGGATCAACTGGGGGGCGTTCTAGCACCCAGCAGCCTTATTCAGGGAGAATTTGCCACCAATAATAGTCTTAATTGGGTCCGGAGCTTTGTGGGCTCGGATTAACTAGGAGGGGTTTATGAATCTTATCTATAGTACATCATGTTGGGATTTCATGGTCCCTCGCTGAAGATTGAGAGTCGTTCACAATGGACTGCCATGCCAGACAGGCGGCGCTGCCACAACCTAAGCAGCCTAAACATGCCGAAATTGTTTTATTCCCTGTTTTGCTGAGGGGGCGACCAGGCTGTGTTTAGGGCCCATTGCTGACCCGCACGCAAGGGTGTATATTGGATTGTGCGAGCGATATAGTGCAAGGATCAGCCATCACTGGAAAACCACATGTTCGAGATCTGATGCATTCAGACGAACACGATTTAGTTGCTGATGCCGATCCTTCAATCAACCAAGTGACCATTCGCGTGAGCTTTTTCCGTCTCAGCCACACAGGGGGGGGCTGCGCATGCTGAAACCACCATCTGAGTGAGCTGCTACCTGGCCCTCGAGTTGCATCTTCTTGGCAGCTTGACGCCCAGAATTGCCAGGCCCCCCCTGGTCACCAATGTTCATCGAATCCACCACCTGCTTGGGGTGGCTCCTCGATGGAAGGCACTTCGACGGCTCTCAAAGTGTACTCATTGTTTTCATGGAGTGAGGTTTTCCAGCTATATCATTTCATGGAAGACGCAGGATCTGTGCAATTTTTGGTTTGTTTTGACCACCAAAAGCGTCCCCAGTGCCCATAGAGACATGTTTTCTGTTCGTGTTTTTGTCCGTCTCTCGGAAACCGGACGGTCTGTGGTCCGCTTCAAAGCCCCTCACGATCCGAACGAGACAATCCGTTCAAATGAGCTCTCCCCCCCACCAAAACCTCCCTGAAAATCAACCGGGCCAGCTCATCAGAATGTAGACTCTTGATATCTCTTAATACGTTAATAAACGTGGCTCTCCAACCCGCTTCGGGGTCAGTGGAGAAGTGTGTGACAGCGAAAGGAATGGAACGTTTAAAGTCATTGGTGATAAGTATAGAATTTTTGGGAGGCGGGACAGCTGGATCTGTTTTTTTGGATGCTTCACACAGCCGTATGGAGTTAAGTTTCCCCAAAATCTAGGAACCGAATGAATAGTGCTGCTAGCGGACTAGTAAGGTACTAGCTATACCTCTCAATTCAGTAGGTATACTATGGTCCTGGACTCTCTACTTAATTAAGTAGGGACGGGGGAGGGAGCGGGATGGGAGGGAGGGAACCTCTAGATTTCGTGCATGTGGCGGTGGCCGATCCGCTGAACTCAGATCATCCAGCCACATAACCCATGCCATGTGTTTGTAGTGAAAGAAGAAGGCTTGGAACTGGAAGGCGACTGAAAACTATCAAGAACAAGTCTGGTGATGAGGATAAACGTTTTCTTGTGTTGACTTGATGTTTTGGACTGGACGTTCGGCCCAGGATCTATAGATGCCTTCCTTCGATGCTTTTGAATTCCTTTTTGCTGACACAAGACAGCCAATTCGACTAACCTGGAGCTGCTGCTTGGAGAGGCAGTTTGCTGCTTTTTGTCCAAGCAGCCACCAATGGGTACCAGATTGGAGGCTGGAGAAATCACGCCGCCGGTGTCACAGCTCCGCTGGGTCCCAGATTGGCAGTCTGGATCCGCTGCTTTACGCATCGACAGCGATGCAGCGAAAGGCAGTGAGAGAAAGGGTGCTGGGAGAGGCAGTCTGGAGGACCATCCACCAACCCAATGGGTCCTCAGGAAGGACCATCAGAAAGGGTAGTGGGCGTCTCAGACCATTCAACAACCCTCAGGGAGGACCCTCCAGACATCTTCAGACGCCGTTGGGATCGCTCGGCCGCTGCCCGGAAATGAAACCGGACGTGCAATGTCCCACGGTTGATTTGGGGATATTTGGGGGGCATTTGTGGTTCAAACGAGGAAACGGCTCGACCAATTTGGCACAGATATGTGATGTTTCCCCATGACGGTGGAAGCTATATACAACCCCAGAATAAGAATGACACCATTCAGAAGAAGACACAAGAAGAATCAAGAAAATCACTCTGGTGATACCTTTGAACAAGCTTTATACTCTCCCCCAACAATCATGGAAGTGGAACACCCCCTGTTAGAGGAACGCAGTCCGAAACAGCTTCCAAGTGGCCATGTGCCACTTCCAGTGACAGTGTTACATGGAGGGTGGTTGGTTTCGTTGGAACAGCTGTGCTTGACTCGGGCGGCGGATATGGTGGCCGGAGGGGGGTCCATTGGTCCATCGGTTTTCCCCGTTTTCGGTGCCAGGAACATATCCCCTTCAGCTTCCAAATCGATCCAGCGAGCTTCCAAGAGGAGGGCGGACTTCAGGCGAATGGAACGGTTTCGATCGGTCAGCGAACGGAGCGAGCTTTTCGTTCCGTTCGTTTTCGGTGTCGGTTCAAGCTGTTCGATCGGATTGGCACGAATGGTCGGAAAGGTGCTCAAGGGAAGTGAAGGCTGAGGCATGTCACATGTCATCCAAATTGGGCCACGGTTCTCGCTTTGGTTCAGTGGGCTGGCGAAATACATGTCCTTCACATCCGAGATCGCTCTGGACATGGACATAGGCAATGCTCACGAGAGTCGGAGCGGTGCATGCCCCATGTTCATTCCACATAAAGGAATGTTCGATCAAGCTGCACCCTGCACCCAGCTTTCACTTCATCTCTCCTTCGTCCCCAGAAGCCAACGAGGTGTCCGACTACGCCCAGGTCATGTCACCCTGAGATCCAGTTGCGACCAAATTAACAGATGTCGAAAGACCAGGTCGAGACGTTTTGCCCGCTTCATCCACGATAAACAGCTTGGGACTGATCCTTACAGGCAAGTATCTCGGTCTCCACATTGTCATGCTGCTTGCTCCTCCCACAAACAGCCCATCAGTATCCATCAGCAAATATCAGTGGAATATCAACGCACAAGTGATCGTTCAAGCCTTCAACATCGTTCAAACTGTCATTCCTTCATGTTTGTTCCAGCCACACTCACAGTTGACAAAAGTGAGTTCACCGTGTCTACCTGGAGGGTGATGAAGATCCACAACACCTTTGGCCCATTTTGTTGTACTTTGCTTGTCTCCCAGAACATCTCTGTTGCGGGGCTGCTGTTTGCAGAATGATCGGCTCTAGCCGAGAGTCAGAACCACAGCTCCAGACGCCTTTTGGGTCAGCCATCCCTGGAAGAGGGCTGGCTGTTGTAGAGATTTTTGCATGACTGAGAGGGAGACGATGTCCGACCCTTTCACTTTCCCGGTCCTCAAAAAAGACCCCAACAAAGGAGGCCTTAACTTGGAACAGGAAGCCCCTCTAATCATCCCTGATCAAATCGGTTCCATGGTCTCCCATCCGTTCCGGCATGACGTTAGGAATGCATGAAGCGTCTCGTTACGATCGGCGTCTCAATAATGATCCGCGCGGGGTGCGCGCCTTCGCGATCGGCCAGGCCTTGTCCATCTCCCCCATGAGCGGCGTGATCGGCCCCGACTCTTCGGTCACCGTCCACGTGAACTTCAAACCGCTGGAGGCGTCGTCCGGGACGTCGTTCGGGGATGCGCCCAGCACGTTGGTGTCGCTAAGAAAGGGTAAGGTTTTTGGGGAACTGGGAAAGCAAACTGGCTTCAGTCTGACTGGAAGCCATTGGTGGTAGTATTATAGCTGGATCCACTGCTATGCGGAAGGATAATTAGGTGAAGTTATAGGTGGAGATTGGAGACGAAAACAATGAAAGGGTTTTTGAAGCAAGTGCTTTTCACACCTCCAAAATGCAGCAGCGCCAGAAGGGAGCGCGACCAAAGAGATTTACCAGTCAGGCGGTTAGATTTTTGATCTGCTAGTTGGTGGATTTATCTTTTTCCTTTTGATTGTTTCCACTGATTTGCTCCGCCGGCCGATTCGTTTTGGATTCAAATCCATTTGTATTTGTGCACCAGAAAGCACAAGTTGACAACCAAGCGCCCTGCGGGGCCGGAGCGTGCACGGCAGCCAGACGCTTAATTCTGAACTCTGGTCTGGGCTTGGTTGGCGAGAAAAAAAGACCGTGTTTTCGTGCTTGTGCTTGCACCACACTTCGTGCTTGTCTTGTCTGTCTACACGAGCCTTTTCCGGGTGAGGTTTTCCCCTCCACTAACGGTGGGCTTGGTATGCCCCGTTCGAGGACCAGTTCTCGAATGTAGGATCATCCGATAGTGAAGTTCTGTGAAGAGTCTGTGAAACGTGAAGCGGTTCATGAGTTGGACGTGGTCATGGCCTGTTTTGACGCTTGCGAGTTGAGCAGACTTGAATATGTTGCAACGTGGTCCTTCGCATGTCGGCATGGGTGCTGGTAGCCTTGCAGGGTGGCTTTCTCAGCATCTTCTCTTGTGTGTTGGAGAAGCCTTGTGTCGTCGTAGGCCACCGCAGTCGCTATGGCTTGTTCTACATGCTTGTTGGTGCATCTGCGCGAGCTGGTTGTTTCCTGCTGATGGCAGATGGCGGAGAAGCAGCGCTGCGGTTGAGCCGCTTTGGGCTGCTTGCTCTTGCGGTCGCAGTTTGTTGTGGTTGTCTGGGCAAAGTTTCCGGCGCTGGCCCAACAGAGCTTTGTTGTTGCTGGCGCCACAGCCGCTGGGCACTTTGCCGACACGAGCGGCCCCGGCATTGGAAACCACAACATGTCAGGGCTGCAGTTGATGAATTGATTTTCTATGATTTTCTTGCAGTTGCTTGCAGTTCGAGTGCGCCCTGGTTATGATTCGTTGTTTGGGTCCCATGGTCAGTGCTTGCATGCATTGTATTGCTGGGCCTCCCCTTTGTCTTATTACGTCGGAATTGCAAGAGCGTCGCGTATTAGACAGCGGCATGGCACCGGCATTGCTGCCCGATGGTTGGAACACATGGTTGCTTTGATTCGCCCTCACGGGCCTGAAAGTGGCCGATGGGAGGTACAAGGTAATGCGGCGTGTTCGACGGGAAGAAGCTTTCTTTTTTGTTTATCAGAGCAATGGAAACTTTGGAAATCTCCAGTCGGCGTCCTAATGCAAATGTTGGGGCGAAGCGCCAAAGCCGGTTATTATGTTCCTTGCATGTGCCTGCTAGCCGGACCAGGCCACCTAAGCATGTGCAGATGAAGTCGCATGCCGGGCCTCCGTGTGGCCCTTTTGATTCAGTTGTCGCCACCCGTGCCCTGCGTGTCGCTGAGCAGCGGGCTGTGTCTCCGTGCTCGCAGTCTGCTCCTGTTGTCAATGGTTTTGGTCCCATGTGCAGAATGGAACAACAGCGGCTTCTGGCATATTCAGGGCTCATGGGCCCCATTGACATCTGCGTAACTTCTATGATTCCCTTATTTTTGGCATGGTGTTGCTCCAAGCGGGTTGAAATCCCTTGGTCGCATGTGGAGAAAAAAGTGGCATGTTGGTTGCGCTCCGGCTTTTTGTCGAAGTACTTGATGCATGTGGCTGGTAAAGGCAGAAAGGCTACTCTGACCCGTCGCATCAATGCGCAACTTCGGGAAAAAGGCCTGCCGGCCATTTGTGGCTTGACTTGCCGCGTGCCTCGTTTGTCCATGTTTCCGACTGTCCGCGCCGCCCTTCGAAAAGACATCCTTGCCAACGAAAGGTGGAACAACGACGAAAAATTGTGGGTTCTTAGCCGTGTAAAGATTGTTGCGTGCAAGATGCAAAAGCACAAGGATGTATGGAATGCTGTCCGTGCAAGCAAGTGCGTTCGTGAAAATGATTTTCAAGTCCATTCCGAACACTTTGATATGTCACATTGTCAGGACATGCGTTGCGTTGATAAGATCTGGGATATTCCTGTGAGACCTTCCTTGGACGAAGACTTGCGCTTGGCTTCCGCTTGTGTTTCAAACTTTGGCGTGTCCCTCGGACTCGGTCATGGTGCGTGTGCAGTTGCTGTTTCCTTCGTCAAGGATCGTCTGCCATTTTCTGCCTCTTTCCGTTCCGAGCGAGGCATGTTCAGGAGGACAGCTGCCACCTATGAAGAGTATACTGAGGACATGTGTTGTGGCCTACGGGTTACGGTTGTGCCCGACGACAAGCGAAAAAAAGTTCATGTGGAAGGTCCCCACGGACGTGTGCCAATGGTTGTTCACTTCGCTACTGTTTCGTCTACGTGGCAGCACGCCGGTTTCTCTGTCAGAGAGGCTGACGCCTGGTGTCGCCAGTGCTTGGATACAGTATTTTGCTGACCCCGTCCCTCAAAAAGCTTTTGGGCTTCCGCTTCTTTGCCAAAGTGCCTGTTGTCCCCTATTTCTATGGTACTGTTAAGGCTAAGTGTTTTGGGCCTTCAGGACATTCCTGCAAGAGAAAAGGCCATAGTTGTTTGAGAAAAGTGGTGTCTTTCGCCGCCTGGCCGCTGAGAAGGCAATGGCGCTTTATCCATCGCGCCTTCGAAGCTGTTCTTAAGTTCACAGGTATGGGTGGCGAAGTCTGGTCCTTAAAAGAAGCCTGCAAGGTGTTTGAGGACAGGTTGCCGCCAGTGGTTGACCGTGCGTGTGACACTTGTGATAGGTGCGGGGTTAGAAAACCTGTTTTGGTCGCTCTGACTGCTGACCCCGGCCAGTTCTTTGAAGTGGTCAAACCACCGCAGGCGATTGGTGCCGCCAAGCAAGTGCTTGACAAGTGCTCACGCATGGCTGGTAAGTGCACCGTTACTGTCCTGCGCGGTAAGACCCGTGCTGCTTTTGTCGGTGGTTCTCTTGAAGCATGTAGAAACGACAGGCGTGTTTTCTCTTTTGCCGAGTTGTTCCTTGCCTTCTCCGCCTGCCTCTTCATGTCATTTTGCACACTTGGCGATCTGGTTTACCGCATGACAGGGCTTCCTATCGGTGGGGTTTTGTCAAAGGTTGCGTCAAGCATGGCCTTGGCCTCTGAGGAACATTCATGGTTTTTGGATATTCACCGCCGTAGGAAGCATGGTTTTAGTCGCGTTGTCCCTGCTTGGGATTTTGAAGTGGCTAGAGCCAGATATGTGGACGACATTCTCTGGGTTTCTGGGCGTTACTGTTTCACGCAGCTCTGGAGTAATTGGAGAAGGTCTTTGTCTGACCGGTGGACTTGCATGCGTCTTGCTGTGACGCTCGTTTATACTGTCCCTTTTGAAGTTGAGGCCTATTCACCAAAGGCTGCTTGGTTGGATCTTGAGTTGCGTTTGCCTACGTTGACTTGGAGCATGAAACCTACTTTGTGGACACTCCCTCCTCTTGGGGTGCTCCCGAAGGTTACGCGCATAGCTTTATTTGCGGCCGGCTGGCACGCTGGCAAGAGGTTCGTCTGAGTGACAAAGCATGGATTGAAGCGGCTGCTAATCTCCTTGTCAGCTTTCGTGACGTCGGCTGGCCTAAGGCTGTCATGAGGGCTGCCATCTATAAGGCTGTAAAAGTTTCCAGGCATCGCAGGACATGTTGCTAAAAGTGCTTCATGCCTCTTTCAACTAGTTGCTTGGGTTCTCGCTTTTGGTTGGCCCAGCCAGTTGTTGAGCCGTTTGGTTGCTTTGCGGTTCTCTGGCTCCAGTGTCGGCGGTTCTGGTTGTTGCCAAGTGCTTGTAGTGCCCTGCCCGTAGTTCAGCTTCCTGTGGGGCAATGGCTGGCATGGTGCGGCTGCTGGTGCTTTTGCTGTGCCTGGGTACTCATTGCCTGGGTGGCAAACCTACGCAGTGGGGCAATGGTCACAGCGGCGGAAAAGGCAGCAGTGCTTCTGGGGCATTGGAACCAACGCCAGGAGTCTTGGGGCAGCCGTGGCTATGGCGACCGTGAGCTGGTTGTCAGGGTCGAAACCGGTGACCGTTCCAAAAGCAAGAAGAGAAACGCCAAAAGTCCAGTTCTTCCGAGTCTTCTGACTCTACTTCGTCCTCTTCCGTTCCGACCAGAAAAAAGCAGAAGAAGTCCAGGAGAGACAAAAAGAGAGAAGCTAAGAGTACTGCGTCGCCTTCTTTGACTGCTGCCGTTCGTGAAGAATTGCGGGCGTTTAGGCGCCAGGCTGAGGTTGACAAGATCCGTGCTGAAGTCCAAGCTAGCACGGCTGGATCTAGCCGTGGTGATGGTTCTGGGGGGGCAGGGGCCTGGCAAAGGTCCCCTTACCCCCTAAGACCAAAAAGTTGATTCAGGCCCAAGCTCATGTGCTCGGCAAGGATGGGGGAATCCGGCCGTTGGTTCACGGCGATGTCAGCGCTTGGGAGCAAGTGGAAGAGCAATTGGCAGAGAGCCCAGCCCCGGTAGTCAAGCCGCTCTTGCAACAGATGTGTCCAGACAGCACGGTTCCACGTCTCAAGCAAGACGTTGTCAAGCTGCTTCTGGCCGAGTTGCAATGCAAAGGGGGGCGCTGCTGCATTTGATACAGTCTCCAGCAGGGCTCGGTGTGGTCTTGCGCGCTACTTGCTTGTTTGGGGTTGCGGTTGGGTCCTGAATTATGCTGGTATCCCAACCTCCCTCAACTGCGGCCTGGTTACCAACGGCATCTAACTAGGCATTCGCCCTGAAAACTTTGGCTTGGGACGAAAGACAGCTGAGTGGGTTCATTGAATCAGCTACCAGCATCCCTAGCCTCACAGTTTCAGGGGCTGCAGGTGCTTGGATCATCCGGTGGGCCTTTGGCTCGGAGACGAAAACAATGAAAGGGTTTTTGAAGCAAGTGCTTTTCACACCTCCAAAATGCAGCAGGGCCAGAAGCGAGCGGACCAAAGAGATTTACCAGTCAGGCGGATAGATTTTTGATCTGCTAGTTGGTGGATTTATCTTTTTCCGTTTGATTGTTTCCACTGATTTGCTCCGCCGGCCGATTGGTTTTGGATTCAAATCCATTTGTATTTGTGCACCAGAAAGCACAAGTTGACAACCAAGCGCCCTGCGGGGCCGGAACGTGCACGGCAGCCAGACGCTTAATTCTGAACTCTGGTCTGGGCTTGGTTGGCGAGAAAAAAAAGACTGTGTTTTCGTGCTTGTGCTTGCAGCCGTTGTAGCCACACTTCGTGCTTGTCTTGTCTGTCTGGAGATTGGAGGTCGAAGGTGGGCATCATCCATATTTCAACCCATTCAGAAGGGTTACTTGAGGACACCACAACACGACCAAGCTAAGGCAAAGGAATAGCACAAACAAATACAAGCAAGTTCATACAACTTACTAGAAAAAACTGCGAAGCAAACTGAAATCAGTTTGACATACACCATGGCGCCACACTTCACTTTGAGGCAGTTTTAATATTTGAGCCTCCAGGATGTTCGTAGAATAGTATGTAAGCAGTTGCAAAGCTTATATTCCTATACCTGTGTTATAAGTCCGGCACCGCGACGGGATTTGCAGGAGTTCAATCAACTGTTAGATTCTAAGTTAGAAGTTGCAGTACTATTGCAGTATGTTGATGTATGTTCAGGTGTTTCGGGGCTTCCAGTGACAGCCATTGGTGAGCTAGTGTGTGAACTAGGCTCAGTTTTTTTTCTAAAAACATGTTTCTCATGCATTCTCTCGAAGCAGCAAGCGTGGCAAAGCCCACGACCCTCCCCAAATGGGTGGTTTGACATGGTACGATGACCAGGCTGACACCTGAATGGAGTCCAGAGTCTTGTTCCACCTGAGTTCGAGTCCGTTGAAGGAGGTGTAGGCCAAAAAGATCAGTGAGTTAGAAGCCTTGCAATCCATGTATCGAATATGTTCCATTCCAATGCTGGCAAATATGTCCATTGAGAGATTGCGACTGTTCGGGACTGTGGAACTGTGCTAAGTTGTTGGATGTGACTTCCCGACGACTGTTGATTCTCATCCCGGATCCACTGGAGACGACGTGCACGTGGAACACCATGAAGGGACGGGACGACCCACACGTCCGAAGAAACGAATCACACCGAGGATACTGACTATACCGACGAATGTCATCGAATTTCAACAGGTTGGTGTGGTTGGTGTGGGTTGGAACCCTTTATAATCACACCTTCTTGAACGGTGTGTTTCACATCGAGTTTTTTTTGCATGAGTGTCTCGTCGCAGGAGAGGCCCTTCAATATCAATGTTCGGGCAGCTCAGTGAAGGGTCCTGTGATATGGAGAGGCTTCCGCCATGAGACTTGTGTTTCCACATGCAAGTTTCACTGAGAAAGGTTGAGTGGAACATTTTAAGGGATCACACATGAAAGGAACCAATGGAGATTCTTTTCTGGTCACGTTCAAAAGTGATCTGTCTTCGGGTCTCCCTATATTTTTTGTAATGTCAATCAATGCGGCCTACCAACTTGGACAATCGACCCATGTGACTGTCTTCCGGTGGGATTTGATGGGCGAAGTCAGAAGGCTGATCAGTAGGACAGCTTTGGACAGAGGCAATGGGACTGCTCTGAGTGACGATATTTCTGACGTTCTCCAGCAGCTGATCGATCTCTAGGTGTTTCACAATCCGAGTGAACCGGAAGTCATCACGCCAAGGAGACAGAATATTTGTATGCCTTTGCAAGTACTTTGCGGCCTGCTCAGGTGGCATGCAACATCAAGCGCAAGAAGGCAGTGGCTTCAACTTGGCAAATCCACAGTGGAGTGGATCCAATAGTAGACAGCCATTTTGTTCTCAAAAAGACAACACCTGGGTGGCCAATCTTGTACTGGTATGAATCCTCACTTGCTTTTCCTATTCTGTGCTTCACCGTTGTTTTCTCCTTTTCATCAGGCAGTTGGGTCATGAACCGCGGGACACCCTCCAACCCTTCAAACCATCCCCGCCATGTCACCCGTTCAACCAGCCACCCTCCTTTTCGCCAAGCACCGCTTTCTCCAGGAGCCGGTGATTCTCAATGTGAAGGGCGTGGGATACAAGATCCATGCCTCCTTGGCCATCGAGGAGCATCCTCCTGGACCAGTCGAACCTCGCAGAGACAAGCACACTGCAGATTTAACCAGTGGAAGTTCCTGCTCCAAAGGTCGTGTGGATTATGTGGATGTATTCGGAATGGACAAAATTGAATCCTACTTGACTAAATTTAAAGAAAGCTGAGGATATCAGATCCACCTTGAAGACCACCCGAATAGGGAGGAGTCCCATCGTTCGTGAACCAGTCCAGGACTTTGTCCATCAACACGGGCACAAAAGTTGATAGTTATGTGACATGTCAACAAAGGCTGTTGCACGGCCCTCAGTCTGTGACCCTCAGACATTGGACACATGTTGGTAACCACTTGTCAACAGAATCCATGAGTGAAATCCTCATGTTGCGCCAGGTGTTGATTCTGGGTTTTCAGTTTTGCCCCACCCCTGTTGATAGTCTTTGCGGTTTATTTACTTGTTGCGCCAGGCAATGATGTGTTCACAATGTGTTTCAGCATAGTTGTCCAACACCTGCGTATTTTTCCTATGGTTAAACCCCCTTCCGAGGAATATGAGTTGTTCTTTTTTTTGGTTCCTTAAGCAAATCCAAGTTTTGATAACAGAGCTGATCCAGTCACGGGAGTTTCCTCTCATTGCATCCTGTTCTGCCCTTTGCTGATCTGAACATTTGATCACCCGTGATGTTCCGCGAGCATCACATCAACAAGACTGGTTGTTGGAGACTGAAGGCAAACACTGCCAAACATGTGATTATTGGTATTGGGCTGGGTGTCCTTTCTTCTGTCGATCTGAACCTACTGTACAGCTGCATATAAATCATTATAAATCAAACCATGTTTCTTTTGGTACTGTACAGCTGGCATGGGGGCTATTGGGCAGCTCCACTGCCAACTCCAGCTGCGCAGCATGGGGGGGCTTGACACAACTACCTTAAGCATTTGGGCTACCTGGAGCGCATGCCATGGGTTACGCCAGGAATAGGGTGAACATAATTCTTGTTTCTAATAGCTTCTTGTTACTACTAGTAAGGCCCTTGCTCCTAGTAGCGATGCATTTGTTCCTAGTAGCTTAGAAATAGAGTGAACGCCAGGAATGGGCGTTCGCATCGTTCGCATCGCGCCGCAAACGAACGAAGCGGCCGTTGGTTTCGTTCGCGGCGGTCGCTTCGACAGGAGCCAGCGGGTCGGCGAGTCATCAACGCCGGAGTGCTGGAACCACTGGACATGGGCATGTCGCTCGGTTTGTTGGTACCCCCCCCGAGAGGGAAGGCACCGGAGTGAACTCCGAGATGTGTAACAAAAGCAAAAGGAGACGGAAGATCACCAAACAATGAGCAGAATGGCATGAACCCCTCAAATTTGGGCCTTTCAATAATTTACTCTTACCCAGATGCTCCATGTATGGAATATATGCCTACATTGGAGTGGTTTGGGGGGGTCAATGTAGGCATATATTCCATACATGGAGTGTATGGGTTATAAATCACCAAACTGCTCGCACTCGTTTGGGGCACTGACGACCAATTGTTGTTCGTTCTGCGGCCGTTGGGACTGACGGCGGCACGTTTCGCAGCCAGGTTACAGGTGCACGAGCGGCGCGAGTTGGTGCTCTACCTCAGGAGCACGGGAGCGAAGCAGATGAGTTGGATCCAGCGAATTCTATGCTTCGAAGGTGATTTTTGGGTGTCTAACAGTTTGGTGCACAGCTGCACATGCCAGCCGTACTCAAATGATCTAAAATGTATGCTCCGAATGATTGGTGCACAGCGCCCTATGCACTAAGGTTGACCCTTTCATCTATCAATCAAACTGCAATATGGCCAGAAAACAGACTGCTTTCTACAAACAAGGACTTTCCGCTTCCCTATGCTTCCCTGAAGAGATCTGATATCACATCCATCCATTGGGCGGCTTTGTGTGTCAAGATCCAACGTTTGTAGTCGTTGTACAACTGGTACTTTGTATTTCGACCTATCAAAAATGGTCACTGCCAGTATCCGACCAGAGACCCGCTGTACCCTGTTGTTTTTTTTTGTCAGACAATAAATATCAGAAAGTTAGGCAACTATAATTTCATGAAGTCCATCACATGTAAAACCGTGACTTATTTTCTGAATCCATGTCTATCTTTGTGTCGGTGTCACTTGGCTTGAGACTTCCTTAGGCAGGCCAGCTGCCCAATGTGGATGTTTTTAGTGTTTTGTTATGTTTTGTTGTTTGATTGAGAATTTGAAGATTTGTTGGTGTAGGATTTGGGCTTAGGTTTTTTAAAGGTCCTTTTTGAATTGCAGATTCAATCAGTTAAGCCTGCAAGAAGAGCAGAGAACATTCAATTTGAAAGCAAGTATTGAAGTCACAATAACAACACCCTCAAAAAATCAAGTCAAATACAAGACCATTGAAACACTATGTATAGAGAAATAAACTATTCTAAACTACATCGCGAGCGCCAACAAAGGCAACTCAAAACACGCGACGCCCCAAAATTTCCAATGGATGCACCCCCGTTCAGCGAACGTTCGCAGGAACGACAGCAAGCGGAACTTCAACTACCGGATGCAGATGTTGGTGGGTGCGAACCGGAAGCCAAAGGCGACGCCCCAGCCGGTGTGAGTTCACCGAGTTCTTGGAATTCTTGCCGTGGGTTTCATGGATTTGTGGGTGCCTTTCCAAGAACTCAGACTCTGAACGTGTGACTCACTGGTTTCCTGGTTTAATGGTCAACCATCAGTGTTTCGTCGCTCAATCAAACAGTCTTCCATCGCTCAATAAAATGGTTTCCATTTCCGCTCAAAACGACTGAATTCCATCATCGCTCAAAATCTGAACTGGACGAACGCAGGACGTGTTTCGCTGCGGATTTCATCGCAGCTGCAGGCCATTGGTTCGATGGAGAAGCCGCCCTACATCGCTCTTTCCAGCCCTCAAGGTGTGGCCATTCACCACGAGGAGACGAGAGACCGGGACTTCCGGTGTAAAGAGGAGTTAAAAACATGTTTGACCAAAGCCAAAAAAATCCGCAAGCTAAACTTCTTTTGTTTTTGGACGTTTTTCGCCGGTTTGGCTGAGTGTTTGCTTTGCCATGCTCCGATGTTGAAGATTTGGTCTCCTCAAACTGACTGTTTCACAAACCTCCGGTCCGCAGCCTTCTCGAGGAGACACCCATCGAGTTGAAGTATGCGCCACGGGATGCGCATATGTTGGACGGCAGCATCCTACAGGCGAAGAGGGGTTCTGCACCCGAGCCGTTTCGCGCGAAGCCTCCGTTCTGTCTTGGGGTGCGAACGGGATTCCAATCAACTTGTGAAATATGCAGATGTTCCGTAAGAGGTGTTCTGAGGCTGTTAATCCCTGTCGGAGACTCCCCTGACTTGTTAGGAATTTATTGAAAGGAGAGATGTGGCGCTACTGACTTATCGACTGTTGGCCCCGCCACGAAAACGAGAGGAGACGAAGTGAAACCCGGTCTGTGGGTCAGAACCCTACGTAGCGTTTGCCAGACTACTTATAGTACATATTAGTACATACATATCTTATTTCACAAGATTTCACAAGATCTTTCGCTCCTGAAGACATGGTAGGCTGCAAATCTTAGAGCTTTCCCATGTTTTCAAACCCGAAGAAGACCCCACTAAAGCTGCCGTCCAGAGCATCGAAGTGTACCACCAAATCGCCGTGAAGTCCATTTGTCCCCGCGTCTGGGTTCAAACCTGTTCCTAGGCCAACCCCTGAAGTTCTTTAAAACAAATATAAATATGTATATATATAGAGGAATGTTGTGTTGTGAATCTATAACGATATATATATATATATATAGGTCTCAGAGGTTGTGCCACCGGATCTTTTTCAGCAGCCCGATGGCTCGCGGGTAGCTGTTTCCATGAAAAACTTGCACGTGGTGAAGGAATCACTGGTGAATTGACCGTGCAGTAAACACATATTGGAGACAGGAACACATCTGGGTAAACCTTCCTGGTATCCCTCCTTCCTCTCTCTTTCTTTTTGTTGTGTGCATGTGGACAACATATTTACTTTGGATAGCCACGGGCATCGGGGGCGGAAACTGCCAATACATGCATGCCAATTATTTAATATTATATAAGTATGCAGTACATAAATATATACAATACACGTATTTCCTGGGTGGATTCGTGGTCATAAAGTGGTCATATAGTTTTTTGGGTGTGTTGTGGATCATGAAGCTGGTCAGCAGAAAGTTTTCCAGGTGCTCTACATGTTTGTTGCCTGCAACAGCGTTTACACTCAGTTAAAAGAGATAAAACTATTAGTTATTATAGTCCGCCTAAAAGCTCTTTTGGTTTGGAAGATCTTCTTCTTAGAGGTGGGAGGCTTCTGTGGATCCCGAGAGGGGAGTCCAGATTCTCCTGTCTGTGTCTACATCTCTTCCAGCGGTTCAATGAACATAGACGTCACCACCACACTGGTTGGCCGCCTACCCGCAGTTGGCCATCCCAGCTGGTCCTGTGGAGGACGGGCGAGGTCGGTGGGGCCACCGTCGTAAAGAAATCCACATGAGACCGCTTCCAGGGATGCGGAAGAGGCAACTTTCCCTAAAGGTCCAGTCAAGTAAAAAGTCAACACCTGGTGATTTTACCTTACCTACTTGAGTGGTCGTTTTTCTATGACCAAACTCCATGTATTTCATGAGATCCGTTCCTGACCAACGTCGTTTTTTTGTGTTGTTTGCGTAGCTTGGTTTCGGCTGTTTGATGCTTCCTCATTGGCTGAAGCTGATCACGATGATAATCATACCACATTTGCATCCATGATGCCTCACGAACAAGTATGATTTCCATGTTCACAAACAAACACTTTGTCCTGATGGGGCCCGGCTACATGAGTGTTGAAAGAGCTCATGAGGGTAGTTTATCAGCTTCTCCCCCTCAACGAATCCCCCCAAAATGACAGACCTACCACGACATGGGATGACATGTTTGTCTCATAATCCTGTCCTCCATCCAAACAAAAACAACGTACTTTGTTGGCTGCATTCTTTTGCTTCGTCCCACACCCAGGTCTATTCCTTCACCCCCCCCTTACAACTGCTGGAGAGCCGAGCTGCCCGGAACGCCCGTCCAGCCGAGCCGAGCCGCTGAGGAGACCTTCTCGATCGCCCTCACGGGCGGTGCCAAGCGCTCGAGAGTGGAGTCGGCGGCGCCCAGAATTGGGTCCTTCAGGTCTTCAGGTGAAGGGTACAGACCAAAAGGGATCCACAGGGTACCTTTGGAGAAGAGCGTGAAGTATCTGCAGTTTTTCAATGGAACTAAGACATATATAGAACCAAGAGAACATCGAAAATGCATCGCTGAAAGGGGACGACCTCTGCCCCAAAAGTCATCCCAAGGGTCGACCCTTGGAGGTCTATCATCCAAACCTCTCAAGGTTTAGAAAAAGGTCATTATCCCTTGGCCATTGGCCTATGAACATCCATGAACCCAGTTTAAGAGGACCAGAGCAAGATATATCAAGATGATCTTTGAATTGTCAGGGAACACCCAGGTCACCCAGGTGACGAATCGATGGTGTTCAGCCAGGATCAACGGTTGGTGTCGGACATCACCTCACCTTTTTCTCCAGACCGGACACAAAATGGGGCCACGACGTGTTTGAATCCATTGAACCAGAAAGACCAAGTTCATCCGATTGGCCCCTGCCAAAGATTGAAAGGACAAAAGGGAAGAAGCTTTATGGTCGGCCGCGTTTGCATAGCAAGAGACTGCAAGGAAGACTTCCCTTCGTTACTGTGGCTGGATTGGCACTTGCCCAGCGTTTCCACTCACCATGTCCTTGTTGTCCAAGGTTCTCCTTCCTCAGCCACGATTTCGGGCCTTGCTTCATTGCTCGCGGTGGTCAGCCTCTCAGGGATATTTGTGCTTGCTTGGCTTTGGAAGAGTGATTTGAGGCTGTGGCGATAAGAGAGAGAAAGAAAGAGAAAAAGAGAGAGAGAGAGAGAGCCAAAGTCCTTTTTGGAATCGATGCTTCTCTTCTTCGGCATGCCATCTCAGGCCACTGTTGCAGTAGAACGGTCAACCAAACCAATGTTTATGGGGATGGGTAGGTCAACCAAGGAACAGGCGCAAATTCAGGATGGAAAATATTCACATGATGATCCAAGCCAAAATTGGGGCACCATTCATCAGGCGCGGGCTCATCATCAGCTTGAACACACTCTCATCTTGCCATCGCCCGCCATTCACCCTCATGTTTTCACTGCCTGTCTTTGGGGTGCTGATTATGCCCAATTAGTTCTCAAATTCTTTATGTCCCTTCAATGGCCTGACCCAGATCGTGACCATGACGCGGTGACTAAATCAGGTATCACCTGGCATGAGCTTGCAATTGCCTTCATCCTCCAGACGGGACTTCAGTTTCCGAGCAAATAGAGCTCGAGCTAGACCGCATCATTTTCGAGCCCCGGAAGTCTTGGCGCTTCCAGCCACTCTTCGAGAGCAAGCCGATGCACTTCGTATCATCATCCAATATTTGCAAGGTTTTTGTACCACAAGGTTGTATCCGAAATTTCACAAAACAGCATCCTGTAGCCTGGTTCAGGTTGGCTGGGGTCGGACTTATACTGGTGGTTTCCCGTTGCGCTCCCAATTCGTCAATGCAGACGATACACAGAAAACATTGCAACAATACGCTAAAGACCTGGGTACAAAACCGCCATATCATCCATTAGGCCTTGTTCCGATGCACTTGTGCAATGTGATCCTTACGGTGGAGCCATGTGTCAACCTTCACTATTCCCAATGTTACCACTTTTCGAAAGAAACTTCGAGAACTTTGGAACAAGGGGGGTGATCTCGATACTTTAATTCCACCTGAACCCCCTAATTAGATGCGTAAATTCGTCTCGGTCGCTTGAGTCCAATCCCCACTTTGTGTTGCGCAGATATTCGGTCTCACGTAGATAGAGGGCTGGCTATCGCGGCCGTTCGCATGTGCCAATTTAGTTTTGTAGGCACAGGTACCCATCAATACGATGAAGGGCCATTGGAAAGCGATCTGGATTGATGCGCAAGTTTCGTCGGTAGGTCAACCAAGGTATCCTGGCTTTAACCCACAGCATCCCACCGCCATACATTTAAAATACACCAGTTCGCAAAATTTTGAGTGAGAGAAACAACATCATCCCCGCCGGATTTGTGTTGCATCATCCTACAGCGATGGTCGATGGAGACCTTGTGGCCTTTGGGTGCCCAAGATCTATCAGCATTTGACAAAGGGTCAACACCCCACGATCCACTAAATCTCAAATGCTCATTCGAAGTATAAGAACTTCTGGTAAAAAACGAGGTGGTTGCATGATATCATGTAAATAGTATAGGTTTTTAGCCTAGATGATACTTTCATCAGTTGCCTGCTTGTCCCCCTGGAATGAGAGTCCAAAGGCCACGCACAGATTCAGAGAAGCTTTTGGGAGGGTCAAAGCTGCCAAAACTACCGAAAGATGTCTGCTGGTGCCCAAGCGACTTACGGAATCCCCCAAAATAGAGTTGGTTCATGTTGGTTCAGGGTGGGCGACGGAGAGGAAGCATGATTTATCCAGTATCTTCAGTGTACCACACCTGGTTAATTAGCATGCATGGAATGAATTGGAATGACATGGGAAATATGTGCAATGAGTCTATAACCTTCAACCCCATGCGATAAACCGGTCATGTTGTTTTCTTCACACGGATAGCAAATAGTACCATGTTTGTGCCCGAGGTGCGACCATGGCTGGGGAGCCCTTCGCACCCTCGGAGGACATGAGGCTGGTGGCAGCGCGGGTGATTCTATAAGGCAAAGTGTTTGAAAAGAGTTATGTTCAAGGCAACCGTCAAAAAGGGGGAACCATACATTGGCATTGATCTATATTAAATGTCAACCACCAGCAAGCAATTGTCCCAGCTTGATTCCAACTAGCATTCATTCAGTTGAGGGTCCACCCTTATCTCAGGCCGATGCCCAGTTCATGCTTCTCAAGGGGCATTCGCTTAGTTCGACCTGTTTCCTGTCGACAGCACTGCGCAGGTACGAGCGAGTTGACTTGATCGCCACCAACCGGGACGACAGCGACTGCCTGATCTCTACGACGTTCCAGAGGAGTGATATCAGTTGATAGGGAATTTTTAGCGAATTTTTGATGGATTTCCAGGTTGGATGCGGCGAATTTCGGGAGGATTTTTAGAGGATTTTTCGCAGAGTGACCGCGGGTTGGTAGCTTTTTGGCCGGCTGGATTGGCAGGCATTGGTGGGGCAGGGGCGGCTTCTTGTGTCGGAGATTGTTGTATTCTCTCCAGGCTGACCAGTAGGATGACTGCGGCCCGTCTTACCTATGGCCTCGGTCCGGATCTCTTCAACAAATTCCTGAGCTGAGCGCTTCCCGGAATGAAGACAGCAAGCTGTTGGACAACTCTCCACACCTATTCCACGCATCGTTGTGGAGTGGCTGACTGGAATCATTCAACAGTTGTAAGGAGCTCGAGGAACATTTACACCATTTGCCCGGGCAACAGAGCCATTTGTAGAACCCGATGGGTTCACCCTTTCAAGATTCATGTTGCTTGACTGAAACAAGATGCATCAGCATTTTTCTACATTGTATTAATTATCAACCGCTGAGACGACCATGCTCATACATGCCGAGTTTGGGATGTGAAGTTTCCTCATGTGTCCTCTTTTTGAATCGAGACAAACACAAAGAAACACCTACAGGTGCTACAAAGGTGCCCTGTACGTATGTCTGTGACAGGCACCCTTTTCTTCTCCCCCCCCAAAAAAATAAACCTCTCCCCGCTTTCAGCTCGTCAACGCCTTCTCCCGGCATCCCTCCAAACGGATCAGAACGGAACGGTTTTCGTCCGCCGCCGGAGAGTGCCTCGAAGCAGGGAGCCTTGGTTGGACGTGCAGCTCAATGCGGCGATGATCGAAGCAGGTGGCTCTCTGCCCGGGACACCCAGCGGTCGCCAGCGGTTCCGAGTGGTTCCCCAGTGGGAGGTGGGAGGTGGGAAGGATGGTGATGTGGAAGGGAGGACTCCCAAATGGGTGGACGAGTGGATGGCCTGTGTGAGAAGCGGTTGAAGGATCATCTTTAGAAACAACATGAAACAAAAGACATCAAGAGACGATATGGACAAGCACATTGAACCACACATTTGACCTACATGTTTGGCTGAGATTCGCGTGCCAGCTGGTGGTCTTGGCAGGTTGATTCACTGTTCTCAAGAATGGCACCTGGCTAAAGAGTTGAATTCCTAATTCACCGACGATCGGGACACTTGGCTAAAGAGTTTGGGTTCTTCCATCATCCAAAAGTTGCCAAAAGGCAAAAAACACACATAGGTACGGAGTTTGAACAGAGCCGCTCGAGTTTCCGAAGGGTTCGGATGAGTCAGGAGAGCGGCAGTGTGTCCAGCCACGGCTGAGGCACATTCCCATCGTCTTCTCACCCAGAGAGGTCGGCGCGGGCCGGACCGGATGCGGTCGGTCATGCGGTTCGGAGGCGGTCTCGAGCCCGACGGCGGCCGTAGGGCGGAAGGCCGATGTATCTATGGAACAGATGCCCAAGATTGTCCAAGTGGATCCGAGTTGCTATCTACATGTAGCTGGTGATTTGTTTTTTTCGGTGGTTGGCGTGAAATCCTCACATGAGGTGATGGGATTTGTGTGGGTGGACCTCGACCACAGGTTTTGGCAGAGGGACTATCCAAGCGCATTTTGATGGCATTTTTTGTTGATGGCATTTTTGTATAGAATTATATATATATAGAGGGGGTCTCCCCCAAGATGAAGAATTTCTCTGAATTGATAAGGCTTTGGGGGCCTTTTGAAGGGAGATCATCCCAACTCAACATGTGCGACCAGGCTTGACCTCTATCGGAATCGTCCCGCTAGCCCAGACTCCCAGACTTCCCACATGCAGGTCTGTGAGTACATGCAGAGAATTGAGTTCATCGTCAACGACTACACCCGCATGTGGGGAGTCTTAACGAGAGCGATCGAAGATCGAGTTGCGAGTTGTATGTTTGGCAGCCAGGAAGATCAACGCCAGCACCTGGCATTTACCTTTATATCCTTTTATAGTTTTTTGTTTTAACGTTTTTTTGCTATCCCTTTTCCAACAGTTCAACGGCCTTGAGGCTTAACCTTCCGGGACAAATGGAACATTGTTCTGACGACTATAATCTATTTTAAGTTATATTTACACTGTCATTGTCGCAGATAGTAGCCCCCCACCGGATGAGATATACTCCCTCTCTGGAATGCCGGTCTTGAGCGATCATCCATGCCGTGAATCTATATTAATCTATATAATGATTGATTTTCTTATGGAACACCCTCATCCAGTCTCTTGTAGGCTGCAGCCGGTCTTTGTTTAGTGGGTTTGGTCCTTGGGTCAGTCGCTTCACGCGCCAGCGTTGACCAGTGTGACAACCGATGTAACCTGCGTCATAAAGGGGTCCAGAAAGAACATGAAAGAACGGCCCTTCAAGCAAGGGAAAGATTCCCAGCTGATTTGAACATCTGGAACAAGAGTGGATTTCACCAGGGCCTGCAAGAAAGCTTTTCCAAAAAAAGGGAACTCTGTTCCGTCTGTTCCCCTTTGATTTGGTTGAGAGACTTCACACCATGGGCTAGTTCTACAAGAATTGATGCATGACAATACATTGAAAACATGTGAAAACACGAAAACATGCAGAATGTGTAGTGACTACGTAGTGTGTGTTCTGCCCTTTTCTTGCTCCACCGGTCCCCGGTCCCCCTATTCGTGCTCTCTCCCACGAGCCGAATGGGGCACCAGGCATCTGGACGTACGTGGGCGCGGCTGCCCCTTGAAGCTGGAGCTGACCGATCCCTGGCTGCGAACAGATGAAGCTTCTCATGGTATTAACCAACCCCCCCCTATTAGTCTACCCAGCGTTCAGGCCCCAATAATAAACTAATTTGAACTATGAATTTCCACAGTCACCACCCTCTAATAAAAATTTTGCTTGGCTGACACCCCCCCCTATTAGTCTACCCCCTGTCCCCCCAGGAAAAATATAGTTACTTAAATATGTGTTTAATTAGCTTTGTTCTTTTTGCCTTTTCAATATCTTTTGGTCCATGGTGAAACTGATCTTCTGATCCACTCTTTTCCCATGCCATCTCTTGAGAGATAGCATTCTGATCCACCCTTCTCACATGCCATTTGGCATTCTTCCAGCTGATGCTCTCATCCATCCTTCTTATCATCCTTCTCATCCTGCTCCTGCTTCTTCTTCTCATCCTTCCCAGCAGCAATCTGTGCAGCCATTGTATACTCATATGGGATCTTCCTGCCCATCCTCTTCCCCTCCTTCCTCATCCAATAGGCAGTGCATTTCTGATTGATTACCAATGCTCTCCCAAAGCAACAGTTTTCCTAGAACTTCCAAAAACTCTCTAGGAAAATTCTTTTATTTTCCCTTATTAAAACTCTATCAAAATCTTCAATTTGAGAAGCTCAGAAAGGCTACCCCCCATACACACCCTACCCCCTCTAATAGTGGGGTACCCCCCCCTATTAGTCAACCCCATCCTTCCAAATACTAATTCTTCCAAATTCCAATTCTTCCAAATACTATAATTCCCTTTCATCCCAACCCTTCCAAATACTAATTCCCTTTCATTTCAATTCTTCCAAATACTAATTCCCTTTCATTTCAATTCTTCCAAATACTAATTCCCTTTCATTCCAATTCTTCCAAACACTAATTCCCTTTCATCATCAGGTCATCCCCACTATTAGGCGGATGTGATCTCCAAAACCTCCAATCTCAGACCTTGTTGACCTTGTTGACCTTCTGGGGGGGGGTGCCCGTTGATTAATACGACGTTGACATTACCTGGGGAATTGATGTCGACGAGCTGGCGACGAGTTTGCGATGTCGAACCATTGCTGCGACGAGTATGGTATTTATATATATATAGAGAGAGAGGTCCTCTATTATAAGAACAATGTTTATATATAATTTGGAGAACCCCGAGCCTTCACATGTTTCAATACATGCTGGATTCAGGGATTTGTTTGCCGGGCAACTCTTAGTTTGAACCTGCGCAAAACTAAGGAAACTCAGGATATTATTCGCATATACCCCCTTCCAAAACGTCGTCACCTGTGTTTGTGTTTGTGTCAAGATTTTTCAGTGGGTTCCCGCAGACGTGAGATCGACTCTGGCCTTCAAAGTGTTTGTGTTTGCTACAAAATGGTCGCTGGGTGAATCACATCAGGTTTTGGACACGTGGCACAGGTTGGCAGACCATGGCATCCAGAGATGAAGACACTTCCTAGGTCGGATCAACACTCTGCCGGGGTGCCTTTTTAGGTCGGGCAAACTCTGGTGCTTAAGTCAGACCACCGACACCTTAAGTCTTTTCCATCGGAAGAGATGGCGACACTCCGGGTCATCCTCATGGGCCAATGGATGGCCTCGAAAGGATGACCATCTTTCTACAAAGGTGGTGTTCACTCCACGAGCCCCATGATGATTCCAGGGAGTGTATATCATATTGGGTGCATTAGCCCTTTGGACTGCCATAGTTCAATAGGGATACCATGGGCTACCAGGTGTTCTTTCCTTTTGAACAACAGCAAAGGTGGGGTGAGTTTGAAGGCAGGCCCTGCTGCCGAGATACCAAAGAAGGTGAAATGTGTCAGGAACCTGCTCAAAACTACTTTGCATGTGCTTTGACGAGCGATCAGAACGTTCGCCGTATGAATGTTGACTGAGGAGAGTGACATGCAGAACATCGACTTTGGAGTCACCCGAGGCGGGCGATGTGCCGTTTTTTGTTTTGGAACACATAAATATAGAGGCCTTTAGGCCTATAGGTTGCACTCTGCCCCGGAACACCAACAGTGTGACAGTGAGCACAAAGATGGGCACCACGAAGTGCACGAGAAAATTCGACCCTGTGGGTATAGGCATTGTTTCGGGGGGGACTTACACTTGGAAACGCCCTTTGATATACCTTCGGTCTGTGATCTCTACTTGGGAAATGCCATCAAACACTTGAGGCTCACTTGAAAGCTACTCGTAGAACCTGGAACAAACTGATGATGATGAGGAGGATCATGCTGACGATGATGATGATGATGATGATGATGATGATGATGATCATGATCATGATGATGATGCCTTTATGAGAAAATTGGCAAGAGCAAGGAATTTGAAGGAATCCACGTCCAAAGCATAATAGGTCCCCGGTAGCAGGCTAGTGGTGCCCCAGTTCTATCGTTTGTGCGAGAGGCGGTATGCCATGTGATTCCCTATAGGATACATTATTTTGTCACAGCTGATACATGCTAGCACTAGTGATGACTTCCTGTGGAATTTCCAGAGACCTTCTAAACCCTAAAGCCCTCAACAGCCACCGTCCAATTCTCCCTTCACCGTGCCTCCACCGTGCCTCACGGTGCCTCCTGCCCTTCCCCAGCTACCTCGCGTCCGAGGCAACGAGCCCGTGAGCCGTCACCTGCGCCTGGTGAACCGTTCCCCGCGTCCCGTGACCTTCCGTTTGAGCGAGGAGGGCATGGCAGAGCACGCCGTCAGCTGGATGCTCGGCCAGAACAGACCGGGAGGTTCGTCGAGCGGGGCTGAAGAAGGGGATCCATGAGGTGATAGGGCGAAGAGGGGCCCATGGCCATGGCGGGTTGGCCATATGCCAAGGCTGAAAGTGGAGAGGGAAAACAAAAAAGCCCCTGCCACTCGATATCATATGGGATCGGAGGAAGAGAACTTGGTCTGAGAGTGAGACGTAGTGAGGCCATCATTGATTGAAGGAATCCGCCAAAGAAGAACTCCAAACTGCCCCTCTCCAACCAAGATTCGCACCGGGTGCCCAGGTTGCCCAGGGTGCCCAGTTTGAAAGCCGACCAAAGGGTCGTGTAGTTGGTGGTTGATTCGCAAATCAATTCCCCCAGGCCTGGTGATCGTTGATATTCGTTGATACTCCTGCAAATCAACATGGAACCTGAGAATCACCCAGGGAAGACCATTGTCCTCTACAACCCCAGTGGGTTTGGGGGTCTCTTGTTAATCTGCAGAAGAGTAGCATTTCGACCCCTAGACCTGGTGCCCCTACCTGGATGGTGGTCGTCTCATGTCGTCTCCAAGTTAGTTGAACTATATCATCCACTGTCAACATGATGTCCTCGTGTCAATCATTGGAATCATTGAGGGCTTCATGGACCGATTCATTCCACAAAATCCGACCATCGACGACCATCGATCAGTGCTCGTGAATCCCTCGGCAACGTAGGGAAAAGGAAAAACGTGATAAACACGTGATAAGACATTAAACAATGGTCATACTGTGTACATATATATATATATATATACCAGCACCCTCCAACAGTGACAGGTCTCCTCTGGAGGCTTTTGCTGACTTAAAAGTCGCAGGTGGTGACCTGTTGGAGGGTGCTGGTATACATACTATACATATATATATATATGGTATTCGATCCTCTCTGCATTGTCCGTTCATTCTCCGCCTCCACGTCTCTTGGTTCGGGTCGGCCGCCTCTCTCGCACCGATGTCATCCCTCCGCCGGACCGAGGAGCCCAGCGCATCCCTGCACCCTGCGGCCTCGGCAGACCGTGGACTTCGAGCTGCGCTTCAATCCCACGTGCCACCGGAGACAGCGACGAGACGAACCATTGGGTGGAACCACCGTATACCGGTGAAGGCAGACCGTTGGACGATCCCCCGATGCCGCCACGGTTTTAGATGGGACACAATGGGACACATCTGTTGGGCATGGGGTCATTTTGTGGGGGGATGAGCACGGAACTTGTGAAACGTCAAGTGGTTCTTAGTCTTCAGCAATGCTTGGTTTGGATTTCCTGTGCGTCATCAACAAACCGAGGGATTAATAAGAACTACGGTAGACGAGATCCAAGATCAAGCACTCTCTTTGTGGATGTTTGAGTCTAAGACGTGCCCATCTTTCAGCTGTGAACAACTCGGCTAGTCTGGCTGACAAGTCGATGACGTCAAAGGCGGAACAGCACCAGGCTTCGGCCCTGCCGGGGCCTCACAGGCACTTGTAGGCACTTGTGGGTGTGCAGCTCCCCAGAAATGTTTGCTGAGCCTTTGTAAAAGAGGACAGCATGCAAAAGAGGACAGCATGCATTTCGGTTGATAAGTGTGTGCTGCTTCTGGCAAATGCCCTAGGGCTGGGACTGGGGCTGTGAAGATAGCAAACAAGTCGGACTAGTCTGACTTTGATGATGTGAAATGCAAAC
>CAXAMN010025807.1:0-10315 GCA_963970005.1 Durusdinium trenchii | reverse complement strand
TGTGAAGACAGCAAACAAGTCGGACTAGTCTGACTTTGATGATGTGAGACACGTAAGGCCTTGCAGAGCCATTGAGTGCACTATGTTGTACTTTTCGCTTGCATTTTTTTTGGAGATATTGCCTTGTCGCTTTGGCATGCTTTGGTCGCAATTTGAGTGCCCATGTCGGTTGTAGTTGCTCGCATGTTCCAAGGTCCAACTTGAATGGTGAGAACACGATGCTAATATGCCCTAATCAGGCTGTAACTGACCGTGTTGCAGCAATTTCAACTAATGGTTTGAGCCCTTACTCCCAAACTGCGCAGCCAGTGATGCTCCACCAAGTGTTGTTCCAACAAGGCAGATAATGTTTACAAGCCCTGTGGTGCGCACTTCCAACTTCTGTCAGCGCAGATGATCTCGGCCATGAGTTTGTAGTGTTCGGACAATGAAGACAACACCACTGAAAAGAAAGCGTTCATAAGAAGAGAACTTGGTAAAGCTGTAACAGCTCGGCACATGCTGCATTTCAAGTTTTTGGCTGAAAACAGTTCAGCTCAGGGATAAACCAGCTAGAGAACAGCTCACATACTATGACAAATGGATGTGCGTCTCAATAGACCTGTTCAGGACTTGGAAGAAAGTATAGGAGCTTTGAGAGGTCAACCTGACAGCTCATCATAATGTAGATTACCTAACAACATTTCCATATAGATAGTGTCTTTACAATCCAAAAGGGGCTTTTAGTTGCTCAAGATTCTACATTGCCGCTGACCGTCGTCCTCCCGTTCCAAACGTCCAGGTACCGCATCGCGCCCTTCCGCTTGCCCTTGGTCGCCCAATGCGAGCACGGTGTCGAGGATCGTGCAACCGTGGGCGGGGTGGCTGACTGCAATCCCTGGCTCCAACTCCATACTACCTCCGTTTCGATTATGGTTTGGGTGGGTGCGAGGAGGGTCCAACCACCTTCTCCTGAGACTTTGGGCCGTTCGGAGGCCGAATACATAACTCGCTCCAGGTTCGGTGATTGGGTCAGCAGCATACTCAACTTCATCACAAGTGGTTTGAAACCCTGCTTCTTACTGCTTGATCGCTCCAAACACCAAGAAACAGATTCATTGTAACATGTAACACCTTCCAAGTAGAAGACACCGGATCTCTGTTCACCGGGCCGACTTGCAAGACGTCTCCCTTAAGCCTTCTGTCCCAAGACGCGCGAGTCGAGGTGCGGCTGCTGTACATGACCGGCACCTGCCACGCCATCGAAATGCGCTTGAGCGAGTCCGGGTGGCCCAGAGGGTCTGGGCCGCGGTCCGGGGGGAGGATTCATCGCTGCCACACCATCGCATTCTATAGAATAACCTTACTTAAGGTTGTTATAACCTTATACTTATAAGTTCCTTAAGTACACCGAAACCATTGAGTAGTTGTAAGAAGTCCCCACTGTCCTCCATGAGTCTTTTTGAAAACAGATGGGTCGACACTCATGTCCTATCAGTCTCTTTGACACTCATGGTAAGACTTGACCAAGGCACTCGGTCTTCTTCGGGGATGTGGTCGTGGGCTCCCAGGCGACCGACCGTCACGGCGCTCGTCGCGTCGCGGCGCTCGTTGAAGTCGCAGCGCCGCTTGAGAAGAAGCACGTCAATGGATGTCCGCATGGGTGTTTTTGTTGGTCTTTTTGTTGGAACCTTGGATCATCTTGGATTTCCTTTGAAAAACGTCCTTTCCGTCCAACCGCCCGCGGTCTGCAGGCCACCAAGGCGGTGCGGCTCCACAACTTCGGCGACCTGGGCGCCAAGTTCCGCTTCGAGGCCTTGGTAGACCGGGTAGACCGAGGAAAGAGCGGTAAGACAGGCGGTCAGACCGGCGGTAAGACCCGTCTGAGGTCCGGATCGGGGTGGGGCCAATGGTGTGCGGACGCTGAGTGGCGAAATACCAACAACGCAACTAAGGTGAGGCATGGCAGTCTCACGCAGTACCTAATCAGAAGAGAATTGTTGGAATCCTTTGTTGAGATTGCAGAATCCCCTAATGGCCAACAGGACAGTTCCAAATGCTGGACATCACAAGTAGTTTGCAACCTCAGAGCTCGCTCTATCATGAAGCCGTTTACCGTACAGCGGAAACTCGTGCACTCAGCTAGGCGCCTAGCTGAGTTCCCGGTCATGTCCTTCCACTGCCTGAGACACTTGTTTCAAGTGTTGCTGATCACGGCCGTGGCATCGGGCCACGACTCGCAAAAATCATGTGCAAGGAACAAGGGCAATTTCATGCTGCAAATGCGTGTCTTGGCGAGCGCGGGCCGCGGGCCAAACGATATGATAATAAGGGCTATTCTATTGGCATGTTGCAGATTATTCCCACTATATAAGTCACTCTATAGTTTTTAAGTGAAGGGCCTTTTATGTTTCATAGCCGTTCATTGGTTTGTTTTGTTTGGTCAAGTCAAGTGGTCAGCCCCAGCCACTGGGTTTTGAAAATAAGCTAATGGCTCGTCTTTGAGATTTCACGAGATGCTTGTGGGCGGAACCTCATGTGCCCTCTTTGAAAGACTCAAACGGATGGTCAGAAAGAATGTGTCCAGAACAATAAGAACTCCACGATGTGTTTGTTCTACGGAGTCTTCCATTTGAAGCTTCCAAGGCTGTTAGTCTCCAAGGTACAGCTGCAGCCAGATCAAGAGTGGATCCTACATCATCCACTGTCCTTCCTGCTAGAAACCTTGCTGCAAGAGGGCTGGGGTTGTCTCAAAGGCCTGGGTGGGCCCCAGGTGTGGTGAGATGTCATTTGTCTATAGTCTATGGCCGTGAAACCAAACACACTGGCCTGTGTGTTCTCTTTTCCGTGCTGTTTCAGCAGGTGTTTTGGCGCCATTCCGAGCCGTTGTCCATTTCACTGGGCTCCTTCGTTCGCCAAGCTGAGGAACATATTGCTACGGAACCAAGTATTCAGACGAGTGCTACTACCTTTGCCCTCTTGGCTTCGAACTCATGACCCGCGCGCAACCTGACGCTTCAGGACGGCTGCGGTGGTTCAGGGTGTATGTGGCAGAGGTCCCATGAAGAACCCTGTTTTTCCTATCAACATCACTGTTTCCCTATAGGTTAGCTCGCATTCATTGGCTGTTCTTATTTGCCATCATATGCTGCATGCTTATATTAAAACCCAAACATTCGGGGCCGCCCAAAGCATGCCGCGCGCGCCAAAAAGTCAGGCGAATGTGGCAACACTTTGGGTTCATCTTGGGCCAGGAAAAAGCACTATTATATGAATCCGGCAGACAATGAATGTGCCACCTGCGACCGAACATCGGAAGTGCTTCCGACGACGGCTATGCCGTTTGCAGACCCAGCATGCACAGGTGCCTCCGGTTCCGAGTGCACTCTTTCATGTCCAACAGACTACATGCTCTCCAAAGAAAAGGAAGTTTGTGCAGCTGCACCTGGCAAGGAGTTTGCCATTGGTGGTGGATCCTTCTTGCCGAGTGATGGAGTTCCACAAGCCACCTGCAGTTCACTTGGTGTCAACTATGTGGCTTCAATCACCTTTGAAGATGGCTGCGGCCTACGCACTTATGGAGGTACAGTGGTTGAAACTGGCACCAGATATGTGTGCCACACGTGCTTAGCCTCCACAACTTCCTCAACTACGAGTTCGTCCATGGGGTTGACAGTTGGGCGTGAGTGGGAGGAGTTTGCCGGCCCTCAAAATCGGGCTTGTCGTGGCTTCGGTCCCACTGATAACAATCCAGCCTACTTTGATGTGCACTTGAATGTTGCGTCGCTGGAATCTTGTCAGGACTTGTGCTTGCAGGAACTTGGAGAAGAAGGATGCAAGGGAGTTGAGTTCAATTCGCGCAGCAAACGCTGTGAGCTTTGGAAGCGCAAGGAGGGCATTTGGGCCTTTGCCTATCCAGAATGGGAGGGATTCACTTGCTGGCGGTATGGATGGCCTGGAAAGTATCTCATACCAGTGAATGGAGGGTTGAACCAGGCTTGTCGAGGACCCAATGGCAGGAACTCCAATGCCTACTATGTGGTGGAGCCGGTGAAGCACATGGAAGACTGCAGGGCACGATGTGTTGCAGCCAAGGTTTGCAAAGGCGTGGAATTTAGCAAAGGACGCTGTGAGATTTGGCACACAGATATTGTCACCACTGCACCCAGGTCAGATTTTGAATGTTTGCGCTACCAGCCACCAGTGTAAGGAAGCACAAGTTTCACGAAATCTGGCGGATATACAGGTTTTGTCTTTTGTAATTCATTGGTTCTTGTGAAACTCAAGTGGAGCGTGCGGGGCACTATAGTACGGAAGTCCCACATGTTCCACAAGGAGTTTTCATAGCCTTTTGACGTTTTGTATGGTCGAAACGGGACTGGTTCATTCCTGAACATCAGGAACGTGGATGGACGCAGCCTACAATCGAGAATGGATTCACAATCAAAACAAACACCTCTATGAACAGGTCAGACATCATGCCTCCATGGCTTGTGAACCCCCCGAACCCGGCCATGTCAACAACACTGTTGCGGGTCCCACTCGCTATTTCACGTGTGAGGTGCCGTAACGGCTGTGTGCTGGTGCTTGAAGGCTACAAAAGCCCATGTGTGAGATGATGCGGTTCCACGTGAACAAGCTGGCGCATGGTTCTGTGATGACTGGCACTGGTGTGGTTGAGGTTCCCCACCCAACCTCTCAAGTATACTGGTGACATGCCTGCAGTGGAAACACTGTTGCCCCCCTAGACCCCCCCACAGGAATCGGCCCTGCATCCGAAGGTCATGTTCAGATAATGTTTGGCAATTGATCCGTTGTGTTTCTTTGCCCAATAAACTCCGTTGCATGGTCAAAACATTGAAGATCTTGACCTGATGTCCAAGCATGGGGTTGAGAGGTGGAAGTCTCACGCTACACGCTATTTCGACGCTATGAACAAGCAAATCTGTTTGATCAGGGATGATCTCCCGAGCTGGTTATGCTGGAGGGCAGTTTCCAACTTGTTCAGCCTAGAATTTCCTTTGTCAACTTGATTGGTTCACTGAAGAAGGGTGTCCTTAGGCATCGTTCTACCAAGATGAACGATATATTAATATATATATATAATTATATATAATTGACCACCATCAATGTCTTTCCAAGCGGTGCTTTGTGCATGCTCCATTTCCTGAACTCTATCCAAGAGGCCCGGAAGTGGAACATCACCCATGCATATGTAATTCAGAATATATACTGTATATAAACTCTGGGAAAATGAGAAAACAGCTGTGTGTGTGTTTTTTTTTTAAATGTCATTTACACTAGCACTCAGTATGTACAATTGTGCTCCCGGCATCTCTTCTGGCCATGTTCTACTTCCTTCTTCTTTCTGTCTCAGAGAGTCGTGTGGCAGGTTGGAGCCAAGTACTCCAAAATCTTCTCGGTGACTCCTTCCGAGGGCTTCGTCCGTCCGGGCCACAGGAAGGTGGCAAAAAAAGACAATCCTGTCCAGAAATGCCAACGCATGAGGAGATATGATTACAAATAGAAATCATACCTTAGATCTTCCAACTATTCGATATGTTTATCAGTTTATGCATGAAAACCAGCCAGAGGGCAACAATTGCTGCACACTTCCAAGATCCAGTTGTTGTTAAGCCAAGAACATGAAGGAACCCCTAGTAAGAAACCACCGTAAGTCTTGTAGTAGGGGTTTGGAAACCTACAGTCAACAGTCGTCTTTAGTAGATCACACTTTTAGAAGATCTCAGATCTCAGATCTCAGTACCTCGATCCGTGACTCTTCGAGCACGCTCCGCACAGCAGCACGGTCCTCAGGTCCCCAGGAAGACATCAACCTCACGGTGGCCTTCCATCCAACGCCGGGACCGCCCAGTTTTTGGGCGTCCCGTCCGACCGGCCGAACGTCGAGTTCGCTGCCTCGTGCGTCCTTCTTTTTCTTCCGCTGAACCGCGCCGTGGCGCGGATCCATGGCTGTGCCCTTGTCGTTCTCTCTTTTTTGGACAGAACATGACAGATCTTTGGGCACCACCGACATCAAGGCGGAAGAAACGAAGAGGATGCTTCTGTTTTAAGACAAGTGATGGGCCGAGCATGGGCGATACGAAGTGATAGACGAAGTGACCTGGGGGTATAGACTATATGACCCAAACAAGTACACGCGGCTGGCTTCTCAAATGGTGTGGTTGCCAAAGATGAAGTGCACTGGTTGATGCGTGACATTTGTAGGGAATGAGGAGAGCCTCCAAACGATTTGTTCGAGGTCAGGAGCAGATTTCAAGGTAAGGAGCATGTCCTCCAGCGCCAAGCTGGGCGTTCCAATGTTCTAGATTTGCATTCCCAGGAAATACAGAAAATGATAGAACATGTATTGATGTATGTTGATGTTGAATTAAAATTGATGTATGTTGATGTCCCATCATCGAGACTCAGCTCCTAGTGATATCGACATCAAGAACTGCACCAGGGACCGTAACGTCTGCCCGTGGTCACCTTCATTCAGGTCAGACGATGTTTGGTACACACAGAGTTTCATCACCAGGCAAAACTGAGCTGTTTGAGTTCGGTTTTGGGGGCAAGTTCGCCTTCAATCAGCTTCAGCTGCCTTGTTGCGCAGATCCTGTTCCTTGCTGCAAGGCATGAGAGGATCCTTGAGTTCAAGCGCAGCGACAAGCAATCTAGGCACAGCTCCGTGTTCCTTTTTTTTCACCGTAAGAGCGGTGTTCTGCAGGTCCTACTGTACGTCCTACGTGGTTCACAAGGTCTGGATTATTTGGATTCAAACCCCTGGTTAGACCGACACTGGTGGAACCTGAAAAGCGCACCAACTTGGAAACAATCTATATATAGGGCTATTTGATTGCAGCAGTTGTACAATTGTATAGTTATTTTGCATGCTTGGTACCCTAAAGCAGGAGTGATGCAGGTTCATTCTATGCAATAGTACGCAACTATATGGAAGAGCAATTGCTTGAATTCACGGGGTTACGAACTACACAGATTGGTCCGGTGCAAAATACCATCAACCGAGTATCAGTTATGCCATTATACCGAATTATGCCGCATACCAGGATACCTTTTAAGGGTATATGCAAGTTTCCTGAGAAAGTGTGAGAGAGGTCTTTGTACGGGTGTGATACAACAACAATGTTCCCCCCAATTGGGCAATTAGACTAACCCCATTTTTGAGGAGCGCAGTGGAATGAGCGTTCATTATTTAGTTGAGTTCTTATACGTGTGAAAGTACATGGCAACTGTGACAATGGTTAAGGAACATTTATATCGTGGGAATTTCCCATCGACGTCGTGCTCCTGCTTCTTACAGTGATTTTGTTGGGGGGACGCCCTTGACCTAGGTGACCTAGGCCCTGGAACAAGGACCTTTTTGGTGACCCCAAAAAAAAGAACCGAGCGAGATCAAGGGACGGTCACGCTGTCTTTGAAGAACCCCATTACTCGACCCACCTGACGGCGTGACGACTTGACAGGACCGCCCTGGTGCACGGACCGCACGTCGGTGCACGCGAGAGCCGCGCTACAGGAAGAGCCTGAAGATGGATCTCAAGGACGTGAACATTGGCATCACCGTTGGCATCTGGCATGTTACCCGACCCACAGAGTGGCAGTTCTGTGGCACAGGTCTTGCCATTTTCGTGACACATGTTGACTCAAAAGAACACAACGTTGCAAGAAAACTGCACTGCCAGGAGTGCCCGTTGTGTTTTTGTTGCTTCCTTCTGGGGCATATTATCTTGAAGGATGCTTTTTGTGCGTGTGCTGCTTTCCGAAAGTGATTGCATGCACTGAACGACATGGCCGTCGTAAAGGAAATCAGAACACTTCCTGCCAAGGGTATGTGTTGGATCTCCAAGTGTTATAGTTATAATGTAACGAATATATATATATATATGTACTTGGTCATACAACATCAGTTTGTGCATAGAGTTTGTTTCCCTCGTTTGGCACATGATAGAGCATCGTTCCTTATTTGCAGTGCAGTAGGCGATTCGAGTCGCCACTCATCTTGAGCAAGTTCTGAAGGTCCCTTCCAATCTTTACAAACTTTGCCTGACTCGTCACCGACTCCTTTGAAGATCATAGCCGAACCTACTATGTTCAAAAGGGGTTGAAGCACAAGGCATCCAAAGGAAAATACACGAAAAGCCTGGTAGCCAAAGTTGTATCAAAGTCTCCATGTCTCAACATGGTCCCTTTAAAGTTTTGTGCTCGCAAACCGATGGGCCTGGCTTTGGCTGTTTCTGTTGCCAGGCTCGAGACATTCGTTGTGTTCTGGAAGGTCATGCGCCCCTCATGCTGGAGGCATGAGAATCTTTGCATGGGAACATGGTGAATCAAGCTGGAATTCCATAACTTACGATGAAAGAGGAGAATCATCACGTGTTGATCCTTTGCTGCATAGGAACAGGTGTTTGGCCCTATATGAGCGACGGACAAAATTATTGGTTGACTTATTTAGTCACGGCATGACCCTAAACCTATGTTGAGGGCTTCGTTTCTGTGGAAAACGATATGGTCCCCACCAAAAACGATAATCTTGTTAAGTTACAATATGTTATTGCATTTGCATTTGCATGTTTATTTGAGCATTCACCAATGATAACCCCAGACAACTTCCCAAACGATAATCCAAACGATAAGCAAACGATAACCTAAATGTCGCGCCAGTCACTCCGTAGACCTACTTCTCCACATTACTAGTGACTAGTGTTTGTTCATGGGCCGAGCTACTAGGTCCCCGCTTATGTGTTGTGATCCTTGCACAGCCCAGTGCCACAAGAACCCAAGTGCATAAATCAAGTGCTGTGCCATTCCTGTGCAGAAAGCACTGTAAGCCTCTAAGACTCTAATCTGAGGTTGTGAGTTATATTTTATGTTTTAGTCTATGTGCCGGTATGCTATGCTAACTGCGGTTTGGAGAAACATTGGAGAACGATATGGACCCCACCAAAAACGATAATCATGTCAAATGGTATTTGGCTACACAAGTAATTTTGTCCGCTGCTCATATATGTCCCAGGGATCAAAGGTGCTCTTCTAGGTATCCTCGTACATTCTCAGACTAGCTGCACTGTTCTACTGTATATATATATATATATTATGATATTTTTTTGGGATGTGAACTATTGGGATTGACTCGGGCGAACTGGCCCAAATCATAACCCCGGCAACTCCATATGTCGGTAATGAATCTGAAGACCAAGCCAGCTCTCGAAAATTGGTCGACGAAACCAGTCCTCCAGTCTGATCATTCGGAAAACCAGCTCAGCGTCCGGGTCAGGCAGAGCATGTTTCTGTGGAGTAGGGCCGGATAGGCATGGGTCTATAGACCACTTTCGACGTGTGGTTTTAAATGTGTGGTTGGTGTTTTCCAGGGTCTCTTTGATATTGTTGGTTCTCGGGAGGGCCGACCAATTCAGAGGTTTTCCACGAGGAAAACAGAGGTTTTCACGACTCACGAATGGGATGACAGATGAAGAGTGAGCCATGCACGCCATGGGTAAGGGCTGCATCGACATATGGCATCATGTCTTGCTGATTCACGATGCCATGGAGTTTGTCTCCAAACACACACTCTGACCCTCAGCCACCTGGATGGCATAGGCATGCAGAAGCCCTGGGAAGACGTCCATGGAAGGTGAGTAGGAGTGTACTGGTGTCATTGAAACTAAAGAATCCCACCCTCTGGGGTCGGCGGCCTGTGGCTTGGAACAGGCCAGGAGTTGTGTGATGTTTGAAATCCTGGCTCACAGGTGGTATATAAGTCATAACAGCCAGCAGGCACTTGGGAAAGCCCGTCACATGATGTTGAGTTGATCAAGTGGAAAGTTTTGGAACATGTGCCGATGTGCCGACCTTCCTCGTGTGTGAGCCTGAATGTTTGATTGATGAACATCGCTGACGGAATGTGATCTTTGAAGGTATGTATGACACACAAGGGCACGATGTCAGCTGTTGAAAGAATACAATGTTGAAATCCACTCAGATGCTTTCAACATTGTACAGTATTGTGAAATCTGACATGCTTTGTATTTGACATGCTTTCAACTCTATTTGGGGAACAGATCAACCATGCCAGATCATTCCTGGAAGGATAACAACCCCCGGACCCAACGCTTGGAAGAAACCGCCGATGACCTCTTTCGCCGCATCGGCAGGCGAGTGGAAAATGCGTGAGTCAACCAGGAGAGACCAAGTCGGGGGCACTCAGCCCTTTGAGAGTTGGTTCAAAACAGTGGTTCTTCAAGTCTTACACTCCTGAAAACTATGGTTTTTTCCTGGAAAAATACTGTTTTCCTCTACAAACTCCAGAGGTTTT
>CAXAMN010025806.1:2020621-2076018 GCA_963970005.1 Durusdinium trenchii | reverse complement strand
AATCGTGGGGGCTGCTTGCAAAGGAAAAAACACACTCCTCCCCCCCCCTCTAGAGATGTAAAACCATTCTGGAGCATTCCGGTAGGGATTCCTTTCTAAATCAACAGCCAACAGTTAATATAACGGTCCCCACTCTGCTAGGCGGGTTCGCCCCTACCTTGGAATACTACAAAATCTGTTAGCAGGATCAACATGTGGCAACACAAGGTGTACAGGGAATGGGGAAGTTCATGGTGCCTTATAATTATAGGTCGGACATCTGGTGCAAAAGTCCATGTCGACAAGTGTCTGAGAGCTTGTTTTTTTGGATCTTCCTCTTGGACCTACCATCTTCACCGTTTCCCTCAAGTGCTCGCTGCAACGTAGACCTGAAGAAAGCTCCGATCAACCAGTCAACCAGGGGCCACGCAAAAAAAATAGCTCGACGCCAGGTCCAGGTATCCAAATGCCATCCAACACGGTCATTCTTTCGTGCAGCACCCTCCATGCTTTGGTTGTTGCCAATGTTGCCACTTGCAAACAAAAAGCACATGTGTGTTAACATGTATGTGCATGTATGTATTTTCTGTTGTGATACGTATCAGCAGCAAGGTATCGCACCTCCCAGAAAGCCAACCAAGGAAGCCAACACCCAGTCACTCGCCTTCCATCCCTCAATCGAATCTTTGAAACCGTCCTCCCAGTCACTGGGCCCGAGCAAAAACAAAAAAAGGCCTCCGATCCGATATAAAACAGTGTTAGGAACCTGAAGTAAGACTTGCCTTCTACAGGACCCGAGCTTTTCTCTCGATCTCTCTCCCCTCTATGATCTCTATTCATTCAAAGGTGTGGGCCAGTTCCAAACCGAGGCACCGAGACCCACCCGGCCAGCACGAAACGTCCATCTGCCCATGGAGAAACGATGCGTGACGGTCGGAGGGAAGGCTTCTTCACAAAACCGAAGATTCCGAGGTGGGGAAGGTCTATTCCAAATCGGATGGATGAGTGGGAATGGTGGAGGAATCTCGTAAAATCGGCGCGTGGGTGGCGTTCTTCGTGGAAACGGTGGAGGGGATGCTTGGGGCGAGTTGCTTCGTGGAGGGAACAGTTGCTTCTGACCCATGGGGTGTGCGAAATTGCCCCGAGCCCGAGAGTCAGAGTGAGTGGAACCTCTGGCTTTTCAGTCACCTTGTTTCGACATGGAGCCAAACAGCAAAGGGAAGTAGAAAAATAAAACATATTTTCAATAGAAAGGGTGCCTTTCAAGGGCTCTGCATGGCGCTGCCCTTGATCCCACCAGTTTTTTCTTCACCTGTGATTCCACCGGACATCGAGTCTCGAGTCAAACCAAGTCAACTGGTGACCCGCAGGATCGATCGCTTGACGGTCCACAAGTCAGACTTGACAAGTCAGGTAGGGGTCCTGGACGGTGATCACTTGAAAGGTACAGGTTGGCAAGTGTAGGTAACTTGCAAGTGCCAAGTACCAGGACACCCTAACGGGTGTCTATTGATAGCCCCTTGCAGGTTAAGGGGTGTCCATTAACCACCCCTTGTGGGTCCTACAGTGGATTTCTTTTGTTAATCTTTTTCCGGCGTTCACAGCTGCACCACATCTCTCTCAGTCTCTACCTGTCTCACCGTGCCAAACACCCCATAAACTGCTTGGCGGCTTGGCCTGGCGTCACCTGACCCAGTCCCATCTGCCGCATCTGCCCTCATACGCGCTCCCCGCCTGTCATCCATTCTTTCAAGACCCCCTCATGAGCGAAGCGCAGCTGGGTGCTGTTCATTTGGTTCGTTCGCTGCGAAAGCTGCACCACACGAGCCTCAAATAGGGGAAAGGCGTTCATGGTTGCGAGATGAAGAAAAGCGGCCACTGACTCCCGAACCGTTCACCAAACGATCTAAATCGGTTCGTTTGTAGTGGTTTAACTATTATGCACCCAAAAGGTTTAAGTACTCTCCGCTGACAGGGCAGGGAAAGGATCCGAGTTGACCACATTCTGCGGGGTTCTGAGTGTTTGTTATTTTTCAAGAAATGACTCGCTGAGTTGATCTAGTCACTAGTCAGCTTTCCGGAAAACTTAGCTCAACTCTTGGTTCTCCCTGGTGATAAAGGAGGGAGCAAACCAAACTCCAAGGTCAAAAACAAACAAAAACATGGCTCAGGGGTTGATTCTCTGACTTAGGGAGTGTAGCAAGCAACCCAAAACTGAAAAACTGAAAAAGTGTAAGGCTGTCCCCAAAATCATCCAAATTCAGATGATTTTCTGGTCAAAACAAAATAATGTTTCTATGTTATATTGAAGGATCATCCAATGGGTGTCCAATAGACTACCCTACCCTACGTAAACAGGTCTCCAAACAGGGCACCCGGACAGGAAGTGCTAGGTTCCTACATCATAATCCATCTATATCCTCCATACCAGGACCATCCTTACGGGGTGCCCTGTCTGGAAGCCTATAGGTAGCGTGGTAGTCCATTGGACACCCCGACAGGAGGGTCCTGGTATGTCCTCCATATGAAGCACTAAACTTGGACCGGCCGGTCCATCGCAGCGGCCAGCTCCGCATGGTTCGGCCGTCTCAGGTCGATGCGCACCTGGCGGCGCGCATGGTTGCGCCGGCCTCCAACCTACGACCGCGATGGCCTCCACCGAGCATAGCGTCCTAGTAGCTACTAGTAGCTACTATAGTAGGGGCGGGGGGTGATGAAATGATTCAATTAGCATGGTTTTCATTGATTATACTGGGGACCACGTTTTTCAGTGGTGGCCAGTATAAATGGATTCTGAATAAATCTATATATATCTATAACATGTTTTGTATTGTTTTTTGTGTTCCTTTATTGATATTGGTGACAACTGAGAAACACATTTGTCAAGTCACAGAGAGGCAAATCCTTCGAACATGAAAGCCTGGATAAATAACTCAGAGCTAGCTTTCCAAAAACTGCATTCTCACTGGAGGTTCCTCTTTCAGGCGCCCAGAAAGAGAATCCATGAACACCTAGCCTATCGCTGTTTCACAGTGTTCCAGAATGATTTGAGCTCAGAGAAATCCCCATAAGACCAATCTCTACCAGCACCTTCCAAATCTTCCTTTCAGGGGTTTCAATTGACTATCTAGCCCATTACTTGTGGATCTCCATTTTTCGCACCCCTTGGAAGGTCCAGGTATATATCAACCAAGGCATTTACATGCATTTACGCAGCTTGCTCTCGAAACACCCAACGTCCACAATTTTCCAAGTTCCCCGCAACACCCGCTTTGCGAATGGTTACGACACACAAAGCACCCGGTAAACACAGCACATGGGTCCCCCCAAAGCCACCCAAACCACCATTTCCCGCCATCGTCCGACGCGACGTGCGGGACCTGCAACGACTGGAGGAAGGCCTCGAAGCTCGGCGCCGCTTGGCGCGCTTGCTTTCGCAAGGCTTGCTCTCGATACCTGAGGTCCAAGACCAAGAGAGGTTTTTTGTGACCTGATACAAAGAACTCGTCACCTGGGGTATGGGGTACCCAACTGGGATACTCAAACTAGGTTCCTTCAACCTCTGTTGGGTATGCACCATTGTGCACTGTGCGTGGACTGTCCGAATCCATTTTATCCGCGTGCGTTTTGCGAGGGTGTCGGACGTGCGTTCTCGCGTCGAGGGTCGAAAGGTTTGCTTTTCGAAGCGGTGAAGCGGTGGGTTGAAATGGGTGGACGTGGCTGGACATTTTACGGCGAAGGTAAGAGCCAACATGATCTGACTGAAGAAACAATAAGAAACATGCTGGCTGAGTTCGCAGGTTAGCAATCTAGTTCCAACAAACCACAAGGTCAACTCTACTCCAGAGAAACCTGGCTCGAGGGCCCTTGGTTCCTGCCTGGCTCCACTGCCTAAAAACCACGGGGTGCAAATGATCCAATATACTGTGGTATTTTTTGGGTTGGATGTGCCGGTGGGTCAAATCACCGACCTTACGGTCTTTATTGCAAATGCCAAAAATTAAGCTTGCAAATGATAGCTATACCCTAGAAGTCGAACCACCAGATCCAGGAGAAAAGATCACATTGCAACGAAACATGCATGTCTTTTTTTGTATCTGACTCATCACAGGCCAGCTTTTCAAAGGGATCCTGGTGTCCGAACACAACCCAAAGGCATACATCCAACTCTCAAAATACACACGTTCCAGCATGCCTGGAACATTTTAGTGTACATGTCTAGAACATTTTGGTGTAGGTCGAGGATCAATGTAGGATCACCTATACATTGCTGGTCACATTTCTCAACATTCCGCGAGCTGTCCCTGTGGAATGGACCTTTGGAGTCTTGCCAGAAGCCCATTCCCTAGCTTTGTCTTTTCGTGGAGGGGCAAAACTCCAAAGGCACTCAAAGGTCGCAGCCCATATGTCATAGCAAATGCGGGACGCTGTTTGCTGTACATCTACTGTACTGCACATGCTTGCCAATGTCTGATGGGCTGTGTTTTGTTAATGTGTCTTCTGTTGGTTCTGCCTGCGTTTCTGTTGCGCTGTTGTCAGATAGACTGATAGACACTTGAAAAAGATTAGACAGCGCACGCCGACCAAAGGCTGAGCTCCATTTCCAGCCTCTCAGGAGAATCAGAAGGCAAAAAGCGGCAACAGAGCGGACACGTTCAGCAGCGAAACAGTCGACCCACCAAACACAAAACCTCAACCAAAGCAATCTATTGCAAGAAAGGGTCTAGACCCTTTCCTCATCCTTCGCTTCTTCACCGAAACCAGTTTGGAATGCGACCACCAGGGCTGTCAAATTCAAGAACTGTCATCACCTTCATCACCGTGATCACCATCATCACCAGCGCTGCTGGCAGGAGGAGGCACAAGCTTGGAGGTCGATGCATTGGCCTATTTGTCAACACCACGAGATGACAAAGCGCAATACTTGTTTATGGCATTCACTTGCACAAGCCAAAATTTGTAAGCAAAAAGTCTCATCATTGCAATAATCATACGCGCGCTTGCCTTGGAGCGGTGTGACGAAACAATTAACTGAGGACTACGCTGACAAAACACAATGACGTGACTGGTATGACTGATAATGAACCTTTGAAAGAAAAAAGAAAAAACAAAACTTGTTTTTGATTTTGGAACCTGAAAAAGATGGAACAAAGCATATAACAAAGCAACATAGCCAGAACCCGAGGCCGTCCCTACACCAAGGCGGATTGCGAGTGGTCTACTCCACTCTACGGCTGTGTGTGCGCCAAAGAACCTACCACACCTCCCAAGGATGTCTAGGCGCTTCGTCGATCCACCTCCTTGACAATCAAGCCTGCAGCGCAAACTGATAAGACCAGCCTTGCTTGGATGGTTTTGCCACGCCACGACTGCGCCAGCTTGATATGGATCGTGGTCCTCACTCACCATGGCAGTGCATGATGTGGTTCAATAGGTGTTTCATTCTTGAAGTATGCCACAATGAGAAGAACAATGCTCCTAGTGAGTTGCTAAGGTGCGCATCGCTGCGGAGCTGGATTCCTGACAATTCAATGTGGTTGGCTGAGTCTGTCTGGGAATTGAAAGGCACAACAAAATTCACAAGGCTCAGCGGGAACGCTCACAGTTACAAGCAGCAACAAACCTCGCCCAATTGCCGCCCGCCTTTTTCACCTTCATTGAGACGATGGGCACGGCCATGGCGAGCAGCGTCTGAAGCCCCTTCTCACTTGGGTTGGCTTCCAATGAGTAAAGCAGACGAGGTGACAACTTGACAGACTGCTATCTAAAAAAAAAAAGCGCACTGAAAGGCGGTAAAAGAAGCTGACAGCTTATGCGTGAGACAATGCAGTGACACAAAAGCTGCCAACAGGAATCATCATTACAGAATGACAAGGCTTGCAGAACACACAGCGCAACCAGGCAGCAGCATGGCGCATTTCCAAACCAAAGGCGATCAACCACGACTGAGTGAGGTCCTGGCAGGCCTCTATTTGCAACCATCTCTGCTAGGGTTGTAGTGGAGCGTCAGGTTGGAGTCACAAACAACCAACCCACCCACACAACGACACAAAGAACTGCAATCAGGGGACTGTTGCGGCTCCAAAATGGATGCGACCTGCCGAAATGCATCTGCAGCTAGAAATCCTTTTCGCCACCACTCCATGGCGCATATACTTGCACCACCCGCGGGTCCATGACTCGCATGGATTGCGACTCTGAAATATGTCAATGTCATGTGTGAAACTAAGTTACCACTTTACCGTTACCGTGTTTCATGTCTGAGATGCAGTGTGATGCCTCTCTGACACATCTGTTGCGACGTGTGTTGCGCTCGATCCATGAGCCGCATATAGTCATATGGGTCGGCAAAGCTGAGTTAAGCAGTGTTCTTCGACACTGGCACTTGCTGCACACTGTACTCAATTCAATGGCATGTCAAACCTGCAGCAACCAGTGACCACGCCTGGTGGAATAAACACAGCAGCAACTGAAAGCGTCCAACCTCAGAGCATACATTCAATTCATGCAGCTGAGGTTGGGCGTGCGCACAGACAGTGATGGCTGAGCTTGAAGCAACCACTGCACTCAGAGCAGCTCCTCAACGCTTTCACTGACAGCTCACTACTATGTGGCTTTGCAAACAACGAGTGGGTCTTCACAAGTTAACTAACCTGCAGAATGCCAGAATGCAAAAGATAACCATGAACCTTGCATTGTGATCGATACAAAGCAACTTTGCATGAAGCTCTAAGCTCTTTCGGCCCCCCGAAGAAACATGCTGCAGGAGTTGGGCATATGGATTCGGGCTCGAGGTTCTCAACCTTGTATCCTAGCACCAAGCTGTTCGCAACTGCTGATGATCCGGCCGCTCTTGAGGGAAACGATGGCCTTCCTTCTGAGCCGGTGGTTCGAGATTTTCGGGATTTGCAAAGCACTTCTTCTGAATTCGAAGTCACTTCCCAATCAAGACCGCCCTGCAGCACCGAGCCCAAGGTCGTGAATCTCCAGTCGGTGGTGTACAGCCCGACCGAAGCACGAAAGAGTACAAGTTGCTGTAATGCCCTCTCTCAGGACCTTCCGCCAAATGCCTCAGCTTCTGGCTGTGGCCCCTTCTTCCACCACGCGGTGAATGAACACACCTCACAAGATATCACTAATAAGCTCTTCGGTCTTTTCAGGCGCTTTACAGACAGTAGGCAGAGCCTACGGCTGATAAGAAAACTGCGAGATTGCGCGCTCCAACGTCCCCGCGCCCTGAAGCACGCCTTTTCCCAGGATTGAGATGTCAGACCTCAGATGACACAGAAGTCAGAACGCAAAACACAGACACACAGTCAGACCAGAAACAGGCAAGACTTCAGCAACTTCATCTCCACATTCTCCTGCTGCTTTTTCAGACCCTGGAAAGTCTGGATGTGTAAAAGCTTGCATCGCATTGACCTCGCACAAACTGCAACCCCAATGCCCAAGCTTCAATACTCAAGACTCAAAAGCAAATCAAACACCAGGTTGGTCGCGCAAAACTAATCATATGACAAAGCACCTTCTGCGTAGCACCAAGAGGTTGGCTGCAAGATTTCAACAGCCTTCTCCAAATGATGCCTTGCAAAACAAAATTGTACTGGTGGGGAGTCCAGGGTGTTACTTATTTGCAGCTCAGTAGCTCTAAGTGAAGTGGGACGGCTACTAAAATCTCCATGGCTAACCAACCCAACCCTGATCAAAACTGGCTGCGTATCGCCAGGGCTTGAGTGCGCCGTTTGGCTTCCAACATTCTGGGCAGGAATGCAGCAAGCCACGGGAGTCAATCACTGTTTTCTTTGTTTTGTCCAAAAACAAAAGGGCCAAACCAAAAGGACAAGTGAAACCATAGACCAAACCAAAAAGACACATGCAAGATTCTTATCAGACCAAGTGATTTGTAGAAACTGCCCGAGCCGCTTCGGCCAAAGACTGCATTCCGCCAAACCAAAAGGAATCCGCTCCACCCAACACCGTCACCGACCACGGCCCTGTCGGTGGGTCGCGCGGCATCTGCGTGCGCTGCGCATCTTCCGCCGTGCCGGTGTTGGTCCAGAGATCCAGCGCCCAGTGGGTCTGCAGTAAGCGATGAAAGGCATCGGCATCGGCCGGGATGGAGACACAGATCACCTCCGGGTTGAGCGGGACAGGGCGGGAGAAAAGCCAGGGCATGGGAACCGGGTAAAGAACAGAAGTTCCAGTCAATTCCAGTCATTGGGGTGGTTATTGCAAAGCCCCAGAGTGCTCAGTGCATCTATGAAAAAGACCTTCGTTGCGTGGGTCAAACCCAAACCAGCCCAGCTTGGAACTGCGTTGATATATGTTGGGGTTGTGGACTTGATCTTGGGCCACACCCAGTTCGAGTGTTTGATAGACCCCCCACATTCAATGTATTTTCCGTCCAACAGCCACCCAATTTGGATGGTGCTGGAAAAGGACAGCTGCTTTGCCATCACCTGGACAGTCTGGGTACTCCCAGCTGCCGTGGACGTGGGACGCTTTCTTCACAATATGCCACTTTTCGCCCCTTTTGCTGTTTGACAGCCGTGTACAAAGGGACTAGGTGGTCATGAACACAATGGACATGGTGAAAAGGTTATCGTCCGGAAGAACACTGGCTCATGTTGAAACACAAAAAAAAACACACCTCAGCATGTAGAAGTAGGACAAGAACATGCGATTGGTGTACGACTGCATTGAAGCAATCAAAGGCAATTGAGCCCATAATTGATCAAACGCACTCACTTCAGTGCTTGTCTGCATCCAGAAACGGATCCAAAAGGATCAATATCTTTCCTGCCAGCATCACCCGGTGGTTATTGGATGGCACACCGTCAGGCGGGGGTCTATCAACCACCCGAACGGTGGTGCTGGTGGTTACGCTGCCAGAGCCGCTCCTGGCGCGCCTGCGGCAGCGCACGCCGCACCGCCTCCACCTCGGCCGGGTTGTCGTCCAGGAACACGAAGGCCTTCCCCGATGGGGCGTCGCGCAGGAACTGCTCGACACATGGCTGCTCGACACCGCAGATCAGTTCTGAACAGATTCCTCTCCAGGACCATCCAAAGGGTGCCCAATGGAAGCCTATAGGCCTATAGGTAGTGTGGGGTAGTCCATTGGACACCTCTTGGATGGTCCTGGTATGTTCCTCTATTTTCAGGGATGTCAACCCACCGGAATTTGGAGCTGTGCCATGACCCACATGGGAGCCAGCATTCAACCAGCACCCGACGACCAAATACATCAAAATACGGTCTGACGTCACCAGCTCTTTAAGTCTCCAAAAGCCGGAGAGTGCTGACATGTGCCGACCATATTCAAACCAAAAGAACGAACTGGGGAGCCCCGTCACAAACTCTCCAGAAGCCCGACCTTAGAGCCTTAGAGACGGGAAGCGTGCGAGCTAGCCCTTGAAATCGATTGCAAGGGCTAGGTTGGGATATTTAAACTATGCACGGAAAACTGTGTATAACCACGATGGAACCTTTATGAATGTGAATCTAACTAAGCAAATTCCGACTTTCTGTCGCAATGTTGGATTTCTCCGCCATGGAGAGATATAAGGTCCAAACTTGTTGCGATGTCAGTGTCCGAGGAATCGTGTTGGTATCACAGAACACAGCCACCCGATTGAAACACTGATTCACTTTTTGTTTGCTCGAACGTGGACATCATGTATCATCCACATAATTCCTACAACCATCTACAACCCATGAATGGTGGCACGAACCCCTATACAACCTATACATTATACATCGTTATACGTTCACATGTCCCAACGAGACGTGTCGAACCAACCGCCTCTTGTTGAAAAAGACCGGGCAATTCTCCCACAGGGAGTGGGACATGTGGCGCCCCACATGTGTAAATGTTTTAATGTTCCCGGGCCAGGATGTTTGACGGCTATGTTTCGGGGGTATGCTTTGGGGCATGCTTCGCGCAGGGTGAAGATTAAAGTAGCACTGTTCCGAGGGTATTGAGGGTATGCTTCCGAGTGTTTGGTTCGCCGAAGTCGAACATCCCAACTCATCCCAACACATGTTTGAAAACATGTATAAAACAAACAAACAAAACAAACAAAAACACATCTGTGGCCCGGCCCATGGCCCATGGCCCGAAAAGCCGAGAGCTGCCCACCATGTTCCTGCCGTCGTTTTTGTCGGGATCGGCACCTCCAAGCCCAAACGGAGCTCGGAGGCCAACCGTCGGAGGCTCAAGACTTTGGAGCCCCAATGCACCTGGCCGCAGCGGCCATCCGCGGGTTCGCGCGAAGCGAGCGCGAAGCGAAGCGAAGCGACTTCGCGCCCCCGAATGGGTGTGTTTTGGTCTCCAGGTGGTGGCGACACGGAGTCTCCGGGGTGGCGACCGCACGGGAACACTGGCCCCAACGCGCCTGCCAAGCGGCCAGATGCTCCCTCTTCAAGGGCATCTCTCTTTGCTCGAAGACCTTGAGCACATCCTCCTGACAGAGAAAAGTCCTTCCACCGATCGATGATTCACGTCAAAACCGAAACCGGACCATACCAGCTTCCGAACCAATTTCACCCTGCCTGAGGACCACCCAACTACTTAGATTGATCCGGACTCATCTACCAGGACCTTCCAAGCCAGGTGGTTTTGGGACACCCCTTAGTAGACACCTCTTGGAGGGTAGATTCATGATTCTTACAGGTCTCCAAACAGGACATCTCCCAACTCAAAAATTTCTGGGACCTCTCATAGGACACGGAAGATGGGACCTCAAGGGAATTCCAAGTGCATGTTTGTTTCAACAGAACCTCAAGGATGGGTTGAAACAAACAAACACTGGCCGCTCGCCAGCGAACTGCACGTCCGCCCGGCGGTAGCTCACTCAGGGCCGATCGGGTCGAGAGGCCCCGCGGCCGGCCTCGAGCCCGTCGTTCAAAGCAAGAAACAACAAGGGGGTAGCTCACTCCTTTGAAACGAATCCAGGTGAATGAAGCGAACTTCAAACCAACTGTTCGTCGAATTGAGTGTGGGGACACCAGTCCCCGGGCCCAAACGACGTTAGAATTGAGTTAGAAGATGTTTAAGACGTTATCCACTGACTGGGTACGGCGTCGGGGTTAAGTTTAGTCACCCCAAGACCAGACGACTTGACACATACTGACTGGGTATTTCACTGGTTTTCCTGGATGTGTCAGACACAAAGAACTGGCAGAAGGATGACGACCAAGTCAAAGCGGCGGTTGGGCCCCAACCTTGGTGCTGTGACTGTGACTTTGGATTGCCAAACCATGTGGACTATCCGGTATACTATCCTCCCTCACTTCACTCTTCTACCCACCTCGCGAGATCGCACCCCCGTCCTCCTGGTTCCGGGAGGCCAGGCAAATCAAACGTCCAAGCTCCTGGGGGTCCCGGACTGGCCGTCTGCTCGGACCGTGGGTCGCGCGCGGAAAAGGTCGGCCACACCGCGGTCTACCGCTGCGGCGGTCCATCCTATCCCCGGACCAGGATGAGCGGACCGGGGCCGTTCCACACCACCAAGCGAGGGGCAAAGGGGGGGGGACCGAACCAAACATGGTGAAAAATCGGAAGAAGGACCTGAAATGGGTTTCAATGTCTCTCTAGGAGAAACTTGCGACCCATGACCTGGTGGCTGACTTGCTGAAAATGGAAGGCTTTCCGTGCACGGGAGCAACGAGTGCTGAAGTTCAAGAGTATGGTTGTTCATATTTAGTGCACCTGAGGTTGGACACCATTACCATGTTCACATATGTTTTAAAATGTGGCTTGGGTCCGGCCCCATTGACCATGCATAGCCGCATCGCCTTTTTCGGTGCTGAGGTTCAATAATACTCTTTGGTTCCGATCAGCCCAGGAAGGTGCTGAGGTCTGCCGATCATCGGTGCACATCTTAACAAGGACCCCTCCACATCTCCCCCCCCATGGATTTGTGTATGGAAACCGTGTATCTTTGCGGTTTTGGGGTTGCTGGTTTTGGGGAGAGATCCCATGAAAACACCCACATGGGCTTGCCGGGTCCACAGATTGGATGCTTCTTTTGAGCAAGCCACACATGGAGGCGTCTCAAAGAGGACATTCTCTGAGGGTATTTCAAGAGCTCCACCAGTTGCTAGAAAGCTTTATTGTTACTACCAGTAGTAGCGATGGCCTCCAACCTACTAGCGGTGGCCTCCAACCTAATAGCGATGGCCTCCACCGTGCGTAGCTTCTAATAGCCAGTTCAGATACTCCAGCAACCCCCCCCCAACATTCTCAGAAACTGAAGAAACGCGTCGTCCACCCGCCACGCCTGCAGTCGAACCACCTGCGAGGATTTCTCGGGTTCAGTCGTCACCAGCTGTTTCAGGCGCAAACGGCCACCAACCACTGTTTTTCCAATGGGTCTCCACTCAGTTCAGCGGGGTCGTGAAACGACCGGACCTGAAAGCTGGAGAACCTGAAGAACCGTTCCATCACGGTTGAGACTGCACCTGATGCCAAAGTGTCCAACGTTTCAGACCCCGTCCCATGTGGAACTTCTGTGTCTCTTCCCATGGATTTGGCCAACCCCAATGGGCCACCTTGAGGTGTCATCCCACCCCTAAAACGAACAATCCTACCAACCCTCCTTCCGAAAAGAACAAAACGATGGCACGAAGTAACTCTATGTCTAAAACTCATCCAATTCAGAACCCCGCAAAAAAAGAAATAAGCTAACTTATATATACATGCTTTTTGACGAGTCCAATTCAGACACCCCCCTGCCCCAACGCAAACTGCCCTGCCCTCGTCGACGTTGGACCCCCAACCCAGCTCCACCCCGCCTCCGAAGCTTGGATTGGCTTAAGGGGCTGGAAAGAAAAGGTAAGTCAAATACATGTGGTTTAAAAGTAGTCATGGCGGAGGTCTCACCAATTTCAACCCACAATCTCTGGGCAGGCATGTGGCTTCCGGCTGTCATGGTTGAGGAATCGCAATTTCAAACTCGCCATCTCTGTGCAAAGCGAGACTGCAAACCCCGAAAAAGAGGGGTCCCGCAGTAAACAATTCAAATATATTGAAACTGCGCAGAGCTAGCCTGTACAGTCCCACAGTCATGGTTGAGGAATCGTAGCTGGTAGCTTGCCCGCGCCTTCTCTTGCAGCACTCGGAAGGGTCCCTCCAGGTCGAGCTCTTCAACTCCGTCTTCTGCCACCACGCCACCCCACCTGGGAGTTCGCTGGGAAGACGATGGAGTAACAACGGACTGTGTTAACTTCCAAAAAGTGATTCTGACAATATGACAATGATTGCAAAAAATGCCATAACATGTCTGCCTTTTGGCTAGATGAACAGGCATAATTGGAAGTTCTATGAAGTTCTAGGATGTTCTAGGCGTACATGCATATATAGTAGCCGCAGCCCCTTCAAAGGCAATGGACACTCTGTTCGAATCAGTTGATCATGCTTATAAAGGAGGGAACAGTTGTGAACAGCCAAATCACTGATCGCAAATGCTTTCGATCTGAGATCTGCAAGCTTCATGACCTCTAGTTCTGGAAGACCCACCGACCACGGCAACCATCTCACGTTCCCTGGGTCTCCGGACAGGGTCTGATCGCAATCGCACACGAAGACTGGGCCGTTCCGGCGAAGCAATTGCACCGCGTGCGTCGGTTCGGTTCGGAGTCCTTTCGACTCACCCAAAAAACCTTCCAGTGAGGACCCGATATGGGTACTTCTGATATGGGATAGGTCCTATTAGGTACCTATTAGGTCCTATATGGGATAGACCTTACATAGGTCTTCAGGTGCTTCAACCTCTGTTGGTTCGGCCCCGGTGGCATCGTCGTTGGAGCACGTGAATTCGGCGGTGTCATGTGTCGAGTCACATCCGCCGATTGGATCCAATCGGTCCAATGAATGAATGATGTCGTATACCATCGCGAATCCGATTGGAACGGGTTCCAACATGTTCTATAGGCTAAATTCCATGTCCTTTTCAGGACCGCAAAGACTGCACCAATGAAAGCTGGCAGCCAGCTTGCATGTTCAAGATCCCAACCAGAACTGCCTAGATTTCAACATTCAGGAGTGCCATGGCCCAAAAGTCAAACCTTTCTACTGCCCACAGACCAACGGTTATCCAACCGACCCTCATATCAAGACCTCGCGACCCTCGTATCACCCAAGAAGCTGGCAAATTCTTCTATTAGCTTCTTGTTCCTAGCAGCAATGCCAGGAGCTACTAGTAGCTTCTTGCTCCTAGAAGCAATGCCCTTTGTTACTAGTAGCTTCTTTTTCCTAGGCCGGGATGTGAATTCCCAATATTCCCATAGCCCCTGGGGTTGGAACAGGGGTGGACATCCCACGTCCTAAACACCATCTCTCGACTCAGAACCGATGGTCTCCCGTCCGCCTTTCAATCGGCGACTCAGCTGCCAATGCACACAGCGGCGCACGGCGCTAAAGACCAGGCCTGCGCCTCGCACCGAAGGAGGAAAACCGGAGACTCCACGAGAGGTTGAGAGACCATATAGGACCCTGCAGTGGTACATATGGGCTGCGCTATAGGGCTGTTCAACCTCTCTTGGCTCTGAGAAACTGTGCGAAAGGCTCACAACATTCACCACGTGGGACAATAGGTGTGACCCATTCCGGCTCCAAATGGGCTTTGATCACTGTTTTCTTCCTTCAGCAAGAAACGCGGTCACTCCGGCTCCATTGGACCGAGCTAGCCTCGCAGTCGTATCAGTTTCATGATTGGAAGCCTCAATTTCCTCAAAGTCATCCAGCTCTCAAAAGTGATTCAAATGCATCAGCTCATGTACTTTCACAGCTTCCCCCCACCTCGGTCTTCACCAACATCCTTCCAGCAAAGCACCTGGGTAGGTCAACAACCCTTTTCTCCTGGGCCGAAAACCCACCTCGCCACCCCCTCCAAACCTTTCGTTACGTTCATCCATCCAAATTCCTCCACCCGAATCCATCCGAGCTGATCCCCTTAGTATTTGATATTTCATGAATCTTTGATGGCCTCCTCTTTCTACCCACCCACCTGTCGCATGGTAGATGGGGACACTTCCGCATGTTTCTCCGCCTGGGTCGGTCTTCGTGGATGCCATGACTCCCCCACTTGGGGCCCGACATCCACGCCAGAGACCACCGCCGAAACCGGCGCCTCTCCTGTCCGGGGGCAAAAACGGATGGCACGGCATGGGACGGATGGCATGGGACAGCCAGCAGCAGGCTTCGGATGAAAAAAAATGCAAACCGGAGCACTAAGTGTAGAGATATGGTAGAGAACCCCACGGACAGAACCATGCAGGGGGTCCTAAATCGTTGGACGGCGATTTTATGAACACAGAATCTCTCACAACTAGTCGTCGTCAAGACTCAGCGCAAGCAAACCCTGCATTTCCTCTGTAAAATCAGGAGCCACCCCCCACACACCAAGGGGCAGAAATCGTGTTATACCAGGCCTTGACCCCCCCAATTGCATAGAGGACTCCCATGGTAGAGATTTAGCTCGCTGAGGGCATCTGATCATCTGAGTGCGTCATCAAATGAAACAATCCAAACGACTCCCTTCCCTAGATCTTCCAACTATGCAAAAATTATGTGTTTCATTTATAAGATCAGCCAAAAGGCAAACACTCAGCATAGAACTAGTTGGAGAAGACCCTCCACAAGGTCCGACTTCGTCTGTGCTGTTCAGCACATTCCCTAAGTTCAAACTCCATGATCTGCAGTTCCCAAGCCATACTCAAGTTTGGGGGCCTAAAGTCCCTAAGTTTATGAGTCTTTTTGGAGCTTGGATGACCTTTGCTCCCAGCTGGATGATGTACGTGATGCTCTTCAAGATGATGTACGTGTGGCCCCAAAAAAGTCCAAAACAGCCACCTGGGCCACTGCAGGCGAGGTCGGGGACTCTGCAGGCTTGGGCACGAGATGGCACGAGCTCCCAGGGCTTGGGACTCGCCATGAGACCGAAAACGCCAACTTTTCGGCATACTACGGGGGACACGGGGGTATACTATCACTCATATTAAAGGAGTAAGCGAGACCTGTTCACTCGGCCTTACAAGCTCCATCCTACCCTTCCACCCAGTGTGTGACCCCAGCACTCCTTCCTCCACCAGCACCAGCACCGGTGCCCCGCTCTCTTTGGCTCGCGACAGCAGCGATGGCAGCAGCGACAGACCATTGGAGAAACCTGGAGTCGCGGCTCGCGAGCTCCGTTCCGTAAATTCTTGGATTGGCTTAAGGAACCGGGAAAAAAAAGTGACTCACCCACAGGACTTACATGCGGAGTCAGGATCAGTACTGAAGTGATCATGAAACCACCCCCAACACTACTCCAGCTATCTCCAGCTATCTCCGGCTTTGCCCAACCAACAACCACTCCATGGGATGCTCCCCCAGAAGAACCACATCTTGGTGTTCACCTCCAAAGTCGGTGTGAAAACCCTACAACCCTCAAGCACCATCAAGCACAGGTGCTGGCTTCATACACTTTCATACATGTGTCCACATGTCTTTTTCCAGGCCTAAAACCACAATGCCTTCTCCCGGCTTGATGACCATCTGCTCCAGTGGATGATGCCGAAATGCCAAGCCTCGGCGGCAGAAACGGCGGAAGAAACGGAAGGTCAAGGCACTCCTTGGAAGAAGGAGCGCAGAGATCAGTCTACGTCTACCCATTGGTTGGGTGGTTGGGTGTCTCCCTAGTTTAAAGTACGCTACATGACATACCCATTACCCATAAGGGCAGCGAGGGGTCCAGGTGTTTGGCAGCAAACAACACAGAAAAGCCAGGAACGCAGGTCCTAGGTGTTCGGAGATTTGGAAGACGCTGTAGATTTTTGAAGTGGTCCAAGCACAGCAAAGTTGAAACGACTCTTTTCAATATATTCTATTCTAACATGATCTAATGGAGGCTTCATCACAAAAGGTTGCGAGCCCTACCATCTCTGCCAAAAGTTGTTTTTAAGAGACTGAAGGAGAAGCCACTGAAAAAAACGGCCGTCCAATCCCCAAAAAAATCTGCCAAGGAGCCAACACCCCAAGGCTCCAGAAAGCTTTGCCAACCTCAGGCATCAGGCATCATCATCCGGTTTACCTATACATATTTGGGGCCGCCAACTAGCAGGGAAGAGGTAGGAGCAAAGCAGGGAAGAGGTAGGTTTCAGTGGTAGTTGGGAGCAAGTTGACCACAAGGCTCCTCTGGGAGAATAGTACTATTATTGTTTAATACAAACCCGCTCTTGAAATATAGTTGGAAATTAGATTTGTTTTGTTCTTTTGGATGTTCTTTGTAAAGAATGATTTTAGAAATATCAGCCTTATGCAGTTAGTGTATTCTGCTTACTGAGTCTGTGGAAGTTTAACCACTAGTCTGTCTTTTAAATTGGCACAACCGGTCAAAATCAACAAGTCAACAAATAGTCAACAATGAAGTGCGTCTTGAGGAGCTCCATCTCGCCGTTCTCACTGTCTTTCAATCTTCGGACCTCCCTTGTCCAGTGCCAAGGATCGCCATCAGCTTCCAAAATCACTGAATCCGCTGACTCTTGGATGTCCGGAGCGCCGTAGAAAGCGCCCAACTTAACGACGCTCTGTGGCTCCAGTGTTCTTTGCACGACAACTGAGCGTCGTTGTCCAGTCAGCTTGACTGCGTGCAGTGTGGAGCCTTGCAGCAGTTTGCTGTCATCACTGCCTTCTTTGTCAACGTCGTCGCTGTAGAAATAGTCACCGAAGGGGATGTTCTTACGTCCACACCTTGGGCATGTGGCGACGCGTTGAAGCAGTCAATGCAGATCGAGCAGTGCGTACGCAGACAGCACTGCACAGGCGGACATGCAACAAGCTTCCAATAGTTTCCACGTCTGTCTCGACCGGCTCCAGGCAGCTGACCTCATGAGTTTGCTTGGCCTTGCTGTGGTGGTTGCCAAGTAGGGCGAATCCGTCCATCCGTCCGCGCATCTCCCTGGAGCGAGACATTCCTCAAGTCTGCGTGGGGTGATTGCAGGGCTTTGGAGATCCCTGTCCGCGTGTGGGTTTTGATCCAGCAGCCCTTCGTTTTGCATCATCAATGCCTGGGCCATGTCCTCCTTCTTCGAAAGCCATTAATGAAGGGCTGGCACTTCCAGAGTCTGCATTGGCTCCAGCCAATTGGCCTTTTGACTGGCTCCAGAAATAGAGTCCAGAAAGAGGCTTCTCGAAACTCAAACTTCTCAAAGCTCAAACTCAAACCCCTCCAACGTTTTGGAATCTTCTCAGACTTTTCTTCAATAAATTCAAACATACATCTCCAGATTGAAAGCAGTCAAAGCAGCAACAAAATGGTAAAAGGCGCTGCAAAGTAAACATTTTGCAGAGATACAGAACATCATTGAAACCCAAAAACAACAAAAAGGCAGGCAACCACCAATTACTTTACTTCGAGTGATCCCCACCATGACATTTCAATCATTTGTCTTGATGCCATAGTGAGGAGCATGTTGCCATGGTCGTGAGTATTGTAGTTCTCGATTTTGGTTGTGGGTACTCGGGTTGTGTGCTGTGGTTGTGTGTTGTGCTTGTGGTTGTGTGTTTGTGGTTGTGTGTGTGTGTGTTTGTGATTGTGTGTGTGATTCGTAATTTTGTTTGTGGTTGCGTGTTTGTGGTTGTGTGTTTGTGGTTGTGTTCGTGGTTGTGTTTGTGGTTGTGTGTTTGTGGTTGTGTGTTTGTGGTTGTGTGTGTGTGATTGTGTCTGTGGTTGTGGGTGTGTGATTGTGTCTGTGGTTGTGTGTTTGTTCTTTGGCTACAAATGTCCCAACCAGGAGGCACAAGTATAGCCACGCCTGCTTGTGATTGTGTGTGGCTGTGTGCTTGTGATTGTGTTTGTGATTGTGTGTTTGTAGTTGTGGTTGTGGTTGCTTGTTTGTGGTTGTGTTTGTGGTTGTGTGTTTGTGGTTGTGTTTGTGGTTGTGCGCCGTGGTCGAGGTCCGGCAGGGAACACTGGGCGTGGAAGGTCGTGGTTGAGGTCCGGCAGGGAACACTGGGCGCGGATGGTCATGGTTGAGGTCGGAACACTGGGCGTGGAAGGTCGTGGTTGAGGTCCGGCAGGGAACACTGGGCGTGGATGGTCGTGGTTGCGGTCCGGCAGAGAACACTGGCCATGGATGGTCGTGGTTGAGGTCCGGCAGGGAACACTGGGCGTGGATGGTCGTGGTTGATGTCCGGCAGGGAACACTGGGCGTGGATGGTCGTGGTTGAGGTCCGGCGAGGAGGAGAGAAAAAGAAGGAGGAGGAGGAGAAGGAGAAGTCAGCTAACATAAAATCTAACGACCCTCACCTGACAGGTGGGGAACTATAAGTAAGCGCAGGCCAAAATGGCAAGGTACGCGTAGACGAAGTGCAGACCAATGGCAATCTACAAGGAGGGTAGTGGCGCAGACCAACCGCAGACCAATGGTGCTACGGGGCTATTGGTTTGGTAAGACCAATGAAACATATTTATTTGGTTAATCAATTAATTCATCTAACAAAACGATAATAAACGACTCACTTGTCTTCAATTAAGTCAAGTCTCATGATCAATGCTCCGTTGCTTAAACTCCTGCGGGTCCGACGTTCTGGCTGTCGGCTTGGGCACACGGGCCCGAGGCTGAGGTCTAGTGACCGTGGTCCAGTTTTCGTCCTCCATGTCCGGCACTGGCACTGGTGCCGGTGGCGGGTCCGTCGTGGCCTCCTCCTCCTTCTTCTTGTCCGACGCTTCAGTTTCAGCTTCTGCTGCATCCAGGCATTGCCATGTCCGCCGGTGACGGTGGTGGTCCGTCCGTCTGCTTGTCCTTAGCCTCCGCCGCCTCCTCACCCTTAACCTCGTCCGGCTCAGCCTCCTCCGAAGCCTTCACCATCTCCGCCTCCGGCTCAATCTCAATGTCGTTGTCCGGCTCATCATCCTTAGGCCTTGAAGGGGGGGAAAGATGGGGGCAGTGGCCCCTTCATCAGCCTCTCCGCCGTTGAGACCAAGTCCGACAAGCCCACCTCCTCCCAAAGAGAGTCCTCGAACATTGGGATAAACCAATGACGTTTGCAGTGATTCCATGTGTTTGTCCCGCTGAAGGTCGGGAGCCAGCATGGAATGTCCAATGCCTTTGAAAGGGCTACGGCCAGGAGGGCCGACCTGTGCTTGCCCTTTGTACCTCGAACCATTGGCAATGATTGAACAAAACCAAATCAATGAAGGTTAATTAATTAAAGTTAGACATTAAAAAATCAAGGCCAACCCAACCCAGCCCGACCAAAGGATCCAAGGTTTACTATTACTGTAACTACTTAGAGAAACTCCTAGTGTTGGACCAATGACTGCACCTGCACCGACATTTTACACTGGTTCAAACAAGCAAATCATACCAAGTGGACAAATCACAATCAACAGCTTTGGCAAGCAGTCATCCTTTCAGTCATACCAATAAATGGGTGCCCTTTGAGTGGGCTGGTCATTTCTGGAGATATCATCTTACAAGGTTTGAAGCACTTTGCATGCAGTTGGAACACACAAAACACATGGCACACTATTGAAAGCAACAATGGAGGAAAGCCAGCAGGCAGCAGCTGTGTTCCAATTGAATTGTTACACTACCCCAAGTGTCACACTCTGTATTAGTGGCTTGATACCCACCATCTCAATTTTATTTATAGTACTAATTAGGGATTTGTTTTGATTGCTTGGTTCACCAACACAAGCCAACAGCTCTTTTCCCAGCTTTGTAGAACGTTGATATCAAATCTCAAGACACTTGGACTTCCAACTTAATGGCTAGTTTATGAGAAAAATCAACTCCCACCACTTTAAGGATTTCTCTGGGCCTGCAAATCATACTACCCAAAATGAAACCCTTAGATTGAGACCAGAATAGAAAGACTGCTGGCACGTCCAATTGCAGCACTAAGTATACTCAACTGAGTTGAGGTATGGAATCAACAACTGAAAAGTACATCACAACCCGGGTGATTATTGTTCATTGAAATACTGTTTTTGACAAGTTCTTGACAAACAAGGTTTATCAGATACTTTTATCTGAGTGAAACCATTTTTTTACATACTGACATATACAGACTGTTATGCAAAATGATGTTGATCAAAATCATGTAGAATTCCTACCTCTTCCCTGCTCCTACCTCTTCCCTGCTAATCGTCCCGTCTGAATATATATATATATATAACTCTGCGAAGAATAAGAACAAATTGTGGGTTCATGTGGGTTCCAGGTTTGCTCTTGCGATGGTGCTGTCTTCAGAAGGTTCCAGTTTTGGGTGCGATCAAACTCCAATCAGACTCAACACCTGGCACAGCGATTTCGCAGTGTTGGGATCTGTCGATCGGTCGGTTCAGCGGGTGCCCTGCCGGGTGCCCGGGCGGTTCGACTGGATGGATCAAAATCACCCACCCGAGCAGTTGGTCTAATGGCATGAAAGGGGGGGGTTCGCCAGAGAGATCAGCAGGACACCCGACCAAACCATTCAAGTGTCACCAAAAACCACTCGGCTTCGTGAGAGAGAGAGAGAGAGCGAGAGAACTGCAAACCTGGAAGGCTTTTTCAGGACAGGCAAAAGCAAAGGAATCAGTCTCGGTATGTCTCGGTACCACTAAGGATCCGGGTCGATGGAGAGATGTGGCGAAGTAGGAAACGGCGATGTTCCTGCTGACCCGCCAAGATGCGCATAGCGGCTGCGCATACGAGCTCCTGCAGAGACGACGTGGCACTGCCAAGTGGGGTGCTGAAGGGTCGAGCGAGTCGTGTGGGCTATAGTGGGTATAGTGACAGGGAGCGAGTTCTCTGACCGAGAAGTGCATAAAGCATGAGGTGTTGTTTTGGAGTAACAAAAATACCTTCATGTTTGTGATGTATCACAAGTGTTGACCCAAATAGTAAACAAACACGAAATCAATAAACACATATAAACACGGTTTCCGCATATCATGACCTCTGTATACGTCAGTCGGCCTGTACTTACTAGACTTACCACTAGGGGCGCTCTCCTGGCCTTACTACTAGGAACAAGAACGATACTAGTAACAAAGGGCATCGCTACTAGGAACAAGGACGCTACTAGGGGCGCTCCTGGCCTTACTACTAGGAACAAGAACGCCATTAGGAGCAAAGGGCATCGCTGCTAGGAACAAGGACGCTACTAGGGGCGCTCCTGGCCTTACTACTTACCACCACAAATGTTTCAGCTCAACAAACTCCCAAGCAGTCAAACCAGGTGCCCCCCTGCAGTTGACAATTGAAACTTTCTCACAAGCGCAGAAGTTCCAACTACACTCCGACTCACCTTCACCACCTGAACACCGTCATAATCACGGTAATTCAACCCTAAGTTGGGCTCCAGTCGTACATTCTTTCTAAGGTGGGACGGAGGTGGGTGCCAGAAAGGCCCAGTCATACCACTGGAGCCCTGGGGTCACTCTCTTTCCAGCACGTCCTCGCCTGCGGCACGTCCGTCAAGGCTGTGACCTCCAGGCCTTCGACCAATCGCATGTTCCATATGCGGTCCCACGGCGGAACAGCACGCACAGCGGAAGCGAGATGTCGGGGAAACAGCACCCAGGTGGCAAACACGACCTGTCTGGGACTGGTATAAATATGCCATGCATTGACCCCTTCTCAACCAGCCAAATGGTAAATATGTCAGTCCCAGACGGGTCGTGTCTTGTCTGCAAACCCGCACAGAAGTGCGCGTTTCCGGGGGGTTCCGGAGTTCCGGGGAGCTTCTTGAACGGATGAAAGGTCATGGGACCAGATGAGCCAGGTTTCTGAGCAGGATGGAAGGTCTCTGTGAAGCTCATCTTGGTGCGTTGACCAACGGCAGGACGTGAATCGAAAGGAGTTGCTTGGTGCGTTAACATCAAATCGAAGATGCCCTCTTCGCTCGGCAGACGGAGCTTAATGGAAGAATTGGATCCTCAACGTCCCCACCCAGGACCCTCCCGCACCGAGCAGCAGGTGAAGACTGGTTGGCTGTTTGGCGCTGCCCGGCCCCGTTGGTGGCCCCGCGCCGGGCGCACCAGAGCCACTTGGGTCTCACCTGTGGCACTGAAGAGGTGACGTCTAAGAGGCCCAGTCGCAGTGGCCAAGGTGGAGAATTTCAAGCACCGCCCCATACGCGTCTCAACAAGTTGGTGAGGTCCTTCCTTCTGAAGGTGGTACCGGGCAGCTGCAAGAAACCCGAACTGCCAGCAATGGGAAGATCGACCTGCCCACTGGCGACACTGAATCTTGACATCATCATACCCAATATGCCCAGGCTGCTGCAGGCGAGCATGATTGGTGGTCCTTTCCTTGGCAAAGCCTCATGGAATCTTTTCCCCTCCACAATCCCCCACTAAATCTGCTCATGTTACTGGATTCGACTGTCCAGAGAGGGGTTGATAGCGCAAGTAGGTCTCAATGTGGTAAAGGTCAATGTGCTTGAAAAGGTGGCATCGATGTGCACCCTTTAATATGATCAATGCGGAACCACCGCTTTCAGCGTGGCTCATCAAAACGATAGGCAGTCCTCAAGTAGATCATGCCCCCCTTTTGCAAGGTGAAGGGGGTAAGCATCGCCCAACATGGGAACTCCGCAAAATTGGGATTTTGTCCAAATAGCTAATTTAAAGTACCAGCTGACTTCAATCTCAATGGTTCTTTGTTCTAGAAACATCAGTCAGTACTGTATATTACGCAAAATGTTCAAAAAAAATAACGGAAACATGGTCACCCAAGAACAAAAACTTCAGAGGAGGAACTTCGGCTTAGATGACCATGTTTCCCTTGCGGGCGTCTTGACCATATCAAGCATACTCTCCCTTTACATCAACCAAGCAAAATTGCAATCCTCTTATAGAATAAGAATATGCCGAGTTCCTTCAGAGCTGCTTTTGGATATAAGGGACTCAAGACTTTGGGCAGAAACCATACATGGAACTAGTGTAACAACTCCAAGACCAATCTCGTTGAACCAAAAAGAGAGACGACTCAAAAACCATCCTTTTGGATGGTCTCAGAGTCTGTCACTTTGTGGACTAGATGAATGTCTGCTTGAAGGAGGGATGCTCACTAACCCTATCAGGATAGAAGTCACCAAAAAGAACATGTCACGTAGGAGTTGGATTCTTTGTGATCGATGTGCATATCTATCTTTATTACTGTATCAAGTGAGTCCGTGTGAACATCAACACTTTGAGTGCTTTTGGATTTGTCTACCAAACAATACGACCTCAAGGGCACTTTGTAATAAGCGTCTCCTTGGAGAAAGCAGGGCCCCACGAATTGTGTACAAACACCCCAGGTGTTTGGGCGTCCTTGCAAGGCTTTGGATAAGCACACACCATTGGGTAGAATTTCTTGGCGTCAAACCCGCCCTAGCTGCTGGCGCCACGGTGACCGCGCCAATTCTGCGGCTTCAGGGAGCGAGAACAGCGAAACCGACCGAAACTAGTGCCCTGGTTACTAGTCGCGATGCATCTTGTTACTAGTAGCTTCTTGTTACCAGCGATGGCCTGCACCCTAGATCACCCTACTAGTAGTAGCGATGGCCTCCAACCTATGAGGTCCGCATCCTTTCCCGTCCATCTCCCCACCTTCTCCGCTCTCCGCCTCGCCTCGCAGCTCGTAGCTCAGGCGCCCCGCTGCGGCGAGCCCCTGGGCCACCCCTTCCGCGCCACACGGCAGCCAGGCGAAGCCGTAGCCCAGGCCCCGGCCTTCGCCCCTGAGAGAGAAGAGGAGGCCTGGGGGGGAGGGAGGTCTCAAAGTGGAGGGAGGTCGCGGCGAAAACCAGGGGGGTGTGGATGTTTGTACCTGAAAGCTTTTCGAGTCTTGATGGATCGGTCGGATGTTCTGAGGACCTCTTGATGGATCCGGTCTGCGATCCAAAGGAATCTTAACAGTTGGCCTAGCGACTCACGGTCTGAGGCCAAGGACTGGTACTGTGCTGCTCGGGCCGTGGTCAGTTCGCAACTTCGATTCTGTGCTGCACGTGGGCAGCTCATAGGGGCGATAGCAGGAGATAGCAGGAGTTCCGCAGTTTCCACTGCTCGCCTATTCCACAACATTGTGTCGCCAACCTGAATATTTGCTGCATGTAATGCAATGGGACGTCCTGCTAGTATGTGCGGTTTGGTCGAAACGATTGCCATGTGAGAAACGAGCCACGAAGCCCGTGGTGGTGGGAGAATGGCCGCCCAAAACCCCAAACCATGTTTTGCCCACGGCCTGCAGCATTTTGGTATTCTAGCAATCGGCCTCCCCAATACAACCGAAACCTACTGCAGTTGTAGACGTTTTGGGCATGCAATCGTCTGCACATAATCTGGGGAAACTGCTGGGATTCATCTGCACCATGAATTCTTGACAAAACAGATTCAGAATCAGTGTAGAAGCTAAAGTGGTCTGGGAAACCTTGGCTTGTAATTCGGTGGTCTGGCAACACTCTGTCCAGCATCGTACCAACGAAGCCCCTCCCACGGGATTGACCCTATGACGGGGCTGGCGCCCGGTCAAGAACCGCTTTGACCTACTTCATGAGGTCAAGGGACCTACTTCAGCTCAGACTGGACCGGGTCGGAAGGGTCGGAGTCTCTCCACGGTCGGATTCGCCCCCAGGTCGGTGCTTCGGAGGTCGCCCACCTGGAGGTGTGCAGCCGGAGTCGTACCTCAGGCGGACGAGACGGACAGGGGAGGGCGGACACCAAGGAGGGCGGACACCCTTGAGATACATCTGCCTTCACCCCTAAAACCCTAAACCCTAAACCCTCATCAAAAGAATGTATATTGTCCAAGCTACCAGGGACTTCCATTTGTTGAAGGGGCTTGTGACTGGTTCGACCTGCTTCGACCTGCTTCGGCTCTGGGACGGACTCAGGCCCACACCGGAGCAGCACGCTCACCAAGGTCTGCTGCTGCCAGGGCCTTCTTTCAGCTGTCACACGGTGCGGATCACACAGTGGACCATCTCACAGTGGCGCTCAAACCCATGAAACTATAGGTGTTCACATGTGTTCACATACAACAAACTATGTCTTTGATGGTTTTGTGGGGCCCCTGGTGGATAGTTTCTTTCAGAACAGTGAAAACTTAAAGCTGTGACAATGCATGGCTGTGCCAGTGACTTGGGATACACTGCAAGCAGCATGCTTAAAGCATCCAATAGACTCTCATTCATATAAACTCTTCCAGTCTTTTTCTGGTCAAATGGCCTCATCAGTTTTTCATACATGGACTATTCCAGTTCTGGACTCTGATTCCAGTTTCATCCAGACCTCTTCCAGTCAAAAGCTCCAACCTCGTCAAATCGGCACGTTTTTTCGGCCGCCTTGAGTGTCTCTGAAAAGATGATAGAATATCAAAGACCAGAACACCCCAACTAAGGGGCTTCCACTGACAGCCCCTTAGAGGTTGAGGGGTGTCCATCAAGCACCCCGACAGTGGGTCCTGGTATAGTTATATAATTAGCAACATTCATTAATGTAATATGCACTCTCAAAATCTCTCAAAACTAGACGCTGACAATGTTTTTTCCTCTACCAAGCGGTTGATATCTAAAAGTCCATATTAGTCTTATGTTAGTACAAGAATCAATATGAGTCTAATATATGAGTCTGATTAGGCAGGTGACCCCCTATCATTAGTCAATATCTTATGTTAGTCCCCCTTAGTCTTATGAGTCTAATTCGCTGAAACCCCCTATATTAGGCCCGGTCCGACAGAGACCTCAGAGACTCGGTGAGGACGTCGGACTGTCCCCGGTCCGAAACGCCTCCAAGGAGGTGCGCAAGGACAGCTCCAAATCTGCCAGGAGCTCCACTTCATGAGGAAGACCTAGAGAGCAACAAGACAGAACTTGTTCGACCGTAGTATTAAGCGGACAAAGGATTACAGTTGAGATCTTGAGTCAACTCCGCTTCCGAAGGTGACTGTCATGTGTAAAGGGAAAGGTTAAGAGCACGTTGGTTTCGAGAATTTTTCATTTCCATGACCCTGTCGATATCCTTTCCAAGTGTAGGTATGCATCTACACGTTTGTGACAGCGAACAAAGCATTCCAAGCTGATTCTCTAGCTGTGTCGCCTCCCAAGAAGATTTCGCAAGGGTCAGGGCCCTCTCCATGCTGCATCAAAGTTCGCGACAGCCAGATCCGAGGATGATTCTCTAACTGTCTGACCACCCATTCCTGGTGTAGCTACCTGATCTGCTAGATCAAAAGGCAGCTAGACCCAGTGCTCTGCTGTTGTACGGCTGGTTCTCAGATCATAGAACTGTGTCGATGGTTCTGTGTCCTTCCCGTGTCCCGTGTCGCTGCGGGGCCGGAGTCCATCACTCGGAGGGAGTAGATGGCTGCGATGGTCGATGGCCGGCTGTGCATTCGATCGTGGTCCGGCCCAGTTGGGCTGCGGAGACAGCGAGTGGACGACCCGGGTCGAGGAGAGCAAGAGATCCAGTGGACCATGCCCTGGTCGGGCAAATCGTCAACCAGCAAGCAATATAAGTAAAACAATACACAATATAGCACACCCGAACCTTTTCTCAGGGGTGCGAGAAATGGAGATCCACCAAAGCCGTGGGCTGGGTAGTCAGACTTGGAGACTTCCCGATTCAGGAAGGTGCTTGGCGTCTATGTCCAAGGCGTCAAGGCACCATCAGGCACCATCACTTCCAACAAAAAACGTCTCCCAGCAACAGGGTCTTTTCATAAACCCTAGGGCTCCAGTCGTACCTTCGTTTCGAAGGTGGGACTGGGGTGGGTGCCAAGGGTCCAAACAGGAGGTACCTGGAGCCCTAGGGAAAGTCATGAGGCAACAAGAACAAAAGGTGTGCGGTGTGCCGTTCTTTGGTTGGCCTAGCTGGGTTGGTACGTCAATCAAGGGAGTCTGAACGACCCCCGGTGAGACAACACAATAGACATCAATAGACCGCCCGCAATAGGCAGGTTTCCCAGACATCGATGGGTGGATGTGTCTCCAAAAGGGAGACCTTCCCAGTTCGACCCTCTGAGTTTCTGGTTCGGAAAATACACCAACCCATAGGGATCGGGGCCTATACTCCCTATATGGGCATATATGTGGCACAGGCCAGATCGAATCAAGACCTCTCCCCCAGACCACAGTTCTGTTGGACCCGTGCTCCACAGAGAAAGACCCCCCCGCCCGGCTCACGTGGCCAAAACGCCCAGACCTGCGGTGGTGAGAGGAACCGGTCGAGGAACCGGGTGGAAAAAGCAACACAATGGTATCCCGGGCCCACCATTGACCATGTGACTCACGATTTCACACTACAAGACCGGGTCTCCATTCTGTTAAACCTTGGAATCCTACAAATATCTACACATATCAAACAATCTCAGGTGCATTGCATTGTATCTCTGCAAAACGGAAGGCCTGTGGTCTGATGCAAACAAAACGCACTCTCAGGCAAGCAATTGTTTGTCCCGTCCGCGAAAGCATCAAACATGGCATGGAACTGCTGGATCTTCTTTGTCTTTTCAAAAAGTACACGGACATCCCAACGAATTCACCCAGAACCATCGCAATGGCAATAAAAAAGTGACAGAAGTTGTTGGTGCGGAGTAGGATGGGCTCAAAACAAATGGCGCTGCCGCAAAAAGCTCTGCTTTTCAGAAACGCGGCTTGATCAAGCTGCAGCGTGAACAAGCATACAGCGCAACACACCACCGTTAACCACCCATGGTCCATTTCCACATTGGGAAAGGAGGATGTTGGTGTGTTGGCTCTTGAATTAGAAGCTGGCGCTGCCATGCTTCATGGTGGCTCGGCCACACAGTTTTGGCGCTGCCACAGTCGATGGTGCCACCATCTGCTTTGAGCGTTCTTTTCTCCGCTCACGTTGTCCCTTCCGTAGCTGCTTCCGGTGTTCCTCCGTTGCCTTCTCCTCCGCGGTCTCTTTCAAGCTGATGGTCTTTCTTGTGAGATATTCTTCCCACAACAGATTGCGCATGGCTTTGGTGAGGCCATCTGCATGCTGTCTGTGTGTGGGGACCCAGTACAGCTTGAACACCTCCTGTTCTAGCAGATCCTTGGCCACCAGAAGATCCAGCATAGTCTGGCGTTCTGAAGGAATCTGCCCTGTCGTGCACATGTGGTCGTACAGCGACTTTGCGTCCGTAACGACGCCGCCGCCTACCCTCAGGCGTGCCCGCCATTCTGACCCAACCTCAAAGACTCCATGCAGCATCATGTCGGCAATGAGGCGGACGTAGAGGTGTCTGTCCACCGCGAGGCTGAGTGAACAAGATTCCGCGGCCATCCACCCTGCTGCTTTTGTTTGTCGTATAGTCCACTGCTGCAGCGGGTTGAGGGCCCTTCGAGACTTCCTCGTTTGTCAGGAAGTGCACTGCCCCAAGTTGTGACTTGCCGTCCTTCTCCTTGCCGAGGGACGCGTCAAAGTAAGTCACCACAAAAAGCTTGCCATGTATCTTGGGGTATGGAAGCACAGCTCGACCTTGCTTTGCTTCCTCTTTGCACTCTTCATAAAGTTGCAATGCCGCCTTGTAGTCACCCATAGTGGCTCGTGTGGCATGTTGTGCCAACTTGCTGACTTTATACAGCACCTGAGGCATCGATTGCTGACCTGGCCATCGTAGCCTCATCACCAGCTGTCTGTATGCTGTCAGCTGCTGTGGATTCAACGGAGTGTCATTCTTGGCACTGGGCTTCGTGTCCGGCAATGCGATCTTGCTGATGTAGTTGGACATGTCGTCATAAAGCTCCCCATGCCGTTCCTTGAGATCCACGCCCAAAAAGGTCAAGGGAATGGACTTCCACTCCTTGATCGTAAACATGCCATTGATATCTTTCTTGAGCTTCAGGAAACGATTGTCCTGCTCTGAGCCGAATAGAAGGCCATCATCAACATGAAGATTGAGCAGTGCCCATGCTTGGGTGTCGTCAGAAGCCACGAAGCTGCTCTTGCTGATCGGCAGTTCTTTCAATGGTGTGGATGTCAACAATTTACTCGCCCTCAAGTACCAGAGTCGAGGGCTTTCAACAAGACCGTAGGCTGAGCGCAAGATCTGCATCAGCTCGCCACCACCCACGGCTGGCTCTGCATCCACTGCCGGCAATCCTTCCTCAGGAGCTCGCACATACACGTTGCGTTGCAGATTCTCTCCTGACAGGAAGGCTGTGGTCACGTCAAAGGAGTATCCCTTCCAACCATTGCGAACTGCAATGGCCTTGGAGATTCTTAGCGCTTGCAGCGTGGCCGTCGGGCTGTCACTCCTGAAGTGGCCGAGACCAGGATCACGGTGTCCGGGAACAACCAAACGTGACTTTGCAATCAGTGGTGCCAGCAGCTTAGTTTGCTTGTTGACTCGCACCATTCTCAGAGGTGCTCGAAAGATCTGATGACGAGGAATCTTGGCTTCCTCTGCTTTGGACAACCGCTTCACCACACGGTTGCGAATCCATTGTTGCCACTCCTTGGCATCTTTTCCTTCTCATCAAAGTATTTGGGATCCAATTCCTTGCCGTTTTGCTTGAGCTTCAACACCATGACCTCTGCCAGAAGATGGTCATGTAGATCTTCCGCCCAAAGATGCTCAAAGATGCGGCGTTCCTCTGGATCCAACTTAGCTTCGTAGAGTCCATCCGGCAACTGAATGTAAGTGGAGTGGTCTACCGTTGCTGGAGAGTCTTCCTTCAGGAAGAGGGTCATTCCTCTCCACGTGAATGGTGCCCTCCGTCTTGGATTCTTCAAAGCTTCTTCGGAATCCTCTTCCACCATGAACACATCGTCCGGTTCTTGCCCCATCAAAATTGTCACCCTGGCACGCTTGCGAGGTGGTTTCATGAATCTCTTGCGTGGATGCCGATGAAGTCGTGCCGCTGAGATCGGAAGACCTGTCAGCTGTCTCAGCATCTCCACCTCATATCGGGTGATCCATTCATTGGCAGGGCCTGGAGACACAGCCGATACCAGTACTTGCATGAAAAGTGCCGTACTTGGTCGGGCTTTCTTCAATGGGAGTTCCTGTGTCGTGGGTGCTGACATCTTCCGTTTGATGCTATAGGGGACATCATCCATCAAACGCTGTCTCCGTGCCTCCGTCAGCATCTGTGCCCACTCTTGAGGTTCTGGTGGCCTTGGTGGATAAGGTCTCACAGTTGGTGAACTGTCTTCTGGTGTGCTCAGACCATCAGACTCATCCTGAATAGGAACTCCATCTCCAGCTGTTGGGCCCTTGCTTGATGACGAGGGCGCTTCTGCTGCTTCGGAAGGCCCTGGCTCAGCCAGAGGTCGTCTTGGTGGCGCTGCCACTGATGCAGATGCATCTTCCAAGGCCAAACGACGCCTTGTAGCACGTTGTGCTGGCTCTGGTGGCGCCGCCACGATATCTGCGGGTGGAGGAGCTTGAGGATCCTGTGATGCTCGAGGATCTGACAGTGCTGGTTGCACTGGTGGATTCAGCTCCTTTCTCTTCCGCCGCTGAGGCATTTGCGCAGGTCGAGGTGGTTGACCCAATAGGCGTCTCACCGCCTTGGTGCCTCGAAGGATGTTCTTGGCTCTCAGCCTTTGCGGATCCTCCGGAGGTCGCGGCTCCCGCTTCTTCCTTGGCCGTGGAGGAGGAGGTTTTGCTCTGAGGTCCTGGTATACGTTTGATCTCGTAGGATCCCTGAGCAACTCTTGAATATCCAGGACGTCCTCCTTCACTGGTTCTGTAAGAGCAAGCTCCTCCGGCGTGGCTAGCCTCATATTCTCTTGGGCCAGTAAAAGAAGTCTGCCGCGCCAACTCACAAAGTATCTCTTTTGTTGCTCCGGGACAAGCACAGTGGCTGGGCCTCTCCATTGTCCTCTGCCACTTGTATAGCGCTTGAATTGTGGAGTCCAAAAGTAGATCTGGGCACCAGACATGAACGGACCGGCAGACGTCGGTGGTTTGCGCAGCAAAGTTCTGCGTAGCTTGTCCCGAACATCTTGTCGGATGAGCGCCACCCTAGCCGTTGTTCTCATCTTGTGTGCCCTTGCGACTTCACTGTCAGTTGACAGTCCTTGAATGAAGCTCATGCCAACATCTTCAGAGTTCAAGCTTGGCCAGCGATGTTCAACACCGAAAACACGCTGGTTGGGTGTGTAGCCATCCCTGGTGATCGTGGCGTTCTTGGCCATCACTGCACAAGCAAGTGCCCTCTTCATGTCCTCGTAGCCGGTGATGCCATGTTCATCCACGATAGCTTGAAACATCACACCCAATGTTGCTCCATGCCTCTCTCCTGCGCCAAGCTGCCATGCAGCGTGGGATCCCGTCACTCGGGATGGGATAGCGAGGTCCTCCAGGAGAGCATGGAAAGACTGTTCGAACTCTCCTCCCTGATCATGAGTGATCAGAGACGGGCATCCATACAAAGCCACCCAGTGTCTCAAGAATCTATTTGCCACGTAATCAGAACGACGGTTCTTGAGCATCACTGCATCGTGCTTTATGGTCCCCAGGTCCAAAATGCTCAGACACACGTACTTCTTCTGCCGAACATCGTAGAGATACTTGAGGTCAATGTGCAAATGAACATTGAATCCAAAAGGTCGCGTAGTGGCTGTAGCTGGCTTTGGATGTCTTGGGGGTTTTCGAGCAGCACAAATTGAGCAGGGAAAGCGACTTGCATAGCGCAAAGCATCTTGGCTTGCACCTCCAAGCTTCAACATTCGGACCAGAGAGGTCCGAGTAGGATGGCCCAATTGCCGATGAGCGAACTCCACTGTCTTGCGGGTTTCCGAGCTCACCGGATGACGTTCATCGTCTTCGGGACCTTGTGGTTCCTGGCCATCGAAACGCAAGCTGTCATCCAGCTGAGCCTCTTGCTGGCTCTTCTGTTCTTCCAGGAAGTCTTCACCTGTCATAAGGTCAGGGACCGTGTCATCGATCTCATAGTCCTCCGTATAGGCCTCGTGAGCTTTGGCCATGAGATATGTCTCTGCTCCCTTGAGCATGGCAGTACACAGCTCCTTAGGGTAGCCACCGGCATACTCAGACAGCGATGCCCAAGTGCCTTGTTCTGTCTGGTAGCCGCCCTCAATGACACGGTGTTCGTGATCTCCCGGACATAGTTTCCCCTTTAGCTCTTCAAGCGCCTTGCTTTCCCCAGCAAGGATGGTGCGTTTCCTCATTGGCATGAAGTTGGTCGGGTGCTTCAAGCCAACTTGACATTGGTCAAATCGGACCTGTTCCAGTCCGTCAAAGGCTTCACTGATCTCTGGCGTAGACCAGGCTTTCGAACCTGCCGGGTTTTCACCAAAGACCAGAGCTCCACGGTGGCGCTGCCACAAGGCTGCTCGCCGGGTGAAGGACAGTACTGTCCGACGAGCTTGGAGCCTCTTCCTCGTCAATGTCAGCTTCTGAGCCTCTGTTCGAACACTGATGTTCTGAAGTGGGCTCCATGGGCCACAGGGCCAAGCGATCATCAGCAAGTCTGGCTCGACTTCTTGGATGTAGCGCAGTGCCTTGTCTTGGCCTGCCATAGTGCTGACATCCCAACCTGACTCGAGTGAGATCGGTTCCCAGGCCTCCCAGCATCCGCGTTCCGTCGCGGTCATAGACAACATGCAGGACCAAGTGAAGAGCTCCAAGATCCTCCAGCGTGAGCGTGGGGTCGCCTTGGGTGTCCTGGTCATCGTAGCCGAACGGCTGGAGACTTCCAATGCCGCGGCATCTGCAATCTGCTTGGCAGCGTTCAGCAAACGGCAACGCTGACATTTGGTCAAGATCTCACCTCCTTCTTCTGTGATGCCTGATGTCAAGGCATCCTCATAGTCACCAGAGTCATCGGGGCCACCATCTGCATCGTCAGACTCAGAATCGGAAGTGTCCACCTCCGTGTTCGGGCCATCCTCATGCGAAGACTCTGATTGCCCAGATGAGAAGGAGCCGTGGCTATCCGAGCCAGAATCATGCTCCTTGGGCTCCATGGTCCTGAGCGGGACCTTGTGCAGGACTTGGTCCAAGCCTGAGATGGCTTCATCTTCCATATGGCTCTGCCACAATGCCAAGTCCTCCGTCTCGGATTCTGGCTCTGCCAGGGAGTAGAAAGAGTCATCCGACTCCTCTGATGAGCTCTGCTCATCCTGCGTGGTAGGCGACACTTCCGCAACTTGTTGAGCTCGGGCGTGTCCCAATCCTTGGTGCTGCCATCTCCCAGCACATCGAGCACCGGGTGTCTTGTCGGTGACAGCTCAGTCGGGATCTGACGTCCATCGATGGTTGTGGTGCCAGTACCGAAGTCCATGGTCACCTTCCATCTTGCAAGCTCTGAGGGCCCCACCAGTGCAGGGCAGTGAGAGATGCGAGGATCGTCCTTTGTATCCTCCACCACAGCTACTCGCAGCCATGTGCGAATGCCGCTCTTGCCTAGGACGACGGGGTAGAGACCCGCCGAGGTTGAGAGCACTGGTGCACCGGCGCCGAACCTGAACGTTTCTTCATGGTCCAACACCTCATAGGGAAGGTGCTTCTTCTCCAGCGCTTGCCGCATCTTCTGATGCCATCGTGCTCCTGCCACAGCCGTCCTGCATCCGCTGTCAAGGATGACTTTATTGGCAGCATGCTCCAGCATCCAGACTTCCATGGGGTCATCCAGCTCGTTGTCGGCTGTGAGTGCCCCATGATCCATGCTGTAGTAGAGCACTTTCTTCAGAAGGCACTCGCGACACGAGGCCCAGTGGGCTGCTCCATTCGCACCCCATCGCAACTTCTCCCATGGGTGCTTGCAGCGATCTTGCTCTGGCGTCGGCAATTCTGAAGCCTCTGAAGGTTTCACACGGCCCTTGCGATCGAAAGCGCCCTCATAGAGAGCTCGCCTGAACTCCTTGAGGCGCTTCTTCCTTACCGGCTCCGGCAAAGTGCTCACTGCTGCTGGTTCTGGGGCCGGAGTCGTGGATGAGCTTGCCGCCGTGTAGCCTTCTTTCTTCTTGTCAGGACGCGTCACCTGCTCCGGCGTCCCTTTCTTGAACAGCTGCCGAGACGCCTCTTCGTCCCGTTCCTCCTTGAGCTTCTTGTAGAGCTTCTTCTTCTCCTCGCGGGACATGTAGGGTAAGATCTCGAGCATATCCGCTGCAGGGAGATCAGTCTCCATGGGCCGAGCTTTGCTCTTGGCTTTGAGCTCCTTTTCATGCTCCTTCACCTTTTCTCTCTTCTTCTGTAGCTTCTTCTTGAGTCGGTGATCTCCTTCATCCAAATCACCGTCCAGCGCATCCAACACGGTGCGCAAGGCTGCCTTGTACTTGGAGATCTTCTTCTTGGCCTCTTCTGGCGTCTTTCCAGCGCTGAAGGCCAACGGCTCTTCCTCTGAACTGCTGTCACTGGATGACACCGAGGAGTTGGAATCCGAACTGTAGGCCTTGATGCGCTCCCAGCCTTCCATGAAGGTCCAATTCACCTTGTGAACTTGCAAGCCCTTGGTGCTCGTGGTATGTGAGCCTTGCTGTTCTTCCTTGACCTGAGTGCTTCCTCGGGCTTGTGGCGAAGAGTCCGTGGTGAAGTGAACTCCTGCTGAACTCTTTGGAGTCTCTTCTCTTGGTGGATCGGTGCCATTCTTCACATTTGGGCACTCGGGGTCACCGTGCCAGTGACCAAGCTGCTTACAGGAGGCGCACCTTGACTTTGCCTTCCTCTGGTCCTTGGTGCGGTACTCCGTAAAGCGTCCACCTTTCTTCCCTTTTCCTCTTGACTTGCCATCGCTGTAGCCTTTTTGGCCTCTGCTGACTTTTGCTTCGCCCTCCAGCCTGCTGCATAGGCTTCTCGAAGCTCTTGATCATCCTCACACTCTCCTTCTTCATCCCACTAGCCCCAGTCATAGCCCTGGGAGTAGCCCTGGTAGTAGGCTTCCTGCTCCAAGTCCTCATCATCGGCTTCATCCCAGTCGTCATCTTCATACATGGCGTCCTCGCCATCTTCGTCCTCTTCAGCTGGGATCTCATCGTCGTCAGCATCCCAATCTGGCTCCTCTTTGACTTCTGCCAGATGGGCTCTAGATGACTTGTGCGAGTGGTACCTTGATGATCTTGAGGTCGAGGCATGCTTCCACTTGCGAGGCTGTCGATCGTGTGCCTTGTACTTGCCCTCTTCCATATGGATGTTGGCACACCGGAACCTCAACACTTTCTCGATGGCCGTGCTGCTGTATTTGCCGCCGGCGCTGTAGAAGATGTCCATGCGCTCTTTCTTTGTCAACGAAGCTCGGCTGAGCATGCGTTGGGCGAAAGACTTGTCAGAGAGCGTGGTTCCTGTGTCTTCAGCCAGGTATTCAGATCTCAACCTTTTGAGAGTGCTGATGTAGGAGGCGATTGCTTAAGGGGTTCGACGATAGGTCAAATAAGCCTCTTGCTTTTCTTCGAATCGTTCATCAGACCTTGCCCCATACGACTCCTCCAGCAATCTGAGCACTCTGTTGCAGGCTCTCTCATCTCCTCGATTTGGAGTTGGTTCAAGATTTGCCGTGGCTCACCCTGGCAACTGAGATAGATGAGCATGGAGAGTTCAGCATCGTCCAACCTGTATAGTGCTCTCTGAGCCTCAATCGTTCGCTTCCACTCTTTGTAGTGGGTTCTTGAGCCTTTGAACATCTCGAGGCGAACTTGGCTCAGGGACGGTTTGGAACGATCCTGCTGCTTGCGGGCCTGCTGAGAAAGCATGGCGCGTAGCTCACTTGTGCCTGCCGTAGAGGCCGCCGAACTCGTGCGATTCGAGCTGGCCGGAGATGAAGTCCTGTTGGACGAGGCTCTGCCTGAGGCTCTGCCTGAAGGAGGATCCGAAGGTGGCGGATCAGGCGGACGCTGCCGCGGATCTCGGGGATTCCGCCTGGGCTGTCGTGGCGGTTCCACTGGTGGATCGACCTCGAAGTTCTCCTCCTCCTCGCTCTCTTCCCCCTCCTCATAGGTGTAGTCCGAGTACTCTTCGTACTCATCTTCATCTTCATCTGGAGGATCGGGGCCGGGAGGAGCCGGCTTGGACTTCTTTGCCGCTGGCTTCGAAGGCTCGTCCTTTCCAACGCCACTTGGTCGCGCCTCTTCATCCTCATCCTTCTTCTCCTTCTTGTCTTTCTTCTCTTTCTTGTCGCCACGGGCTGGCGAGCTCTTCGTCCTTGCTTCCTTCTTCTCCTTTGCCTCTTTCTTCACCTTCTCTGCTGACCGACTCGTCTCCTTCTTCTCTTTCTTATCCTTCTTGCGGTCAGCTGACTTGTCACCTTTGGCTTCCTTCTTCTCCTTGGACTTCTCTGGATGCTCCTTCTTCGTCTTGTCCTTCTTCTCGATCTTGGGGTGTTCCAAGGTCGAAGCCGGAGGTGATGCCTGAGGTGCTGAGGGCATAGCTGGCGGTGTCTGCTCATGGCCTTGTCGAGGCAGATACCATGAGCCATCCATGGATGCCGTTGGTTCGTAGGAAAGCCATTGGGCACCCGTCCAAAACATCCAATGGCCAGTGGATGGAGACCTGTACCAACCAGGGAACTGTTGTGACCATCCAGCTCGGAAGGTGTTCGTCGGGCCATCTGTATCCCCTTGGTCAGGGGTCGCATCCGTGGCATAGGTCGTATGACCTTTCCCAACACGCATCCCTTTCTTGCCACCGCCTTTGGAGCCTTTGCTCTTCCCTTTGTCTTGTGGTGCTCGAGCTCGTGGGTTGTCACGTCCACGGCCTTGTCCTCGACCACGATGCCGAGAACGACCTCGGTCTTGCTCCTCCTCCGTGGCCCTGCCACGCTCCCTGGCTCGGCCAGGGGTGGAGGCGCTGCCTCTCACTTCCGCCTCCGGCGGTGGGGTGGCTCTGCCACCAGGGGACTCCGCCCCTTCCCATGTGGGAACCGGGATGGTCTCGGCCGGCGTGTCGACCATCCCGTCCCAGGCCCGGTGCCAGGGCCGCCCTCGCTGTTCGAGGGCTCCGCTACCAATGCGGAGTAGGATGGGCTCAAAACAAATGGCGCCGCCGCAAAAAGCTCTGCTTTTCAGAAACGCGGCTTGATCAAGCTGCAGCGTGAACAAGCATACAGCGCAACACACCACCGTTAACCACCCATGGTCCATTTCCACAGTTGGAACTTGGAAGCGGAAAAAGCAAAACATGTTGGGTCGATTCCTCGTGGCGGGCATCGCACCGCCCGGTGTGGCACATGGTCGGTGGCTTGCTTTGGATGTGTGGACCCAGTTTCTGCCGGGAGAACATGTCCCGTCAGGGCCGAGAGGGTCGAGTTTCAGATAGGCCTTCCGTTCAACCACCTAAGAAGGGTTGACCTGCTTTTTGTAGTCTCAGTCTGCCTTCGTACAAGAATGGTTGCTTGGTTATAGGCATGAAATCAACGGTGGTTGAAATCACAGGGATTTCTATAGGGAAAACCCCCAAACCAACATTTCAACCTATTGGGCCCGATCTCTACTCCATTCCCCGCGCGAAGGTACCGTCTCACAGGCCTCCCAAGCCACCAGTGATCAATGCCATGTCGCCTTCTGGAAGAAGCACTCAAGCCAGGCTCAAGCAAGTCGATGCAAACATAAGGGGCGTTGTTGATGCTCTGTACGCCCTTTGTTTCTGAAATATCCGGTGTTTCTTTCTGATGTCTTTGAACAACATACTGTTTTTTGTCCAAAGGTCCATCCTTTTCAGCTGTGCGGCACAGGTTTGAAAGGTGCACGGCGAACACAGCGACTTTTCGTCGACATGGTCCGTTCTCAATGGACAAACACCTACAAACACCCTCCAGGAACAACGAATCCTGCATGATCCCAGTGATCAAGCAACAAATATACATTATATATAGAAGATTGCCTGCAATCGACACTGTGAGATCTGTGCATGGTCAGTAGGGCATCGAAATGCATCCAAAAATACATCTCACCCAGACACATCTGCAAACAGACCGTGTTCTTGCGGTGTTTTGTCATTGTTTAGTCTTTGTAGTTGCTCGAACCGTTCCATGCTGATCCAATGTCGTCTTACCAGCACAAAGTTTACTCTAACGTCATCGAAAGCCGCTACCCCATGCGTTCTATATATATATAGTATTATATAGTGCATCTCATGCAGGATTCGTGCTGCCGTTCATCAACATATCTTCAACAGTATTCAATCAACTCTGAGAACGAAAAAACATCCAGAAGTCCAGAAGGGAAACTTTGTATGCATGCACATGGAATTTTTGTTTTGCGAATCCTGCAGTGGTTCGAGGTTGCGATCCTAAGCTTCCGTCCTGGAGTCATGGACCCTCCAGAGCTCAACCTGCTCACGTGAGCAGGTCATTGAGTCGTCGGCCAGTCAACCCTCAGGACTCGGTGACTAGGCAGCTTCTCCCGCACGTACCGATACGTACCGCCCTATCTTGCCACTTCGGGAGCTCACAAGCTGCCAAGTCTTCCACTAAACCATCCCTCTGAGTGTCCTTCGGCCCAAGCAGTGAACAATGTCTTTTGAGGCGCAGCGCTTGGGTGTTTGCAGCGAAGGCAGCGCTTGGGCGCTTGGGTGGGCGTGTGCCAGGCGGCCTGTCCGTCTGTCCGTGGGGCCAGCGAATAGCATGAAGAACTTCTCATGCGCTGCATGAAGAACTGGTGCTCTCATCATTCTTATCCATACACCTCCCGGATTTGCATCTTTGGGGGGAGTCCTATCCTCAGCCGTACTCAAACTGTATCGAGCCGGAGCGATCTGCACAAAAAGGCACAAGAGACAAAAGCGATACGATACAGTATTGTTCCGAAACGGATACTAGGCAAGGGAAAAAGCTTCATGGTTCATACCTGGGTTTGCACCGAACTATCTAAACTCCCTGAAATCATCATGGAAGTGGATGCTTTTTTTAAAGGTGCGCCGACCAAGTGGGCGACATGGTGGGCTGTCGCCCCCCCCCGAGTCCACTCGACACGGTCAGATGCCAGAGGCTGGCTTTCTCTGCCGATGGCAGCGGAAAGCCTCCATGTCCAGGGTCAAAACCATGTCGGGTGCCCTTCGTCACATGGAAAAGCGGCTGAGATTGAAACAGATCGAAAGGTTTGGCGATGCAGAAGTGGAGGTCCTATAGGTCCTTTGTATAGTGTTGGGTAGAACAATGTAGAACGATTAGAACGACCCTGAACTGCTCCTTTTGTCGCAGTGTCCCATCATGGATCCCTGAGAACCCGTGGCTTCGATCATGTTCCGAAGACCCACCCCGACCGTGGGTTTTGGGGGTCCATCTGATCATCTGGGAGTAAGAATCCTTGGCCCCGCAGGGGTCGGGCCCCACGAGTGGAGAGCCCGGAGTCATAGAGAATGTCGAAACCAGGACCCTTCTTTTTGATCTGTGGACTCCTGAGCCATTTTGTGTTCCAACTACCTGGATCCTGAGCCATACAGTTCTCGATTCTGGGACACCCCAACTGGTGCTTCCGCGATAGACCGGACGAGTGGACGGAGATGGGCAACTTGCCTTTTGCCCACATACAGAGATTTCAACCTCCAATCATTGGCAACATCAATAATCCACAGCTACTCTTCAGTCCCTTCGAGGCTTCTGTTCGGGAAAGCCGCTCCCCCGTTGGCTTCATTTTCCCACCTCCATCGAAGGATCCGGAACTGTTTGGTCCTAAAAGACACCAGCAGCTCGCCCAACAGCTCATCCAACAGCTGGTGCGTCCGCATCTCTCCACGACTCGCCCCGGGTGCGTTCGCCGGTTCACCCGACAGCCTCAGCGGCTTCGGCAATCGTCACCTCAGCGGGGAACCCGAACGCGGAGGAGGTGTGGCGGGACTGGGGATGTGTGCCCAACATGGCCCGGAAAGGGAAGGCTTGACCAATTCCGGTGCGTTTCCCGGTGGATATTCTCGGTCGTTGGTGTACGATGTGTATGTCTTCTTCTTGGATGCGCGTGGGGGTTTTATATAGAGCAACCCATTGGAGATCTATTTTTGAGACTGACAGGACAAACACATACATATTCTGGGCGGTGGGTGGTCTAAAGTAGAGGTCACAAAAACGGTCGATGTATCAGGACCCACTGTCGGGGTGCTTGATGGACACCCCTTCTATCACCTCTTTTCGGGGGCTATCAATGGAAGCCCCGAATAGTTACGGTGTTCTGGTGATATTCGATCGTCTTTTCAGAGACACTCAAGGCGGCCGAAGAAAAAAAGAAACGTGCCCAACCCCCATCCCGGACCGAGAGAGTGGAGGATCATAGCTGTGGAACTCTTCGACCCGAAGTCCAAGGGTCGCTGGGCGACCAGTGTCCTTTTGGAAGAGGCTCTCTGCCCCTGGCCCTGGCGGGGTAGACTGGACTTGGTTCCCGAAACTTCCAAGGGGTCGTTGCCTGGGAGGTCTCACCTATTTATTTGCTATACGGCCTCCAAAGCCCTTTTTGTCGCCCAGCAACACTCGCAGTCATCGCCACAGCAGTCGGATGCCGCTGCCTGTGGAGTGTTGTTGAGGATGGTCCATTTTCACCCGACACGAGGCTTCAACGATGTGACGGACGAATGCCTCGAATCGAAACATCCATACGCCCAATCCACGAGGTTCATCCGCACGTTCTACCCATCCGTACGTGTTAGTTGCGTCGTTCTCTAATCTGTGCCAGGCGCATTCCAGGCGCATCACCTTCGACCCTCACCGGGAGCTGATCGGTTGATTGACGTGACGTGTCCATTCCCAGAAAGTGGCATCGATCGGCTCGAGGTGTGACTTCTGGAAGCCCAAACAGAGAATGGGCGAGAACATGGTGAGAATGATGAGAAGCAAAAAGAAGATGACACCTATCTATCTATCTATTTATCAATTTATTTAATTATCTATCTATACGTGTATATAAAGTTGTTTCAATATTTCTTGAGCGGCACCCATCATTCTGCCCTGATGCACCTGGCGGCTATCTGGCTCGCCATCTGCGTGCGGAGTCCAAGACGACGCAGGACCATTGGGTTTCACAACCGTCGGCCCCCTCATGTACGTGTTCAGTCTCGCTCTCAAAAGGCAAACTTGTTGACTTCATGAGTAAACATAATGTTTTATATACATACGTATATATATATATATATATGCCGTATACCGTTGATGTCATGATGACTATTATAGAAAGACAACGTACCTTGCATTGACGGACTCATGTGTCTCATGTGGGCATCACAAACCTCGGTGAGGTCGAGTTACTTCCAGCTATCCCAACCAGGCTTGTCCAACAATAGGGTAAGCTGATGTGAGTTGCCAGCAGTGGAAACCACTATGACTATAACTACCTCAATTCGTGCCGGGTGGTGGGGAGGAAAAAAAAATGTCACACTTCTTTTGTGCGCGTGACTTCCAAACGATCACTCCGAAGTCATCGAACTCCGCATAAACTCCCAATCCCAAGGACTGGACTCGGATATTCCTCGTTGGAATCAAGGAATCGAGGGAACATGAGACTTTGGATCGTGCGAAGCTCAGTGATCTCGAAGGACCTTTGAAAGATGTTGGTATACATGTTGCGCCCCATGATCAGGAAAAGGTCCTCCCAAGGTGCGTTGTAAGCGCTATGCATCGCTACGCTTACTTTGGGAGTGTCCGTGCATTGAGTGTCTGAATTAGGAAAAGTGAATGAGTTCTTGGGCTGCTAGGCAGGTACGGTACCTTGATAAAGGAAAAAGTGGGTCTGTTGATGAAATATGTCCTGAGCGGCTCACGAACACAGAGAGGCGGAGAGAGAGCCCGCTCTTTGATTGAAGAAACTGTCATCATCTCTGTCTTGAATCAGATCAGGTAATTAATGTAGCTGCCTAAACAGTATTATCATCCTGACAGAAGCAAATGATGCTATACCCCTCGAATCCCCTCGATATACCTGTCCCCACACTCAGCAGATCTTGGCACAGCTCCTTCCTGGTCCAGCTATGTTTTACCCAGCGCATCCAAGTTACCAATATATAAGGAACCAGGGATTCTAAGTCTATGGGTTTAGTCTTTGGAACCACTGGTTACCAGCCAACTATAGTGGTTTGCCTGGGTGCCCTGGGTTACGCATCGCAACAGATCAACGAAAGGAGCCCATCTGGTCCACCCTCAAGCCCCACGAAACATATCAGTAGTGGTCACCACCGGAAAAAAAACACCACTCTCTCCAGAGCCGCCGAACGTGACTGTCACCCACTGCACTCTTGGGAACCATGGTTGTAAAAAAAAGAAACAACAACAACAACAAGGTACAAACAAAAACTGCAGCCCCGTTACAAGATATCTTGTTCCTTTGTCTCTACAAGGGGGTGGAAACAAAATCTGCAACCCCGTCGTTGTTATTTTGCCCCCCCCCCGAAAACAACCAGCCAACATGTACTTTTACCAGTAGTGGTAGTGCTTGTACTAGTGGTTCTAGTACTAGTAGTAGTCGTTGTTGTAGTGGTCGTAGTCGTAGTCGTAGTCGTAGTTGTAGTCGTAGTCGTAGTCGTAGTCGTAGTAGTAGTAGTCGTAGTAGTAGTAGTAGTAGTGGTAGTAGTGGTGGTAGTAGTAGTAGTGGTAGTAGTAGTAGTAGTAGTGCTAGTGGTAGTGGTAGTAGCAGTAGTAGTAGTGGTGGTGGTGGTGGTCCGGTCAGCTAAGCCTCTGTAAAACTTCTACTTAGAACCTCTACCACATCCTAGAGACAAAAACTGCAGCCCCGCTGTTGTTTTTTTGAACCCCGCCTCAGAAGATGTTGTTGCCTCTACCCCCCCTAGAAACAAAATCTGCAGCCCCGTTGTTGTTTTTTTACCTCCCCTCCAGAACAACATCCCAAAAAACATCAAAAAAACAAGAAACAGACCAACCAAGACTTGAGTACCACAACGACAAGAAGTCCAGCTACTAACATCTCTCCAAACCTTCAACCCTATCCCTAACAGTGTCCCTTTGAAATCCCTAACTTGCAACATGTGACAACTATGTTGGGCAGCTGTGTTTGTCTCTACCAACAACAACAACAACAACAACAACAACAACAACAACCAGAACCAGACTGCAAGCTCTTCTGGAACAGGTCTCCCTCTTTGGACATCTATGTTGCACCCTCTGAACCGCACTGGCCGCGACCGCGCGCTCCGTGGCCACCTCTTTGGGCAAAGGTCCCTTCGACCGCTGCAGCCAGCGAGGCCTGGCCGACGGTTTTTCCAACGTGTCGTCGGTGGCGCCGATGTAGAGACCCAGTGATGCGACGCAAAAGGTGTGAGTAAAATAACTGTTTATAAATCTGTTTGAGCAACGTCCGTCCAAATGTGATTGCTGAGTGTTCTTTACTATAATGGCTCATGGACGATATATGGCTGCGGCTCATGGCACCAGGATAAGTACGCATATGGACACCGACCGGTCGACGGCGTCGGTCCTTCATGGAGGACTGGTGCTTCATGGCACCAGGCCTTTCTGTTTTTCACCCATCCCCAGTCCGAAAACCTGCAAAGGTGCGTGACCCAGCGATTTCGCTGTGCTCAGCGATTTCGCTGTCTTCCCCCTTTCAACAAAAGGACTCGTGGCGCCCCAGAATCGATATAGCTCACTGAGACCCTCGTTGGGTGTCACCGCCGAACGCACCAAACAAACCGTGTGGACGGATCCGATCACCGTCACGGACGTAACCCGCCTCCACGTCTTCGGGCTCCAGGAAGTGCTTGGCCCAAAACTGCCCGTTGAGGTGGAAGACCGGAATGTCACACCAATACCTGGCAGCTTCACGACTTCGGGCGTTCCGATGCGGTCTCTGCGCAGAGCGCTCTGCGCAAGTTCCACCGCGGGTCGGGGTCTCGGGTCCTCGGGGTCGATCTCGGTGCCCGGAAGTCCAGCGCGGTGCGACTGGTGCGACTGGTGCCATTGGTTGGGGAGGCGGCGGCTGGGTGCTTGATTGCAAGGGTACAGATTGTGGGGGGCCTGCAGGTGTTGGATGGTTTTGGATGGTTTGGCAGGGCGACGTTGCTAGTATACCAAAAGAATCAAGAGAAGAACGTAAGCTAGCAGCAAAGGCGGGGGACAGGGATGTCTTTCTGTTGGGTTCAGGGATGATTGAGGCCGTATGTTGCGGAGGTTAAGGACTTTTGAGGGTCCTAGGTAGGAGAAAGATGGAGAAATGTTTCACATCAAAGGGCATCAAAGGACGCGACTCGAACGGAACAAAGGGCATCGCTTTGTCGAACGGAGCGATCGGACGCGACGAACGGAGCCAGGGTCGGACTCGTAGCGTCCGGACTCGCTCCGTTCGCAAGGCCAGCCGCGGAGGTGTTTTGCGGATGCGCCGGGGTTCATGGTAAGTGGTAGAGTGGGACTGGCTCTGTAAGTCACGATGCTCTGTAAGTGAGTGCCAAAGTCGCTCCAGTGGGACCCGGGTTTTAGCGGCCTTAAACGATGAAGTCACATTACAATACATTACAGCACTCATTTACAGTGCACTCGGTAGACCTCAACTTCGAGTTGTTGGTGGCCTCAAGTGTCCTTCGTCTTCAGCCTTCTCCGCTCCCTTTTGGCGCTATCTGGTGAAACTCCCCATCCTGGAAGGACCGGCATCAGCTTCGCTGATCCGCGGCGCACTGAAGGCACTCATGCCCCGACCCCAAAAAAGGCAAAAATACATCGAACGAACGCGTGACCCTGCCGATGAAGCCCCAAGGCGGCCGTGTTCAGCCGAAAACGCCGCGACTCTTCGAACGGAAGGCTCCACCCGGTCGCTTCGGTCATCCGTCACCCTCACGGTGGGTGGCTCGTGGCTCTCGCTCACCGACTGATGCGCGACTGCACGGTGGCGCGCTTCGAGCGCGGCGCCGTGTCCTGGATCAGCTCGCTGGCGCGGTCCGTACCGCCAGAGTCACGGATCTCCTCGGCCAACAACTGGGCATTGAGGCGGAAGCTGCGACGGGTGCCGGTGCCCAGGAGCTGCTCGAGCGACCACCAGAGCTGAGCCTGCAGCGGGGACCGAAGCAGCATGAGCGGAAAGAGGGTGTTGTTGGGAGATCTTGAAACGGCACCCACGATTCTTGGCCGGAGCCATTGTTTGACAAGGCGGAAACCGGCAAATTTTGTGGTAGCAAGGTGAGAACAAAAGAGAAACATAAAGAGACGGTTTTGAGGCGTCCAGACGGTGTCTTTAGGCTTAGCGGCGTCTTTCCCCGTCGGATTTTGAGCACATTTCAAACCCCGTTGATGACGGTGTCTTTTCACAAGCAAAAACACCGTTGAAAAAGGAAGAACACCGTAACACTTGTTTCTTTGCATACGTTTTGAAAAAGGTGACAAGGGCCATGCGGCCGTATGCGGCCATGCCTTGATTTACTTAGTTTCAGGGACTCTGCGAAAAGAGGAACTGAACTTGGAACCTGGAGGGTGCCGGGGGTGATGTAGGTGGTACCATGTGATTATGTATTCTTTCCAGGGCAGTCTTCGCGGTTCGTTTTTCTTTTTGCCAGGGTCTTTAGCGAGCTTGGAGACACAGCCATTAAGGTTAGATACCAGCACCTTCAAAGGGGTCACCAATGGAAGCCCCTACACTACTAAGGGACCTCCATTGGACACCCCTTGAAGGTCCAGGTAGACTCCTTTTTGTCAGACATCAACCGCGCAGAAGTGAGTTCGTGCCTGTGCTGCCATGGCCGTGAAGGACAGCCATGGCAGCCAACCCCCCGGAGACCGTCGTTTTGGCCTCGTAGGCCACCAGATCTCCAGTGAAGATCACCTTTTCACCCACCCCCAGGTGCTGCACGCGCGAGGCATTCAAGAGTTCTTCCGCATGATCAGGTGAACTTGGACAAATGATCAATGGGCTCCCCACTGACAAGCTTTCCATGAAATCCGTCTGGCTTCCATGAGTGATGAAGAGCGTGGGTTCCGCCAACTTCAACAACTCCACAGAAGGCACCTCTGTAGTGCGGCAATTCTCGGGCCAGGACGCCTCTTTGTCGTCGAAGTCGAGCTGGGACGCGATGGAGAAGATCACCAAGGGATCTGCAACGAGGGAGCTCCCAGGTCCGCAGGCTTTGCAAATGGTCCGACAAAGCACCTCGCCCAGCTCAGAACTTGGAGTTGGATGCATCAGGGAGACCAAAATGATGTCTTTCTTGTTCCGCATGGCCTGTGAAATGTCGTGCGCTAGATCTTGGTCTATACAGAATGACTGTTTGCGATCGACCTTCATCAAAGGCCCCACGAATTCGAACTTTTTGCCCTGCGCAAAGAAGACACACGCATCCTTCTCGGTCAGCGGATCTGCTAAGGATTGCAGGCTTGTGACCAGATTCAAATGCGTGTAATTCTCGTGCACCAGGGGTTCAGAGCTGTTCCTGGGACCACGGGGACCGTTCGAACAGCGTTTCAGAACATGTGGGCAGCCCCAAATAGCATACCAAAATTAACCAAAAGAGTGAGCCCAACTCAACTCGGCTTCAAAGAAAGGTTAGGCTTCTGCAAGAGCCTGCGGACTTGTTCGATCGCCTTGGCATTGGGCAGATTCGCCCGAATCTTCTCAATGAGGCCTCACCAGGTCACCCCGAAAGCGCGATTCACACCGTGGGGACGGGCGAGCGCCCGTCCATCGGTGTCGGGGTGCTTCGAGTGGTAGGTCGTTTCGCGATTTGCCTATTGAGGTCAGGGTGACCTTCTGGGCTTCGCTTTGGCGAATCAGAGTGGGAGAGGTTATATAAATCAGGTTAAATCCATTGTACTGGCCATGCTATTCATGGTTTAGTCATAATGTTGAATTAAAAAAAACAACATGTATATCACTAATATATAGCATTTATATTATATATATTATTATATATATTACAATACTATTGTATTGTATCTTGTACTATATTAAGTAACTATCTATATATAAATATATCTGGTGTATATATACATATATATTGCATAATATAACTTAACAGGATGCTGTAATGAGGAGCAAATGTCCAGTTCATGCACTTACTTCAGCCTCATGATTGAAGGAAAACCAGAAGCAATGATGCTTCTGGGTCGTTACACCAAAAAAAGGAACCACAAGGGTCGTGAGCATTGCATCGAAAACCCCGAGGCACTCGTTGGCGGTGTCTTTTTTTAATCTTAGAATATGATATTATATTATGCTATGGTTATATTTGGTTATATGATTTTATATGCTATAGTTATATTATTTGCAGCACTATAGTTATATTGCGTTATATGATGCTATATTATATGTGTATATACGAGAACCCTCCAACAGATCTTGGAGGGTGCTGGCAATAAATACGTGTTAATCATGCAATATGATATTATGCCTACTGTTGATTGCACCGTCGGTTCACTCAGCACCCTCCCCCCGGTGCGGTGGCCTGCGGGCGTCTCGTTGTTTTTGGCCAGCTCAGCGTTCAAGAAGCCCGGCCCGGGTCGAGTCAGCACGGACACGTCCACGATCTTCAGGCACGTGGCCGCGAAATGGGCGTAGCCACACAGGATTGGACAGTAGACGACCACCTGGCGGCTGCACGGTGTGGGAACGACACGGTGGTGGACCCCTGAACGACACGGTGTTCACGGTGAACGACAAGCGTGGGAGTTGGCACGTGGCGGGAGTGGCAATGGGAGTGGCAATGGGGGTTCGTTCGTGTTTGGCTTCATGAACCAGGGCCACAACTGGCCATGTCCTGAAGGACACCAGCCTTACGTGGGCCATTGGATGTGAAGCATGGGAGATCTGCTGAGCTCTAGTCACTCAGCCCTGAAACATTTTACACCAAACCACGAGGGTCGAAGCTTCAATAAGGCCTCGAAGCTTCGCGGTGGTGGAGGGTGTCAGTAGCACCACAGGGGAGGGGATCTTGCGGGCCCGCCCGATGCAGCGGGCCCGCATTCCTTGAAAACCAGGTTGATACCAGCACCGTTCGATTGGTGTTGCCTGGTGACAACTGATGCCTGGGTCCCAAAACAGCCGAACCGACTGCAGGATTCTAGTATAGTTCAGTGACTGAAGTGGACGGACAAATTCTCCGGCCAAGGCGTCCTCGTGAGATAGGTGGAGTGATATTCTATAGATATATAGGTGGAACGATTTCCACGTACTTCAAGGTGCGATCCAAACGGGTGTCCAAACAGGTCTTTGGCTGGGATCCATGAGCATCCATTCCGGCACCATCCATGGGTTTTTGCCTGGAAGGCATGGTCATTTGCGGTTCCGGTGGATGCATCAGATACCTTTCGTGTTGCTGAGTAACGACCCACACGTTTCAGAGCTTTGAAAACGCTCCTTGGCCGTCGCGTTTGATCGGCCTGGGACGTCGGACGTCTGTGTCACATCGACTCACAGCGACTCACATCGGCCCCCCGGGGCCTTGGGCGAAAGAGTTTTGAAGAAGTCCTTGAAGACTGGAATCAGCCTCTCAGTGGCAATGCTTCCAAACTGCGCCGACCAGGTGGCAGTTGGATCCTCATAGTCCTCGTGGATCCTTTTCAAGTCCAGGCCATGAGCTGTACAAAGATCCTCTTTTCAGAGGCGTTGGACGAAAAGCGGCGACAGAAGATCTGGACGGATCTGGACAGAAGATCTGCCAAGTACGTGAGGGTTTTTTCAATGCGTTTCATCTATAGCACCAGCCCAAAGGCCCCAAACATGTAGAAAAAACGCTTGCGTAAGTGGGGCTTTGGGAAGAAGGAGCCTGGCAGCCCGGCAGCCGGTGAACAATATCCTCCAGGACCTTCGAAGTGACCTCTTGAGATCCCAGAATGAGGTCACTTAGGCTCGTAAAGGGTCACTCAGAGTCTCCAAAAGAGGTCACTTCGAAGGTCCTGGCTTTCCACCTTTTCTGAGATTTTGGGGGATCATGGAGCAATCCTCAAGTGGATGACTCGTTTGCAGGCTCTTCTTGTCATCCAACCCTTCTTGAGGGTCAAACCAGCGTCCCACATCACTTGTTTTGCACGAAGCGTTGGAGCAAACTGATGAAAACTCTGAGTGGGACTGCTCCAAGCAGATGAACTGCCAAGCCACAGCTGAATCCAGATGAACCCAGACTGATGGAACTTTGAAAAAGCCAAAGACTGCATGAAGTAAAGAAAGTTCCCCTTCGAGTCACTTGTACCTAGAAAGCGATTCTTTCGTCTGGGAGCAGACGAAAGAAAGCATCCGTCTAGGTCTAGGTACGATCTTTTGAAAGATCTTATCGAAAGCACATGGTGAGACTACCTTGTGAACTCGATTCCACCAGCCTTCGTCTGACTTAGTCCATGGAAAAAGGAGGATCCATTGGGGAGAATGACGGAAGCGTTGCTGAAAAAAACGTCACGTTTCTCAACAGCAAAATGACTGTCAGTATGTCCACATCTGACAGTCAAAGCGATCCTTGAACTTATTATATATGGACCCCTCCACCCTCTGGGTCTTCAATTTCTGGCCCACAACATCGTTGCTTGTGGGTGTCTACTGAAGATCCCTTGGGATTGCTGGAGATTTGTTGGGATTCTACTGAAGATCCCTTGGGATTGTTCCATTTGTTTTGCCAATGCTCAGCTAACTGAGGGTCATAGCCTGATAGCTATTGAGGTGTCACTGGAAAAGTTGCCGAATCTTCAGGACTTCTGAAGGAGGAAACCTGGCAACACAAAAATGAGGAAAATAGGAAGGATGAGGGAGCAATCTATGGCCAGCTGTCTCAATTATATACATGTATAATAGTTCTATAGCAACCATATATTCATACCATCCAACCTCCTCGAACCGTTGCTCAGTTTCCTCAACACCACATGGTCCATTCCTCTCAGACATCGGCCGAAGACCTCTTTCACCTCTCCTCGATGTCATGGAAGGCTGCCCCCGCGTCCCGGATCTGTTCCTCATAGCGTTCTTCACAAACGTATTCGATCTGCCATCCCAGGGAGACGAGGTTGCGGCAAATCAGCAAGGAAGGCTCGACATGATCCGTGCGACCGGGAAAGACGAAGGCACTCACCGGCCTCGACATCTAAAGCCAGCATCGGCGCGCAAGCAACGGTGCATGGTGAAACCTGGGTGATCTGGGTATGGATGGGTATGGTAAGAACTGGCTCATTTTGCCGATGAATACCCCCCCCCCCCATGTGGGTAGAAACTCTCCAGGCCGGTTGAATCAAGGGTCTGATGAACAAAAGAACCGCCCGAAAGAACCGCCAGTCATCTACACCATCCCGAGACCTGGTTGTGGCAATCAAAGTAGTGTAGGGTAGCCCAAAACAGGATGGTGCTGGTAGACTGTTGATGAAGCTCAAATCCCAACCCTGCGGAGATTTAAAACTATTCTGGAGACCGGGGGGGTTGGTTCATATTCTGCAATATTCTGCAATGAGTCTACAAGACTCGAACTCCAAAACGCCCTGCGAGTTTCCGCGTTGGTTCTCACGGCCGTGATTCGTCAATCGCCGCCACATGGGATGTGGGAAAGCTGTGGAACATGGAAGTAGGTCAAAGGATCTGAAATGCATCAAAGGAAGGTGCAACCGAGGAGCCGAGCCTGACACTTGGTGCAACATCTGCCCTCAGCCCTTCCTGGTCACCCTCTCCGAGCTGTGGGAATTTGGGGCTCTGGTTGAAGGAAGAAATACGGCAACCTGGTGAAATGTACCGATGGAAGAGTGTCTTCCTTCAACAGCAGGGCTTGCTTTCCGGCCTTTACATGCCACACATATGGCAGGTGCTGTCAGCACCAGCCAGGTTTCATCTTCTTTGTACACTCCCTGAAAGAATCACAGAAGTAGAAACCACCTGTTTGTAGTGGAAGATGGTCATCCAACGGGCCATGTTCCACTTCCATGAATGTAAGGTAGTGCTGTGGCGGGAGTCTTGAGTATGCACCCCTTTTACTTCAAGAGAGAAAAAACATGAGCTCTGCCATTCTAAAGGATTCCTTGGCAAAAGCTGGGAATCCAGCCGCATCCATGCCCTTCCCAAGAAGTATACGTGTCCAGTCCACCAAAAGACCCAAACCGTTTGGGACGTCCGGTCCGTCCCACCGAATCGATCGTGCCTGTCGGTCTGACCCAGCACGACCCGTCTTCTGTTTCACCGCCCCCGGCGGTGCGAATCGCGTCGACCTGGGGCGGCCGGACCCGGACCCCTTGGACCCCCGGGCCTGGCGTTCCACTGCTCGTTCCCCGGCGCTTCGATATTCACGGTGGACAGCCTGAGTGATGCTCCATCCAAGAGAGGTTGAGTGACCGTAAATCGGACCCTATATATACTGGGGTACCCAACTGGGATAGGGTCCTTCAACCTCTGATGGATGGTCTGGACCCCTCACTGGCCGCTGAAGTGACTTGTAGTGAACGGTCTTTTTGGGGGGTGACTCCAGGTGCATGAACATCACCATCCTAGGCATTTTCTTCGGTGGCGACCGTGTTTAGATGTTCAGTTTCCGGAGGGTGACTCGTGCCAAAACCATCGAGAAATAAAGAAGCACTTCTCTTCCAAACACTTCTGTGCCACACCTTCTATGCACTCCTCGGCCACAAAGAGACCGCGTTCAGCCTAGATACCGTTTGCTGGATCTAGGTCACCACCACCCATGTCACCCACATCCATCATCGATTTAGCTTCGGCGAAAGAAAGAACACCTGAGACCCAGAAAAGAAATCAGCTGCGGCCATCCCCTGCCCTGACCCATCACCATCACCTTCGATTCTGAGATGCTCAAAGGGCTGTGAGGTCTCTTTCAGCTTCGCCAGTGCCTTCGCAGCGCAGCTCGTCGTTCGAGGTCGCCCCGAACGGGTCGCACCAGGTGCCCCGAACCCTCGATGTCCATGGGGTGGCGAACGGGCCAAGCATTCCTATAGAGGTAGCCAGTGACCGTATAGGCTAGGACCCGTCACCAGGGGTACCCAACTGGGATAGTCTAGTTCGGGTTCTTCAACCTCTGCTGGTTTGACCGAAACCTACCTCGCACATCATCGTTCATGCCTGCCAGCAGTCCGCGACCATGGTCTGGCGACATGCGGTCTATAAGAAGTCCAGAATGGTCGAATCTTTGTCTCAACAGTGGCTGATTCTAGAGTAACTTATATAGATCGAATTCTTTGGTTGCATAGTGATAAATACAGCTTCGAACTCTTCATACATGTTAAAAATATCACCGACCCAGATTAACTATCATGGGTGGTTATTTTCAAGCACCGCAGGATTGCATGCCGTATACCGCATAAAAAAACTGCTCCATTCGCACCACGAAGTTTTTTCTGTGGCTGTGAAAGGCTTAGGTGTGTGAGGTTCGTCTTATCGGGGACCCTCCAAGAATCTGGAAGAGAGGTTAGGCTAGGACCCTACTCAGGTACCCAACTGGGATAGTCTAGTTCGGGTCCTTCAACCTCTGATGGCTCCATCTTCTTTGAAGACCTGTGCGAACGCATGGTTGTTCGGAGCTCCGCCAAAGCTGGAGCTAAGGCAGCTAAGGTTGTTCAAGAAGGTCCCCACCCCTCCTGGCGGCACGCCTTGTCGCAAAGAGTGCAACCAGGCTTGGTAAAGAGAGTCACCTCGCATTGCGCGATGTCCAATCCAAGATCAGGGGCTTGAGGCTGTTAGGATGTTGCTCTGGGAGAGTGGCCAGAATCTTCGGCATCGACCGCCAAACGTTAGCGGTCCCAAGTGATCGTTCCTTCTGTACTTCTGTACGGGCGTGTTTCTTGGCATCTTCCACGCCTGTGGCACAGCGCGGCACCGTATGGCATGGGCACGGCCCTGGCAGCCAGAAACCATGAGAACCCCCTAAAGCCTGCCAGCCAAGTTACGCTGTGCATGGGGTAAGGGATCAAAAAAAAGTAAAAATATCTTTTTAAAAAAATATTCAACGGGGATCAAAATAGAAATAAAAAGGGAATCAAAGTCATATTCCAGCCCACTGTGATGGTTGGGGTTGAGCATCGGCTCAAAAGCCTCTGCTTCAAGATCAACAGGAGCAGACAATGAAAGGATATGTGCAACAAGTTATCAAAGAGACTTAGACGACGTGCAATATGTGGTCTGCAAAGTGCGATGGGCGACCCTTTACTGTACATAGTTAGTTTTCGTGGCAGGCGGAGTGCAAGAGTGCAGATTTCGTGGTGCTGGAGGGAGGTTGGGGGGGAGGGCGCAGCGCCTCCCCCCCCAAAGCGAACCAAACATTAAAACACAGCACCACAAAAGAAATCACTATATAGAAATTATGTACCCTATCGTCCTTTCAGTGAAGGGCATCTAAAAGTGCACAAAAGGACCTAAGGCAACCGAAGCCAAAAGCATTGACGTTTGCAGGAAAACTGCGGCCAATAAGCTACAAGAGAAAGGACCAAAGGCATCAAAAAGCATCAGTGAAAGAACACGGAGAAAAACATAGGAAACCCGCAGACCAAAGAACCAGGAGGGCAAAGGACCAGGAGACCACGGGACCGGACCAGGACCAAAGGACCAAGGGGCCAAAGGGCCTGTGGACCAGAGGACCAAAGGACCAAGGGACCAGGGGACCAAAGGACCAGTGGACTAAAGGACCAGAGGACCAGAGGACCCACAGACCACAGGGCCAGGATAGCAGCAGAAGAGGCCTATCCAGGAATATATGTGTTAATCATTCTTTGCTTGATCATCTTTTTATTTTGTTTGATGCTCCTTTTATGTGTTTTGATCTATATGCCCTGTGCATGGGGGTTTCAAGGATTGAGACTCTTAGCAGGAAAGAAGTTGCATCAAGTGTTCTGATTCTAATTGTTCTATCTATCTATATATAGAGATTCTTTCGGTTCAAAAAGGTGTTCCAGCTATCTCAGCTTCCGACAACTCCTGAGCTTCTTGTGGGTTCTGAGTTGTCTGTTTCTGTTCTGGTACACGGCTCATTTTGGAACCTAGAAACGGCTCATTTTAGAACCTGGCTCATTTTGGAACCCAGACGAAAAGAAAACTCTCCGGGACTGCAGCGTGAGACCAATTTCGCGGCTCATTTTGGAACACGCATCATTCGGTAGTGCTTCGAAGGTAGCATTTGCCAGTGAAAATGAGTGTTTCGTACGAGACTTCCTCCAAAAGTGAGCCGCGGAAGTCTCCAGAACGAGCGTATCGTACGAGACTTCCTCCAAAAGTGAGCCGCGGAAGTCTCCAGAACGAGCGTTTTGTGCGAGACTTCCTTCAAAAGTGAGCCGCGGAAGTCTCCAGAACGAGCGTTTTGTACGAGACTTCCTTCAAAAGTGAGCCGCGCAAGTCTAGAGAGAGAGAGACAGAGAGAGAGAGAGAGAGCGCGTTTCGCACGAGACTTCTTTCCAAGGGGAGCCGCGGAAGTCTCCAGAACAAGCGTATCGTACGAGACTTCCTCTAAAAGTGAGCCGCGGAGCTTTGGGGCAGACTGGGAGCTTCACTTCTTTAGGGTCTCTTTTGGTTTTGCTCCGGGCTTCGCTCTTTTACGGTTTCTCTGGTTTGCCTTAGGGGCTTTGCTTCTTTAGGATGTTTTTGGGTTGGACTTAGGGCTTCAATGGAGAGGGGCTTAGGCCTTCACTTCTTTAGTTCTTTTGGGTTTTGCTTCAGGCTTCACTCCTTTAGGGTTTCATGTGG